>OZ008367.1:175400523-175645281 GCA_963931995.1 Phaonia tiefii | reverse complement strand
TTTGGTACCTTAATGAATATCTGAAACTTCAAATACAGTTGTAAATACAATATATAAAATTAAAATATATATAATTATGGTATTCATTATTGTTTTGTTGTTTTACTTTTGTTTTAGTACTTTAAAAACATATCAGATTAAAAAATTCAAAAGAGCTGCTAGTTTACAAACTGTTACTGTTGGGGCGTTTACACATGGTGAATGGGTTAAGCCCCGTAATCAGCTCTTGCCAAATTTTCGAAAGAAATTTTGTCATTTATCCCCAAACGGAAAATTATGTTGCGGACAGTTACCACATATCTTTGGTTTATCTTGCAAATATATAATTTATAATTCCTCTACGCCATCCATTTTATTTTTAACGCATTCAAAATTACGGTACCAAACAATTGTTTTCAAATGAAATAACTTTGGCGTAACAACCCTGTACTTGATTTTACCTACGACATTTTCGCAGAAAGCTGAGTACCAAGCAAATGAAAAGTAAGCGAAATTTTCGGTTCATGAAATGTTCTTTATGTTTTATACCCGTACTTCTTATGGCGAAAATTTCATCAAAACTGAATACCGAGATTTAGTGGGTGGGTTCCCCCACGACGATGGGTAATTACTAGAGTGTTAAAATTTTAAAATGCTAACTTTCGAATAACTTCAAAACCTGTTAGTTAACGTCGGTTAACCGGATTTTACTCTATATGTGTAAAAAATCGTAAAAATTTAAAAATTAAACAAAAAGAGATACCATTGTTAAATATTAGCGTTTTTATTTTTTGCTTTAAGTACCCGATATCTTTATTCAAGTATAATTTTAAAGCTGGAATAAGTTCTACATACAACTTTAAACATTTAGTTTAATTTCAAAATTGTTTTACAATTTGAAAAACAAATAATTCAAATTAGTATATAAATTAATTTTGTACACTTTATAAACTTTTCATACATGAACATTTCTTTCAAATTCGAATATGATTTTCGAATGTGAATTTGAATTAAACTTATAAATTTTCTGTTAAATGTGTATTCCATATTTGAATATTATTTACATTTTAATTGAAAATTTAAACGTGATTGCCAAATGTAAATACAAAAATTAAATTTTGAGATTTGAACACGAATAAGAATATTGTATTGATTTCAATTCAATTCAATTAATTTTATTTATTATTCAGAATATCATTATTCCGATTATACATTGGGCAAATTAATTATATGACAGTTATAATTTGTAGTTTAATTTGAATCAGCCCTAACAATTCAACTAAAAAAAAGTAAATACTAGTTTCAAACTTAGTTTAGTACTTAGTTTCAAAGAATTTGCTTCACATATTGCAGTTTTGTTTATCAAATATTTTATATGGTTTATGGTTTATGAATTTGAAAGTACTACGAGGCAACACTAATCGAAACCACACACCTCTGCATATAAAATACTTTGAAAACAGAATTGTCCGAAGTCAAACAAATTGATAATAATTAAAATAATTCCAATATTTCATTACAATTGGTACCCGATTATAAAACCTCCATTTGCTGTGTATGAGAAAATTGAAATTCAAAATGTCCAACTTTTGTTTAGGAGGTACCAGAATAGGCGTGGCAACCTCAACAATTTTCTCCAGTTGAATAACTATTTACAGGTTATTAACCGATATTTGGAATTGAAGCTAATCACAACCACCAAGAAAAGTTTTTAAGAAACATAACTTTCAACTAAATTTTCGCAACTCTGTTATTTAATATGGGCTAATTTGCCTCCCCCATTCGTCTAACTGAAGGTTGGTCGACTGAAAAAATATGTGAACCTTTTTTAATGGAACTTAATATATTTAGTTATTATTATAATATATTATTAGTTGTTATTTTATTTTATTATTTTATTTTTCTATTCTATTATTTGATTATTTTATTTTATTATTTGACAATTTTATTATATTATTAGGTTATTTTATTTGACTATGTTATTATTCTATAGTTTTATTTTGTTATTTTATTTTATTATTTGATTATTTTATTTTATTATTTGATTATTCTATTATTATATTTTATTATTTGACTATTTTATTGTTTTATTTTATTATTTGAATATTTTATTATTTTATTTCATTATTTGACTATTTTATTCTCTTATTTTATTATTTTGTTATATGATTATTTTATTATTGTTTTATTTTACTATTGGACTATTTTATTTTAATATTTGGCTATTTTTATTATTTGAATATTTTGTTCTTTTATTTTATTATTTTGTTTTATGATTATCTTATTATTTATTATAATATTTGATTATTTTATTGTATGATTATTTTATTATTGTTTTTTTTTTTTATTCGACTATTTTATTATTTTATTTTATTATTTGCCTATTTTTTTATTATTTGAATATTTAATTTGATATTGTATTATTTTATTTTATTTGACTATTTTATTATTTAATTATTTTATTTGAATATTTTATTATTAGATTGTTGGAAATAAGTTGTTATTGACTTTTCCATTAAGATTTCCTTGTTAAAATTGTTTTCTTTTTATACTTTTCACTTTTCACGCTCAGGAAGTTATCTTGAATTTGAATATACACACGATTCTTTTTGAGTACTGAATGCCATGGTAGAATAACAAAGGTAGTAGCTGCAGTAGGTGATGTAGTAATTGTGGGCAACAACAACAGGCATGGCTCGTGCTACAGGAAGAAAAAGTAAATCAGCTGTTCTTATAATACGACCTGTACTAGTACATCCAATGATCAATACCCAAAAATACTAAAGAGTAATGGGTTATTAATTTGGCTGCACTGTCAAAATCGGCGCAAAGTTAAGCCGAGTATATCGGCTGCGGCGCGGCTCGATAAAAATCTCTGGCGCAGCGGCTAAGCCGCCGAACGCGCCGTACGGCTTGCTTCTCTGCATTGCAGACTATTCGTGTGAAATTTTTACGAATGAGTAAATAAAATGAAATGTCAAATTATTCTGCAGCCGCCATTACTAAAAAATTACGAATAAGAAGAACTGAAAGAATTGCAGAGTTTATGCAAGTGTTTTCCTCGATCCATTCTTCTTACCTCTCTCTCCCACGAACTCATGAATTGCAGCAATTATAATTGCACGTCTAGAAACAGACTTAGTATACTTATGTATATATAAAAAAAATACAAAATTCATCTGTGGCAACATATCTTACAATTTATCATTAAAATGAATGCACAGTTGAATAAGGACTAGAGATGGGCTAGTGCCCAAATTTCTTGGCACTACCCGACACAAGCACGAAGTTGATTTTAACAAACACGCACATGCGCGTACGACTAAATTTTGGCAAAGGCACGACCCGCACGAGCACGAACTTAGTAATTGCCAACATGCACGCACACGCACGAAAAAGCACGGTATAACCCGAAAATATAAAATGAGTGTATACACTGAAAACATTAGCTAAAAGGGTATTATTCTATGTTTAGAGAAATGTATGTATCGTACCAACAAAAGGATGCGTAATGGGGACAAAACCCTCTTGAATTTTTCGCAACATTCATAACCCACTATTGTCTCACCGCACTCGTTTCTCTGCTCTCTCTCTCTCTCTCTTACTCTCTTCATTGAATATTTCTACACACAAGTAGATTTTTTACGATGACATTGTATCTAACTATACAAATTCCAACCATGTTTAAATATATAAGCGTGTAAAGATTATGAAATAATTAAGTTATGACGCGAGAGCGAAATACGTTTGAATGAATTGCGGCGACTTTTTTGTTCTCTTTTACGAGGGTTGCCAAATTGAGCACTTTTTCCTGTTCCCTCGGCCGTCAAGATAAAAATAATTTATACTGACAGAATTTTTTGATCTAGTTGTGTGTGATAAAGCGATAACGAATAATTCCCAGTATTTAAATTGGGTTTGTTTTGAATATACACTTTCGTGCTTTTTCGTGTCACAGTATTCTCGACTTGCACGCACTATATTTTTTTAATCTTCGCACGAAAGTCAAATTCTCTGCACGAACACATCGTGCACATGCGTGGCACATCATAAAGCACGGCCCGTGTCCACCTCTAATAAGGACTATGAGATCAACAAAACCATACTTCAGCTTAAGTCGACTACAGACGTTCTTCCATATTGGCACAAATTTAAAAGAAGTTGTATGTATGAGGTACTCTTCTGTAACTAACACTCTGATACAAATGAAAGGAATTTGTTTCGGGCCTCAACCAAACCAAAAAATTGTGAAAGTACTTGGACATGGTATCACAAAACCACTCTCGGTTTTGCCCCTATAAGTAAACATTTTTTTACAGGCCCCAGAAAATTTTGGAGGTGGGTCAGGGCCCTATTTCAGATTTTACTTCAATAAATCCTAAACAGCTTGAAATATTGGATTACAATCTTCGACAATATTGTATCTATTTTGCTATCTCACTATTCCCATTAATATATTTCTAAGGAAAAGTACACTGTTATTAAAAAAAAAATTCAAAAAAAAAACCACAAACTATTGGAAATAAACCTCGTTTCGGAGTTCGTGACTCTTTAACTAAAGTATAACTTAAAACCATTACAATATGTGTGACAGTGCTTAAGAAAACCCACGTAGTGAGTCGAATGTCATAAATTCTCTTTTTTTGGGATTTGTATGTAAAAACCTTAAATGTTCATATGAAACCGCTCGCAAGTTTCAAAAACATCTCAAAGTAAAGTAAAAATTCAATATGTATAAAACAGTAAACTATAAAATGCAACACAGAGGGAACATTTATAAGATCTTAATTGCGCTTTACTCAAAAACTGATTTTGACACAATAGGTGGGTGTATATTGCAGGGTCATATGTACTTTAATGAGGTACAAATTTAAACGAAATTTTATTATTGGAATAATTTTTAGTTCGACAGGAACTGCAAATATTATCGCTTAAAAATACAGCTATTTTTCAGATTTTCGTGACCTACATATGGGCTATTTCAATAATTTTCAATATTTGTTGAAACTGAGTTCAGATGCTTATTATTTGTCCAGTTTTTCGAATTGACCAAAACGGTAAAAAGGGAATGGTAGGGCACACTAGAAAACTCTGAAATTCAAAATTTCAGACCATCAGTTCTTTATCTCTAAAAGTTATGGGCACTCAAATATGGAAAAACTCAAAAAAAGGCTTGAAATTTACAAGAGTTATTTCATCACTTTTCTACTTTTAGTTTTAAACTTCCGATGCCCACTGATATAAAATAAAGTCACTAGACTTAGTAGATATTTACACTGTAAAAGTTATGCCCATACTGCTATTTGGAAAAATATTTGTACAGCGGTTCATTTTTGAAACCAAAATTTTCCGATTTTTCAATTTTCGCAGTTTTTTCTATTGCGTTTTTGCGCCGTTCAAGAAAATTGCATTACGTCAACAGTATTTAATAGATGGTGTAATTTGCTAAAATTTGCGCCATATCACTTTTATAGAATTGGCGTAAATTTGTCAAAAATGACAGTTTTTCGCGACTGACATTTGCAATATTATTTATAACTAGTTTATATATTGCGTGATCTAAACTTCTTAGTAAATGGCACCTCAACGTCAAGAAGGCGTTAAAATATATAAATATGGTTCATTCGGTCCGGGTACAGCGGCATTTTTCTTCAAACACATTTTGCTTTGTGACATCTGCAGTTATGTATAGATTCCGGCGCGATTGACACCAAATGAAAGGTTTTTTTAAGCTTGATAATAAAACCGAATAGGCATTAAAAAATTTTCATGATTTTAAATTTTACAGATTAAAAAAAAAATCCTAACCTCAAAAATAATTCTTATATAATAAAAACCTCCATAACTTTCGCTCCGTTTGCAATAAATGATTAACGCGAACTGTTTTGGTATGCTAAAATATTACCCTTCACTTGATCACAGCGTCATTCGTGTCATCCAAAAAAAAATTTGCAAAAAAAAAAATATCAAAATGTCGATAATTTTTGAAAAAGCCCATATACATTTTAATATGGCTTTTCTAGAATTATTTAAGAATAAATGTACTTTTTTGAAGGCAATTAAGACTATAAATTATTATTACTATTAAAATAAGGATTTCAACCGAATTATGATTGAATAAAATTAACAGAACAGATCGACAAAGTAAAAAGAAAATCTGAAGTAATACGCAGACGGTACAATGTAACGGCAATCGTTGTTTATATCGCTGTTTTCAATAAGAGCGCTACAAAAGTTTTTTTTAAATAAAACAAGACCGGTTTTAGATACCAATGAAATTCTTTATTCCTGCGAAAGTACGTTCGATGCCTTTATGTATGGAACTCGATTTCGTTTGCATGGCCACCACGGGCACGCTTGCACAAGTCCAGACGCTGAACCCAATTTTCCACGGTTTTCAAGCATAAATCGGCCGATACTGCTGCAATTTCACGTTCGATATTCGTACGAAGTTCATCAATCGTCGCTGGCTTGTTGGCATAGACCATAGACTTGACGTAGCCCCTCAGGAAATAATCTAACGGCGTCAAATCGCACGACCGAAGCGGCCAATCGACTGGGCCATTTCGTGAGATAACACGGTCACCAAACTTGGTTTCGAATAAATTGATTGTGGCATTCGCTGTGTGGCGCTGTCCTGTTGGATCCACATGTCCTCCAAGTCCATATTATCCAATTGGGGCCAAAAATATTTGGTTATCATTGAACGGTAGCGATTCGCATTCACAGTAATGTGCCGGTCTTGATCATCACGGAAGAAGTACGGCCCAATGACGCCGCCGGCCCATAAACCGCACCAAACCGTAAGTTTTTCGGGAAGCAATGATGACTCATGGATTACGTGTGGATTGCTGTCTGACCAAAAACGCATATTTTGCTTATAGACGAAGCCATTCAGCCAGAAATGAGCCTCATCGCTGATTGTTGAGGCCTCTTAAAGTTGAGGCCACTGACTCCAAATTTCGGTAGTAAATTTTAATAATTTCGACTCGTTGGCTCATATCTTTCCATGATGAAATGGTAAACCTTACTGAAGAGAAATGTCAAAAGAGCGGGGGAAAATATGGCGTCGTTTGCTGTCCCTATCGATTTACTTTTGTAGCGTCTCTGTTGAAAAACCCTTATATGTGATTAGCTTCAAATCAGATATTGCTTAATAATCTGTAAATGTGTTTTTAATTGGAGAAAATTTGAGAGGTCACTACCCCCTCCCATACAAAAGATGGGTGGCCGTCCGGGTTATTGATATGATGACTCGTGTAAAATTCTTCCAACCTTTGTGAAATTTGTATTATTACTAGGCCATACAAAATATTGACGGCTTTCGGGATGACCGACACGATATCTCTTATAAACCAAAATCGATCTTAGTAAAATTTGGTACTACTCATTAAAGGAATTAGTAAACAAAGTAATTAGAAAATGCAATTTATCGACAAAAACTGCTAAAAATGGATGGAGAAAAGTCAAAAGTTTGCAAAAATTGTCCAAAAAATGCTAAAAAGCATTTAGCATGTTTTTTGCACTTAAATTGCTCTTAAAGTGCTTGACTGGCAACACTAGCGAAAAGGGAACGATTCTCGAGAGAAATGTAATGAACTCTCTTCTATTTGAATTTACACTACGCAAAAACATATATCTCTAAACTACCCAGCGGGCAAAAAACTAAGCCTTAGCGAGTGTTACGCTAAATGCTCGCAAACGGGCTCAGAAGCGAGTATTTACCGGACTAAAACCGGGGGAGAAATTAAACTCGCCCAAATATTCGCAAACTGGTTTAAAAACGGGTGCTAAACGGACGAAAAGAGAGAAACATTGTTGTCGTTGTGTCGTGCGCCAAACAGAGGCACACACGTGCAGGCATACGACACAACAACAAAGTTTTGGCTATTGCATTTTGTTTTATTTTTCGTGTTGTTCTCGCAAAAGATATTGCAAAAGTCTCTCAAACGAATCTCTTGCAAGACATCGTAAACGAAACTTTTACTGCCACAAACTGAGCGACTGATGATTCATTTTCCGATCGTTTTCGTATCTGTTTTCGAGAGTTTTACCCGCAAAAATTTCGAGTAACTCTCGTATGCGCTATCGTATACGAAGTTTTGGTCCGGTGGGTAACAAACTACAACAGTTATAGAATAAAAATAGAAGAGAAAAAAAAACAAATTGTGAACAAAGGCTAAACATTTGGGAAATTTACAAAATAAAAACTTTTACTATCGTTTCTTTGTTTTTTGCTGGCTTCATTCAAAATGCAACCCTGGTCGCATAATTTTTTGAGAAAAATCAAAAAATTTGAGACATCTAACAGATGTGTCAACATTTTGTTTGCAAATCCTTCTGCTGAAGCAAAAACAAATGAATCTTGGTGGACAAGAATTAAAAATTTTGCAACCCTTGTAAAAGGGAGCCAAACCAATGACAGATTCAGCTTTGTTATCGGGCACCATTCTCCTATGTGATTCTCTGAGAAGGCGGAAATTTCCAAATTTTTGAGTGCAAAAATGTGTATGCTCTCTTTATTTTCGATACTAGGTTAGCAAGACCAGACAACATAGTTTGGGATTTGACCTAGTGCCAGGATTTATTTTGCAGCCGCCCATTCTGGTTCAGAGACTGACCAGTGTGCAGCTCACCGTGATTTTGTTGGATTTTGAATGTGTCTTTTGTTTTTTGGCGTAGAATACGTCTTACCTTACGGTATAGGGAGTCATGTCAGATTGTTATTGTTGTAATCTTTATTTCATTGATTATGAGGAAACGGCGAGATAACTTTTTAAAAATTTTTTTGTAGGTAAATGAAGATGTTATCTTTCGTTTGATATACATTTCATATTGGTTGATATCTTCCTAATATTTAAATTTCTCAAATGAAAATTGTTTAAACACATACACTCAAACATATGTGTGGTGTTTGGTTGAGTGTTTGAGTTTGTAGCGTGAACACAAACTATGCTGCTGTTTCAGTGTGGACACAAACCTTCGGCTGTTGTTTTGATTGATGAAATATTGAAATTTCGTATATTTACTTATGTATTTAAGTGAAACAAAATGTTAAATGTGAATTTGAATTTAACATGGATATATAATTATAAAAAATATAAATCAAATTGATTTGCGTCTGTTATTTATCATTTATCCTTACTCTTTTAATTTAAAAACATATTTATCCTATTTTTCCTACCATAAGCTTATGTATATTATCAAAAGTAACTATCAAATAAATAAATTCATTTGCTTATGTTATTTATCATTTATTGTTATTAAACTACGTTAAACTTAATGGCCGTGTCTCTGACACAGACTGCAGGGACAGTCCGTGGCCGAAGGCCTCGGACAACTGTCTGCTGTTTTTTTTTATCAAGGTACGTAAAAACTCAACTCACGAGCCGAAACTTTAATAACTCCCTTATTTTATAACTCGAAATCCGCGTTAAAAAGAAGAAGATATTTATCACAGATTTTTATTGTTCCGCTCGCACGCTGTCGAGTTCTACATTCTTTTGCTTAATTGCGCTCGATGTCTAATATTTTGAGAGCGAGCGAAAAAGAGCGGGTCTTCTGTTGCAAAAAAAATTAAGCAAAATTATGGCACAGCTGCAGTGTTGCCAGTTTAGCATAATTAATGCTTTTTTAGCATATTTTTTTGTGGCGTCAGCATAATTTTTTTGAAACATGGTGCTAAATGCTTTTTAGCATAATTTTCACCAAATTTTTCCACAATTGGAATAATTTTTTATATACATATTGTTTTTATATCAACAGTTTTTTGTATTTTACTTTTTAATAACATGTAACAGGAATATTTCTGAAGAAATATCGAATCTTTTGGGAATCTGAAAACACACCGCACGCTTATATTTTGATTCATATAACAATACATTCTTTCTTATGAGCAGCCAACACACATCAAAGGATGTCAAAAGAAACATGTTCATTACATTTTCTGGCCTCATGGGTCCAAAACGTCGTGCAAAATTGTTATAGTAACTTCTTGGATGTGACGATTACGGACTCTTTTTTGGCAAAAAAAAAAACTAATAATCTAATTATTTGGAAAAATTAAATGTATCACAATTTTACGAAGATGAAGTTTTTGAGCTGTAAATACAACAATATAATCCACAAATTCAAAACACTGTGAGAACAAGTATAGAAATTAACTTTTTTAATTTTAGCATAATGTTTTTAGATTTTGCATAGTTTTTTTTGGTGTTTTTAGCAATATTTCTTTCCACTTTGCAAAATTTTTTGGGCATTTAGCATATTTTTTTTGACAGCTTCTGGCAACACTGCACAGCTGATCGAAAAGGTACTAGGCATATGATGTTGAATGAGAGACCAAAGAAGACGTGTTTGCATCGAACGAAAATGCACATTCTTATTTATTTCTGTCCGTATTATGCCAACGAAAATATTAAAACCAGTAAATTGTGTTTTGCCTGTTGCTGAGTACTTCATGTTATTGCTTTCAACCAGTGTTGCCAGAAGTGACGATTTATCGTCATTTTGACGATTTTTAGTCACAAAAACATAAAATGACGATTTCAGCTTCTGGAATGACGATTCTTAGTCTATTCCAAAATTGAAATTTTTGGTAACGCAAGAGCGACAGTTATATATATTTAAACATAAACTTTAACCCATCAAGGGATATTGGGTAGAAAAATTCCCCACAAATGGAACCATTTCTGAAATAATAGAATTATCGAGATTTCATTTTTGTAGACTGAGGAAGTATAGATCTATTAAAAACTTACGATATTAATGTATAAAACATACCGTGTCAATAATATACATATGTATATAAATATCCTAAATATTATCTGTGTGACGTTTAATCAAATTCACACAATTGAATCGGGGGTCAGCCAATTAGGGGTTACTTACTTACTTATCCGGTCTCGGACAACCCCAGGGGGTCAGGGACCTTACAAAACGAAGATAACATATTTCGCCAACCAGTTCGATCTTTTGCTTTATCTCTCCAGTTGGCAATACCAAGTGTACGCAGGGATTCGTCAACCTGATCCCTCCAGCGGAGTCTTGGTCTTCCTATTTTTCGTCTTCCTTCGAGTTCGGTTTCGAAAAGTCTTCGCGCTGGTTCATCTTCATCCATTCTACTGACATGGCCTAGCCAGCGCAATCGCGTTATCTTGATCCGCTTAACTATGTCAATGTCAGGATAAAGCTCATACAGCTCATGATTCATGCGTCGCCGATACTCGCCGTTGTGCACTATAGGGCCATAAATTTTTCGGAGTATTTTTCTCTCGAAGACTCCTACAGATGTTTCGTCTGCTTGCGATAGGACCCAGGATTCTGCGCCATAAAGCAAGACAGGTTGAATGAGAGTCTGGTACAGCTGGACTTTTGTTACTCGAGAGAGGGCTTTATCTCTAAAGTGCTTGCTTAGCCCAAAATAACATCTATTCGCAAGCACAATTCTCCGTTTGATCTCAAGGCTGACGTTGTTGTTTTTGTTCACGGCAGATCCGAGGTATATAAATTCGTCCACTACCTCGAAGTTATAACGGTTATCAACGTTCACGCTTTGGTCTAATCGCGTGGAGGCCCTGTTCGTTGAAACCATTAATTTTGTCTTGTCCTCATTCACCGTCAGACCCACTTTTGCTGACTCCTTCTCAATTCTCGAAAAAACCGCAGTAACTTCTCTAATTGTGCGCCCAATGATATCTATATCATCAGCATACGCGAGCAGCATGTGACTTTTGCTGCTGATGGTTTTATTCATATTGACTGCAGCTTTTCTCATAATGATCTCCATTAAGATGTTAAAGAGATCGCACGATAGGGTGTCGCCTTGCCTGAGGCCTCGCTTAGTTTCGAAAGGTTCGGTAAGATCCTTACCAACTTTCACTGCGGATTTGGTGTTCGTCAAGGTCATCCTGCAAAGGCGTATGAGTTTTGCAGGAATACCAAGCTCAGACATTGCTTCATAGAGTTTCTCCCGTATCGGACTATCGAAGGCTGCTTTATAATCGATAAATAGATGATAGGTGTCGATTTGTTTTTCGTGTGTCTTCTCCAGGATTTGGCGTAGCGTGAAAATCTGGTCAGTTGTCGATTTTCCAGGCCTAAAGCCACACTGGTATGGTCCAATCAGGTCAGCGATAATTGGTTTTAGTCTTTCGCACATTATACTTGATAGAACCTTATATGCTATGGATAAAAGGCTTATTCCACGGTAGTTGGCACAGATACTCTGGTCACCTTTTTTAAATATGGGGCATAGTACACTGAGACTCCAATCGCCGGGCATGCATTCATCTAACCAAATTTTGCTAATGAGCTGATGCATGCACCTTATCAGCTCATCGCCGCCAGCCTTAAACAGCTCCGCCGGTAATCCATCGGCTCCTGCGGCTTTGTTGTTCTTAAGCCGGGCAATAGCTGTTCTGACCTCGTCTTGGTTAGGAGGGGGGCAATCGACGTCGTCGTCCATATTGTGATCGATTGTCCCAACGTCATCGGATATCTCAGGTACTAGTAGCGCGGAGAAATGCTCTCTCCATATTCCCAACATGCTCTGCACATCTGCGACGAGATTTCCGTCTTTGTCTTTACAGAAGGGGGGCCCTGAACCATGTCCATTAGTTCCGTTTTTAACTTTTTGGTAGAATTTTCGGGCTTCGTTCTTCCTTCTGTATGTCTCAATTTTCTCACTCTCGCGTTTTCTCCACTGCCGTTTCTTACGCCTAAAGAGACGGTTTACCTCCTTTCTCTTCTCCCTATACCGCTCAGTTGCAGCTCGCGTTGCAATTGACTGAAGCATTACCATACGTGCAGCGTTCTTTTCGTCATTTGCTATGCGACACTCTTCATCGTACCACGGTTTGTTGCGAAGCGGTTTTTCGAAACCAAGTACGGTTGTTGCGGCAGTTTTTATAGAGTCGGAAATGGGTTTCCACTGCGCATCAGGATCGTCATCGGGAGGGGGTGGGTTCTGTGCCAAAAGTTGCGAGAGCTTCCTTGAGTAGGCTGTGGCTACCTCTGGTAATTGCAGCTTTCCGATGTCCAGCTTCCTCTGCGTCTGGTTTCCTACGATTTTCGCTCTACTTAATCTTGTGCGAACCTTTGCTGCTACCAGGTAGTGATCAGAATCGATGTTAGCTCCTCTGATCACTCGTACGTCCATTACACTGGATGAGTGCCTTCCATCAATTACCACGTGATCAATTTGGTTTCTAGTTCTTTGATCAGGGGATACCCAAGTAGCCTTGTGGATGTCTTTATGCTGGAATCTTGTGCCACTGATGACCATGTTTTTTGCCGCGGCAAAGTCAATCAGTCTCATACCGTTGTCGGAACTGTCAGCATGAAGACTGAAATTGCCAATAGTTGGATTAAACACATTCTCCCTTCCTACTTTGGCATTAAAATCTCCTAGTACAATCTTAATGTCATGGCCAGGGCAGCGGTCATACGTTTCCTCTAGGAGCTCATAGAATATGTCTTTGGCATCATCATCTTTCTCTTCTGTCGGGGCATGCACACAAATTAGGGAAATATAAAAATATTTCGCTTTTATGCGGATTGTGGCTATTCGTTCACTCACAGGATTGAACCTAGAGACTAGATGTCGCAGTCTTTTGCCAACTACAAATCCACAACCAAATTCATGTTTTTTTTCATGGCAACTGTAGTATATATCGCAGTTTCTTTTTCTTGTGCAGCCATGTCCTGTCCATCGCATTTCCTGGATAGCGGTAATGTCAGCCTTATAACTTTCGAGGACATCTGCCAGTTGGATACTTGCACCGGATCTATATAGAGTTCTTACATTCCAAGTGCATATCCGTAAATCGTGGTCCTTATAACGTTTGCGGGGGTCGTCAACAAATAGGGGTTGTTTATGTTTTCTGTTTCGTTTTTGTATTTTCACTGCCATTATGAACGGTGGCGGGAGGCAAACCCAGCCCACCGGGTTTTTGCATTTTTCCTACTGCCAGGATATTTGATTGCAGCCGCCCATTATGGATCAGACGCTGACCAGGATGCGATATGTTGAACCTGGATTTTCTTCTTTTTAGTTTCTATCCGCCGTTGGCCCGTATGTTTGGCTCATCCGCCTTCTAAGGACAAAAGAATATGCCCGATTGTTTGATGAGCTTCAGTGACATCAGTCACCTACTATACCTGATTTGATGCTCATTTGTTTCGCCTTCTCACTCTAGCTAGCTAACGGAGGTTTCCGAAAAGCCATTGCCCAGGACATACTGCGTGGAAGTAGTGAGCTGCTTGGACTGCCCAATGAAGGAATCATTTCTGGCCACTCCCAAGTGAATGGCAATCAGAAACTTTCCACCTCCACGGACAGTCCCATGTCCCCAATTAGGGGTTAATGAAAATTATTCATGAAGGACAAAAACTGCATCGACTCTTCTTTTTTACCCTATAAAATATAAATTTACAATTTTAAATAATTTAATTTTAATTGTCAGAAAAATAGAAAAACGTTTTTCAACACATACCCATTTTTGTATTAAGCCGCTAACATTCTGCGTCTTGACGCCAGGGAAATAAAAAGAATTCTAATTTTTGTCGTTTACGCCAGAAGCGATGTCAAATGCCAGCTTTTGTTTTTCTTCCATAAGAATACGTGTAAAAATTTGCACCGCCTACGTTATCGCTCCGATTGTGTTCGTACACAAATTTGTCAACTCTGTTCGTTGGTTGCTTGACCAATAGTTGAAGAGATTGCGGAATAGAGTTTAAAGAAAGATATATGAATTTTAAAAATATTACTATAACATATTGATTTAATTGCTTTGTTTTACTGTTTTCCCCCCACAAAAATTTTGAAATTTGGTACAGCAAGTGCAGGTTTTAATGTTGACGATTTTTTGACGATTTCGAAAAATTATTTTGACGATTTGACGATTTCTGCACCTCCAATTTGACGATTTGTGACCGACTTTATCTGGCAACACTGCTTTCAACAATAACCACACAAACCCATGTAAAACCTTGCGAACGACAAGTCGAGAGATCGTGGGTCGGTTTCTGAAACGAAAGTGAGAGAGTGGCTTCGTTCGCTTAGATTTTGTGGGAGAGGGTATAAGCAGTGTTGCCATTTTGGCATAATTAATGCTTTTTACCATAATTTTCCTGAAATTTTTCCAAAATTTTGTATTCTTCGTAAAATGTTTAGCATAATTTTTAAGATATTGCACAATTTTTCGTTAACAAAATTTTAAAGTTTTTTTTTATAATTTATACTTTAAATATTTTCTAACAAGTATCGAAAGATTAGATTGGAAACACAATATTTCGAGCCGGCTCTGTTTTCGAAATTTTCTAGAGTTTAATTAGAGAAAAATAGTCTTTTTCGATACGACATTTAGTCGTATTTAAAGTTATATTACATAATCGACTAAAAGAGTCTACTGTGATGTTATACTCGTATCTGGTATAATTTTTTTGTTAAATTTTACAATGCACTTTCTAACATTTTCCTCTTTCTTTCTTTCACTTTTATTCGAATTAAATAATCATTTTCGATACATCAGTTTTACATTTTTTTAATATTTTTAATTCTAATATTTAGTCGAAATGGTTAGTCTATTTAGATGTTATAACTAGTCACCGTTGTTAAAATATACAAAAGTACTTCCAAAATAATAACCTATGTAGATGAAAAAATTAAATTTTTAAGTAACGCTAAACAAATATTTTGATTATATGGTCTAAACATAAATATTTACACAAAACTATAAAATTCGCTGTAAGGTGCTGCCGAAAATTTTCCGCTTTAATTAGATAGGCATTTTGACCAAAAACGGGTTGTATTATTACACTGCACCGACATCAGTGAACAATTTTATGGTACACCTGACCTTGTATTTCGAATGTTGATTCACAGTTGCGTTCATCGGATATCGTGAATCGTGAATTTTTGTCTCCCCAAACGACGTCATTTAGAAGCAAGAATTGAATTTGCGGATCTTGCGCAAAAACAATTGTGTCTGTCTCGTTCTATGCACCATCAATACGTGATAATAAATGTTGCGGCGAAGTGGTGAAAGGTAAAACTTTCACGGAAGCGCACTAGATGTTGGGAGCTTCATTGTGGAATTTTAACTTGGTACAATATTGGAATTCTTTATCCATTGTACTGAGGGACATTTCAGAATACGCTGAATAATCGATGCGGTCGGGCGTGGTCAGAGCATAATCCAACGCTAGAAGAAATGAGGCACGTGAAAATGGTGTACTATTATGTACTATTTTTGTTGTTATTGTGTTCTCCGTGTGTCTATTTTGTTTTGACCCGTCTCTCTCACATTTTGCTTCAACCGCTCGATGTGATATTGAGGGTAGGGATGTAAATATATCGGATTGGATGTACTTTTGACTGAGGAATTTGATAAAAATATAAAAAAACTCTTCCTTGAAAAATATTACGTTTCGAAATTGAGCCTTCCAACTGTTGCATCCCACTTATTCAAGGTTTAATTTAACGAACTTTTTTTATTTACCATTGACTTTAAAACGGTAATAATCATTTGTAACTTAACCCTTAAATGTTATTGTCATTGTGTATTCCAAATTTTATTTATCGCAGTTGCTCGTCTAAATCATATTCGCTTGTTTGACTTTTTCAAAATAAATTACTTGTCTTTCGTAGTCTTTAGAGTAAAACGTCTTTTAAATTCGAAGCAAAAATAAAGACCCACAAAAAAATCACAAATACAATAACAAACTCATAATTCATAAAATAATGTTGTACGGTACAGAAAATATGCAAATATACGTTTAAACTCTCAGAAAAACATCAATATTTTGACTTCTGCCAACATTAAAAAATTAAAACCAATTGAAACAGAAATTCAAACACAAATTTTACAAACCACATTTCCCGTAGGATAATTACACAGTGATACAAAAAGACTAACGTAGAAATACCTGAGAAATGATGATATTATTCTTGTAGGTGCTGTCGAGTGAAACAAGCATCTGTTTGTGAAATTTCCAAAACCCCCAAAATCAGGAAACCGAGTCTGCGTACCTTTGCGTATTTATAAGCCTGTGAGTTAGTTGATTATTAAACGATTTTAAGAAACGTATTCCTTTCAAACGATATATACGTTATTTAAGAATATATGAGAAGTCTGTGTGTATTTATCCAGCAAACAGATATTTTTTTAATTTTTTCGCCATTTTTCAACTCTGCCGATGATTTCACACATTATTTTATATGCACATAAACCATAATACTCTTGAATTTATTCAAAATTTCGAATTTATACGATAGTCAACTAACTTACAGGCTTATGAGTGCGCAATGGTACGCAAAACTGGGTTTTTAACCGGGTTTCAAGATTTTCTTGGTGTTGGTGAAATTTTACAAGGACATTCTTGTTTCACTCCACAGCACCTACAAGACAAATACTATCACTTCCCAGGTATTTTGGAATGTCGCACCGTGTTATCAAACCTAAGAGTGTGGATTTTGGGGTTTTTCTGGATTAGGCCATTTCGGATTTATCGTATGGTGACTATTTTTTCTGTAACTAATGATAATGATTTTATTGGTAAGATCCATCATCAACATCTTTGACTGAAACACAAGACTGTTTATAAGTCTTCCACGACTTGTTTACAGTAACTCACTCGATGCTCCCAATTTTTCAGTTCACTTCCGATTGTTTGGGAGTTTATCTTGTGAACGACAGCGTCGATTTCATGCTTTAAGACCGCAATGGACTCGGGATTGTTTGTGTAGTACTTATCTTTCACGGCCGATCCAGAGATAACAGTCTAACGAGGTCAAATCGCAGCTGCGAGAACTTCCGAGTTTCGACTGATTTTACGGTTTCCTAGCACAGTGTGCAAAAAATCGATTGAACGTTAGTTGTGTGGTACGTAGTGCGTATGTATCGGGGGTTCCTTGCTCATATTCGAAAAAAAATATGGGCCGCCATTCCACAAACCTTAGCAAACAGTCACTCGTTGAGGATGCATCGGCTTCTGGTCGACGACGTGTGGATTTTTCGAGCCCCAAATGCGACAATTTTGTGTTTTTTTTTTTGTAAAAATGTTTATATCTTCAGCCCATTCAACGAAACGAAAATGCATCGGATGACCACGAGGCTTCAGTTCTTTGACTAATTGGACTTTATAAGCCTCCATACCGAGGTCTTCATGCAGAGAAGTGGAAGAAATGTTAAATTTTTGCGAACGGTGGCGATTTGATAACTGTTCGACCAGACTATCACCTACATCGAAAATATTTCTTCCTAAACGCACTGCACGACCCGGATTGACGAACCCCCCTTTTGATCGCAAATTGGTCCACAGATCCATTTCTATTGAATTTATTTCGTAAATTTCTTATAGTTTGAGTTGAAAACTCAGAAGTTTGGAAGAAAGTTTTTAATATTCCCCAATTTTCTTCAAGCGTAACACGACCCATTTCGTAAATTTCTTACCTTTAACTAACAATGTGTCACTTCATAAATGCCAAATTGGCCATCTGCTTCGAAATAACGGGGTCTCAAATTCCAAATTCTACACGATAATTTCATACAAAAACTACACTTAAAAAAATATTTTCAGAATTTCTGCAACATTAAAAGCCAAACTTGATGTGATTTTCGGGTGCAATAAGGTTTAGGTCCAGTAACCTTAAAAATAAAATTATTATTTTGTTTGAGATTCATTGCTTGTAACACTTTGTGGCAATCTTCTTCGAATAGAATCCGTTGCACTTATCCTAGACAACAGTGATCAAATCATCTCTACTTCGAAATTTTCTATGCCGGACATTTCTCTCATAAGGAACCAGGAGGAATTGTAGTTATATTGTGCTATTTTGAGGCAAACACGTTGACGCAACAAATATTAGACGTTTTGATGGAGGGTAATGTATAAGAAAAAGTGTGCCATATACTGTAAAACCGACGCTTCGACGAAAATATCCTTATATAGGTGTGTGGTTAAAATGTGGTAGTATACTACAAGGTTCATGCTGTAAAACTTATATTTTCAGATAAATTAAAGCGAGAAAATTTCAATACTAAAAATTGTGCCGTTTGCAAAACAACTGGGGTAAAAAATTATAGCAAAATTAAAAAATTGGATAATTTTTGGGTAAATTGTGCTAAACAGTATTTGGGATAATTTTTCAAAATACAAGTGCTAGAACCAAAAAAAAAATTATGCCAAAACGGCACAAATTATGCGAACATGGTAACACTGGAAATGACCTACCACCTCTTCGTCATCGGGCGATCGTTAGGAGAGGGAGAGGGACACTTGCCTATTGCACTATGATCTATTACTCTAATCCTCTCTCAAATATCACTATTGTTTGTTGTTCCTGTTTTCATCTCCTACCTAAAACGGTGCTTTCGTTTTCTGCTTCAGTCTAATCAGAATTGTGGGGCAAAGTGCGCGTAATTTGCAAAATTTTCTTAAAATTAATTTTTGTTTCCGTAAAAAGACATAAATTTCGTACAATGTGCATAAGATCATATAATTGTTAATAAATAATAGGAAATCAAGAAATAAATTACAATAATTGTCGGTCAAAAAAGTCGATTCGTAAGTAAGCAAAGTCCGAGAGCAAGAAACACTGAATAAGAAAATCTGAGAGAAATTAATCAATATGAAGATATAATATTTGTAGTAGTGATGTTTATGAATAGAGAATAGCAACTTGTTTTCGCGTTATGGTTTCGTTCTTTCTTACGTGGAGTGTTAATTCTTGTATTTACAAGTATGTGTGTGTGTAATGCAAGTGTAAAAATAAGTTTGGGAGCAAACAAAAGGTTCGATGATGTGCAATGTTGAAAGAGAATACGAATGAGAGTGAATGAATGGTCAACGGCAAAAAACCTTGGTATTGTTATGTACTATGTAGAATTAAATTGATTGGTGCATTATACCAGTTGCAACTAAACTGTAAATTTAGTGTTAATGGGTAAGTTTTTTCCGATACTAAATTAAATGTCTGTTCGTATTTACATATATGTATGTATGTACATAATTAGTTAAAGGCTGCGAGTCTAGAAGTTTAAGCGTTAACAAAAACGTTAAATACCTACGACTGGTTCCTTAGAGAAATACATTCTCAATTATAATTATATACATGACGAATGGTGGCAATTTTGGTTAATCTCTAGATTTATTGGGTCGGATTTTAGTCCGGTTCTAGACGTGCAATTGTAATTGCTGCAATTCTTCATGATTCTCTTTTGGAATTGCAATTTACCTTTACACGCACGCAATTCTGTTTCTGCAATTCTGGTTTTTATTATTGCTGCTTCTGACATTCGTATAAATCTGAGACATATGCAGACCAGAGAAGCAAGCCGGTCGAAAATTTTCGGCGGCGGCGGAAGCCAAAAATTTTCGGCATAGCTGGTTGGCGCCGATATTTTTTCGGCTCAAAAAAATTATCGGCTGCGCCGTGCAAATACAGTAAAAAATTTTTTGGAATATTAAACAAATAAATTTTTCGGTAAAAACATATTAATTTTATTGATATTTGATATATTCTGATTGATTAGAAGTGTTCAGATTATTTTGGAGTATTAGTTTAATTATCATGTTTTACATATTTCATTATTTTTATAAGAGTAGATATAAATGTTATTATTGTTTATAAAGAAATATTACTTTAGTTTAATTAACTCGTGCTACAGATTTAAATATGTCTATTAGAAAAGTAATTACAGTAGTGTAACGCAACGTATGTATATGGAAACAAAAGTATACAATTTTCTAAATTTAATTCAAATTGTGATTGTGAATTTTTGGTTATAAACTATAACTCTAAACTATGTCTGTATATTTCGACTATTTGCTTGAGTCCGGCAAATCTTAAGATCAAGATACATATGTACATGAACTTCGTATGGTTGGAGGGTGCAAATTTTGGATTGTAAAATATAAAAAATCACTATCACAATTTGATATAAATTTATAAGTTTTGCTTCTCCAAATAAAATATGGATATACTTATTAAAAAATTTATAGGTATTGTGAATATAACTAACTATATCTTTAAAGTATTCAAATTTTTATGTCCGAAAATATAAATTGTAGTATTGTTTTGAAAGGAAAATATACTTCAGTTTATAGGTGTTGTTATAAATAATGACGAACATGACATTTGTAATTTTTTTTGGTACCTTAATGAATATCTGAAACTTCAAATACAGTTGTAAATACAATATATAAAATTAAAATATATATAATTATGGTATTCATTATTGTTTTGTTGTTTTACTTTTGTTTTAGTACTTTAAAAACATATCAGATTAAAAAATTCAAAAGAGCTGCTAGTTTACAAACTGTTACTGTTGGGGCGTTTACACATGGTGAATGGGTTAAGCCCCGTAATCAGCTCTTGCCAAATTTTCGAAAGAAATTTTGTCATTTATCCCCAAACGGAAAATTATGTTGCGGACAGTTACCACATATCTTTGGTTTATCTTGCAAATATATAATTTATAATTCCTCTACGCCATCCATTTTATTTTTAACGCATTCAAAATTACGGTACCAAACAATTGTTTTCAAATGAAATAACTTTGGCGTAACAACCCTGTACTTGATTTTACCTACGACATTTTCGCAGAAAGCTGAGTACCAAGCAAATGAAAAGTAAGCGAAATTTTCGGTTCATGAAATGTTCTTTATGTTTTATACCCGTACTTCTTATGGCGAAAATTTCATCAAAACTGAATACCGAGATTTAGTGGGTGGGTTCCCCCACGACGATGGGTAATTACTAGAGTGTTAAAATTTTAAAATGCTAACTTTCGAATAACTTCAAAACCTGTTAGTTAACGTCGGTTAACCGGATTTTACTCTATATGTGTAAAAAATCGTAAAAATTTAAAAATTAAACAAAAAGAGATACCATTGTTAAATATTAGCGTTTTTATTTTTTGCTTTAAGTACCCGATATCTTTATTCAAGTATAATTTTAAAGCTGGAATAAGTTCTACATACAACTTTAAACATTTAGTTTAATTTCAAAATTGTTTTACAATTTGAAAAACAAATAATTCAAATTAGTATATAAATTAATTTTGTACACTTTATAAACTTTTCATACATGAACATTTCTTTCAAATTCGAATATGATTTTCGAATGTGAATTTGAATTAAACTTATAAATTTTCTGTTAAATGTGTATTCCATATTTGAATATTATTTACATTTTAATTGAAAATTTAAACGTGATTGCCAAATGTAAATACAAAAATTAAATTTTGAGATTTGAACACGAATAAGAATATTGTATTGATTTCAATTCAATTCAATTAATTTTATTTATTATTCAGAATATCATTATTCCGATTATACATTGGGCAAATTAATTATATGACAGTTATAATTTGTAGTTTAATTTGAATCAGCCCTAACAATTCAACTAAAAAAAAGTAAATACTAGTTTCAAACTTAGTTTAGTACTTAGTTTCAAAGAATTTGCTTCACATATTGCAGTTTTGTTTATCAAATATTTTATATGGTTTATGGTTTATGAATTTGAAAGTACTACGAGGCAACACTAATCGAAACCACACACCTCTGCATATAAAATACTTTGAAAACAGAATTGTCCGAAGTCAAACAAATTGATAATAATTAAAATAATTCCAATATTTCATTACAATTGGTACCCGATTATAAAACCTCCATTTGCTGTGTATGAGAAAATTGAAATTCAAAATGTCCAACTTTTGTTTAGGAGGTACCAGAATAGGCGTGGCAACCTCAACAATTTTCTCCAGTTGAATAACTATTTACAGGTTATTAACCGATATTTGGAATTGAAGCTAATCACAACCACCAAGAAAAGTTTTTAAGAAACATAACTTTCAACTAAATTTTCGCAACTCTGTTATTTAATATGGGCTAATTTGCCTCCCCCATTCGTCTAACTGAAGGTTGGTCGACTGAAAAAATATGTGAACCTTTTTTAATGGAACTTAATATATTTAGTTATTATTATAATATATTATTAGTTGTTATTTTATTTTATTATTTTATTTTTCTATTCTATTATTTGATTATTTTATTTTATTATTTGACAATTTTATTATATTATTAGGTTATTTTATTTGACTATGTTATTATTCTATAGTTTTATTTTGTTATTTTATTTTATTATTTGATTATTTTATTTTATTATTTGATTATTCTATTATTATATTTTATTATTTGACTATTTTATTGTTTTATTTTATTATTTGAATATTTTATTATTTTATTTCATTATTTGACTATTTTATTCTCTTATTTTATTATTTTGTTATATGATTATTTTATTATTGTTTTATTTTACTATTGGACTATTTTATTTTAATATTTGGCTATTTTTATTATTTGAATATTTTGTTCTTTTATTTTATTATTTTGTTTTATGATTATCTTATTATTTATTATAATATTTGATTATTTTATTGTATGATTATTTTATTATTGTTTTTTTTTTTTATTCGACTATTTTATTATTTTATTTTATTATTTGCCTATTTTTTTATTATTTGAATATTTAATTTGATATTGTATTATTTTATTTTATTTGACTATTTTATTATTTAATTATTTTATTTGAATATTTTATTATTAGATTGTTGGAAATAAGTTGTTATTGACTTTTCCATTAAGATTTCCTTGTTAAAATTGTTTTCTTTTTATACTTTTCACTTTTCACGCTCAGGAAGTTATCTTGAATTTGAATATACACACGATTCTTTTTGAGTACTGAATGCCATGGTAGAATAACAAAGGTAGTAGCTGCAGTAGGTGATGTAGTAATTGTGGGCAACAACAACAGGCATGGCTCGTGCTACAGGAAGAAAAAGTAAATCAGCTGTTCTTATAATACGACCTGTACTAGTACATCCAATGATCAATACCCAAAAATACTAAAGAGTAATGGGTTATTAATTTGGCTGCACTGTCAAAATCGGCGCAAAGTTAAGCCGAGTATATCGGCTGCGGCGCGGCTCGATAAAAATCTCTGGCGCAGCGGCTAAGCCGCCGAACGCGCCGTACGGCTTGCTTCTCTGCATTGCAGACTATTCGTGTGAAATTTTTACGAATGAGTAAATAAAATGAAATGTCAAATTATTCTGCAGCCGCCATTACTAAAAAATTACGAATAAGAAGAACTGAAAGAATTGCAGAGTTTATGCAAGTGTTTTCCTCGTTCCATTCTTCTTACCTCTCTCTCCCACGAACTCATGAATTGCAGCAATTATAATTGCACGTCTAGAAACAGACTTAGTATACTTATGTATATATAAAAAAAATACAAAATTCATCTGTGGCAACATATCTTACAATTTATCATTAAAATGAATGCACAGTTGAATAAGGACTAGAGATGGGCTAGTGCCCAAATTTCTTGGCACTACCCGACACAAGCACGAAGTTGATTTTAACAAACACGCACATGCGCGTACGACTAAATTTTGGCAAAGGCACGACCCGCACGAGCACGAACTTAGTAATTGCCAACATGCACGCACACGCACGAAAAAGCACGGTATAACCCGAAAATATAAAATGAGTGTATACACTGAAAACATTAGCTAAAAGGGTATTATTCTATGTTTAGAGAAATGTATGTATCGTACCAACAAAAGGATGCGTAATGGGGACAAAACCCTCTTGAATTTTTCGCAACATTCATAACCCACTATTGTCTCACCGCACTCGTTTCTCTGCTCTCTCTCTCTCTCTCTTACTCTCTTCATTGAATATTTCTACACACAAGTAGATTTTTTACGATGACATTGTATCTAACTATACAAATTCCAACCATGTTTAAATATATAAGCGTGTAAAGATTATGAAATAATTAAGTTATGACGCGAGAGCGAAATACGTTTGAATGAATTGCGGCGACTTTTTTGTTCTCTTTTACGAGGGTTGCCAAATTGAGCACTTTTTCCTGTTCCCTCGGCCGTCAAGATAAAAATAATTTATACTGACAGAATTTTTTGATCTAGTTGCGTGTGATAAAGCGATAACGAATAATTCCCAGTATTTAAATTGGGTTTGTTTTGAATATACACTTTCGTGCTTTTTCGTGTCACAGTATTCTCGACTTGCACGCACTATATTTTTTTAATCTTCGCACGAAAGTCAAATTCTCTGCACGAACACATCGTGCACATGCGTGGCACATCATAAAGCACGGCCCGTGTCCACCTCTAATAAGGACTATGAGATCAACAAAACCATACTTCAGCTTAAGTCGACTACATACGTTCTTCCATATTGGCACAAATTTAAAAGAAGTTGTATGTATGAGGTACTCTTCTGTAACTAACACTCTGATACAAATGAAAGGAATTTGTTTCGGGCCTCAACCAAACCAAAAAATTGTGAAAGTACTTGGACATGGTATCACAAAACCACTCTCGGTTTTGCCCCTATAAGTAAACATTTTTTTACAGGCCCCAGAAAATTTTGGAGGTGGGTCAGGGCCCTATTTCAGATTTTACTTCAATAAATCCTAAACAGCTTGAAATATTGGATTACAATCTTCGACAATATTGTATCTATTTTGCTATCTCACTATTCCCATTAATATATTTCTAAGGAAAAGTACACTGTTATTAAAAAAAAAATTCAAAAAAAAAAACCACAAACTATTGGAAATAAACCTCGTTTCGGAGTTCGTGACTCTTTAACTAAAGTATAACTTAAAACCATTACAATATGTGTGACAGTGCTTAAGAAAACCCACGTAGTGAGTCGAATGTCATAAATTCTCTTTTTTTGGGATTTGTATGTAAAAACCTTAAATGTTCATATGAAACCGCTCGCAAGTTTCAAAAACATCTCAAAGTAAAGTAAAAATTCAATATGTATAAAACAGTAAACTATAAAATGCAACACAGAGGGAACATTTATAAGATCTTAATTGCGCTTTACTCAAAAACTGATTTTGACACAATAGGTGGGTGTATATTGCAGGGTCATATGTACTTTAATGAGGTACAAATTTAAACGAAATTTTATTATTGGAATAATTTTTAGTTCGACAGGAACTGCAAATATTATCGCTTAAAAATACAGCTATTTTTCAGATTTTCGTGACCTACATATGGGCTATTTCAATAATTTTCAATATTTGTTGAAACTGAGTTCAGATGCTTATTATTTGTCCAGTTTTTCGAATTGACCAAAACGGTAAAAAGGGAATGGTAGGGCACACTAGAAAACTCTGAAATTCAAAATTTCAGACCATCAGTTCTTTATCTCTAAAACTCAAAAAAAGGCTTGAAATTTACAAGAGTTATTTCATCACTTTTCTACTTTTAGTTTTAAACTTCCGATGCCCACTGATATAAAATAAAGTCACTAGACTTAGTAGATATTTACACTGTAAAAGTTATGCCCATACTGCTATTTGGAAAAATATTTGTACAGCGGTTCATTTTTGAAACCAAAATTTTCCGATTTTTCAATTTTCGCAGTTTTTTCTATTGCGTTTTTGCGCCGTTCAAGAAAATTGCATTACGTCAACAGTATTTAATAGATGGTGTAATTTGCTAAAATTTGCGCCATATCACTTTTATAGAATTGGCGTAAATTTGTCAAAAATGACAGTTTTTCGCGACTGACATTTGCAATATTATTTATAACTAGTTTATATATTGCGTGATCTAAACTTCTTAGTAAATGGCACCTCAACGTCAAGAAGGCGTTAAAATATATAAATATGGTTCAATTCGGTCCATATTTAGCGGGTACAGCGGCATTTTTCTTCAAACACATTTTGCTTTGTGACATCTGCAGATATGTATAGATTCCGGCGCGATTGACACCAAATGAAAGGTTTTTTTAAGCTTGATAATAAAACCGAATAGGCATTAAAAAATTTTCATGATTTTAAATTTTACAGATTAAAAAAAAAATCCTAACCTCAAAAATAATTCTTATATAATAAAAACCTCCATAACTTTCGCTCCGTTTGCAATAAATGATTAACGCGAACTGTTTTGGTATGCTAAAATATTACCCTTCACTTGATCACAGCGTCATTCGTGTCATCCAAAAAAAAATTTGCAAAAAAAAAAATATCAAAATGTCGATAATTTTTGAAAAAGCCCATATACATTTTAATATGGCTTTTCTAGAATTATTTAAGAATAAATGTACTTTTTTGAAGGCAATTAAGACTATAAATTATTATTACTATTAAAATAAGGATTTCAACCGAATTATGATTGAATAAAATTAACAGAACAGATCGACAAAGTAAAAAGAAAATCTGAAGTAATACGCAGACGGTACAATGTAACGGCAATCGTTGTTTATATCGCTGTTTTCAATAAGAGCGCTACAAAAGTTTTTTTTAAATAAAACAAGACCGGTTTTAGATACCAATGAAATTCTTTATTCCTGCGAAAGTACGTTCGATGCCTTTATGTATGGAACTCGATTTCGTTTGCATGGCCACCACGGGCACGCTTGCACAAGTCCAGACGCTGAACCCAATTTTCCACGGTTTTCAAGCATAAATCGGCCGATACTGCTGCAATTTCACGTTCGATATTCGTACGAAGTTCATCAATCGTCGCTGGCTTGTTGGCATAGACCATAGACTTGACGTAGCCCCTCAGGAAATAATCTAACGGCGTCAAATCGCACGACCGAAGCGGCCAATCGACTGGGCCATTTCGTGAGATAACACGGTCACCAAACTTGGTTTCGAATAAATTGATTGTGGCATTCGCTGTGTGGCGCTGTCCTGTTGGATCCACATGTCCTCCAAGTCCATATTATCCAATTGGAGCCAAAAATATTTGGTTATCATTGAACGGTAGCGATTCGCATTCACAGTAATGTGCCGGTCTTGATCATCACGGAAGAAGTACGGCCCAATGACGCCGCCGGCCCATAAACCGCACCAAACCGTAAGTTTTTCGGGATGCAATGATGACTCATGGATTACGTCTGGATTGCTCTCTGACCAAAAACGCATATTTTGCTTATAGACGAAGCCATTCAGCCAGAAATGAGCCTCATCGCTGATTGTTGAGGCCTCTTAAAGTTGAGGCCACTGACTCCAAATTTCGGTAGTAAATTTTAATAATTTCGACTCGTTGGCTCATATCTTTCCATGATGAAATGGTAAACCTTACTGAAGAGAAATGTCAAAAGAGCGGGGGAAAATATGGCGTCGTTTGCTGTCCCTATCGATTTACTTTTGTAGCGTCTCTGTTGAAAAACCCTTATATGTGATTAGCTTCAAATCAGATATTGCTTAATAATCTGTAAATGTGTTTTTAATTGGAGAAAATTTGAGAGGTCACTACCCCCTCCCATACAAAAGATGGGTGGCCGTCCGGGTTATTGATATGATGACTCGTGTAAAATTCTTCCAACCTTTGTGAAATTTGTATTATTACTAGGCCATACAAAATATTGACGGCTTTCGGGATGACCGACACGATATCTCTTATAAACCAAAATCGATCTTAGTAAAATTTGGTACTACTCATTAAAGGAATTAGTAAACAAAGTAATTAGAAAATGCAATTTATCGACAAAAACTGCTAAAAATGGATGGAGAAAAGTCAAAAGTTTGCAAAAATTGTCCAAAAAATGCTAAAAAGCATTTAGCATGTTTTTTGCACTTAAATTGCTCTTAAAGTGCTTGACTGGCAACACTAGCGAAAAGGGAACGATTCTCGAGAGAAATGTAATGAACTCTCTTCTATTTGAATTTACACTACGCAAAAACATATATCTCTAAACTACCCAGCGGGCAAAAAACTAAGCCTTAGCGAGTGTTACGCTAAATGCTCGCAAACGGGCTCAGAAGCGAGTATTTACCGGACTAAAACCGGGGGAGAAATTAAACTCGCCCAAATATTCGCAAACTGGTTTAAAAACGGGTGCTAAACGGACGAAAAGAGAGAAACATTGTTGTCGTTGTGTCGTGCGCCAAACAGAGGCACACACGTGCAGGCATACGACACAACAACAAAGTTTTGGCTATTGCATTTTGTTTTATTTTTCGTGTTGTTCTCGCAAAAGATATTGCAAAAGTCTCTCAAACGAATCTCTTGCAAGACATCGTAAACGAAACTTTTACTGCCACAAACTGAGCGACTGATGATTCATTTTCCGATCGTTTTCGTATCTGTTTTCGAGAGTTTTACCCGCAAAAATTTCGAGTAACTCTCGTATGCGCTATCGTATACGAAGTTTTGGTCCGGTGGGTAACAAACTACAACAGTTATAGAATAAAAATAGAAGAGAAAAAAAAACAAATTGTGAACAAAGGCTAAACATTTGGGAAATTTACAAAATAAAAACTTTTACTATCGTTTCTTTGTTTTTTGCTGGCTTCATTCAAAATGCAACCCTGGTCGCATAATTTTTTGAGAAAAATCAAAAAATTTGAGACATCTAACAGATGTGTCAACATTTTGTTTGCAAATCCTTCTGCTGAAGCAAAAACAAATGAATCTTGGTGGACAAGAATTAAAAATTTTGCAACCCTTGTAAAAGGGAGCCAAACCAATGACAGATTCAGCTTTGTTATCGGGCACCATTCTCCTATGTGATTCTCTGAGAAGGCGGAAATTTCCAAATTTTTGAGTGCAAAAATGTGTATGCTCTCTTTATTTTCGATACTAGGTTAGCAAGACCAGACAACATAGTTTGGGATTTGACCTAGTGCCAGGATTTATTTTGCAGCCGCCCATTCTGGTTCAGAGACTGACCAGTGTGCAGCTCACCGTGATTTTGTTGGATTTTGAATGTGTCTTTTGTTTTTTGGCGTAGAATACGTCTTACCTTACGGTATAGGGAGTCATGTCAGATTGTTATTGTTGTAATCTTTATTTCATTGATTATGAGGAAACGGCGAGATAACTTTTTAAAAATTTTTTTGTAGGTAAATGAAGATGTTATCTTTCGTTTGATATACATTTCATATTGGTTGATATCTTCCTAATATTTAAATTTCTCAAATGAAAATTGTTTAAACACATACACTCAAACATATGTGTGGTGTTTGGTTGAGTGTTTGAGTTTGTAGCGTGAACACAAACTATGCTGCTGTTTCAGTGTGGACACAAACCTTCGGCTGTTGTTTTGATTGATGAAATATTGAAATTTCGTATATTTACTTATGTATTTAAGTGAAACAAAATGTTAAATGTGAATTTGAATTTAACATGGATATATAATTATAAAAAATATAAATCAAATTGATTTGCGTCTGTTATTTATCATTTATCCTTACTCTTTTAATTTAAAAACATATTTATCCTATTTTTCCTACCATAAGCTTATGTATATTATCAAAAGTAACTATCAAATAAATAAATTCATTTGCTTATGTTATTTATCATTTATTGTTATATATGTTTTCTGTCTTATCGGATGGCGTATTCTACGTTAAACTTAATGGCCGTGTCTCTGACACAGACTGCAGGGACAGTCCGTGGCCGAAGGCCTCGGACAACTGTCTGCTGTTTTTTTTTATCAAGGTACGTAAAAACTCAACTCACGAGCCGAAACTTTAATAACTCCCTTATTTTATAACTCGAAATCCGCGTTAAAAAGAAGAAGATATTTATCACAGATTTTTATTGTTCCGCTCGCACGCTGTCGAGTTCTACATTCTTTTGCTTAATTGCGCTCGATGTCTAATATTTTGAGAGCGAGCGAAAAAGAGCGGGTCTTCTGTTGCAAAAAAAATTAAGCAAAATTATGGCACAGCTGCAGTGTTGCCAGTTTAGCATAATTAATGCTTTTTTAGCATATTTTTTTGTGGCGTCAGCATAATTTTTTTGAAACATGGTGCTAAATGCTTTTTAGCATAATTTTCACCAAATTTTTCCACAATTGGAATAATTTTTTATATACATATTGTTTTTATATCAACAGTTTTTTGTATTTTACTTTTTAATAACATGTAACAGGAATATTTCTGAAGAAATATCGAATCTTTTGGGAATCTGAAAACACACCGCACGCTTATATTTTGATTCATATAACAATACATTCTTTCTTATGAGCAGCCAACACACATCAAAGGATGTCAAAAGAAACATGTTCATTACATTTTCTGGCCTCATGGGTCCAAAACGTCGTGCAAAATTGTTATAGTAACTTCTTGGATGTGACGATTACGGACTCTTTTTTGGCAAAAAAAAAAACTAATAATCTAATTATTTGGAAAAATTAAATGTATCACAATTTTACGAAGATGAAGTTTTTGAGCTGTAAATACAACAATATAATCCACAAATTCAAAACACTGTGAGAACAAGTATAGAAATTAACTTTTTTAATTTTAGCATAATGTTTTTAGATTTTGCATAGTTTTTTTTGGTGTTTTTAGCAATATTTCTTTCCACTTTGCAAAATTTTTTGGGCATTTAGCATATTTTTTTTGACAGCTTCTGGCAACACTGCACAGCTGATCGAAAAGGTACTAGGCATATGATGTTGAATGAGAGACCAAAGAAGACGTGTTTGCATCGAACGAAAATGCACATTCTTATTTATTTCTGTCCGTATTATGCCAACGAAAATATTAAAACCAGTAAATTGTGTTTTGCCTGTTGCTGAGTACTTCATGTTATTGCTTTCAACCAGTGTTGCCAGAAGTGACGATTTATCGTCATTTTGACGATTTTTAGTCACAAAAACATAAAATGACGATTTCAGCTTCTGGAATGACGATTCTTAGTCTATTCCAAAATTGAAATTTTTGGTAACGCAAGAGCGACAGTTATATATATTTAAACATAAACTTTAACCCATCAAGGGATATTGGGTAGAAAAATTCCCCACAAATGGAACCATTTCTGAAATAATAGAATTATCGAGATTTCATTTTTGTAGACTGAGGAAGTATAGATCTATTAAAAACTTACGATATTAATGTATAAAACATACCGTGTCAATAATATACATATGTATATAAATATCCTAAATATTATCTGTGTGACGTTTAATCAAATTCACACAATTGAATCGGGGGTCAGCCAATTAGGGGTTAATGAAAATTATTCATGAAGGACAAAAACTGCATCGACTCTTCTTTTTTACCCTATAAAATATAAATTTACAATTTTAAATAATTTAATTTTAATTGTCAGAAAAATAGAAAAACGTTTTTCAACACATACCCATTTTTGTATTAAGCCGCTAACATTCTGCGTCTTGACGCCAGGGAAATAAAAAGAATTCTAATTTTTGTCGTTTACGCCAGAAGCGATGTCAAATGCCAGCTTTTGTTTTTCTTCCATAAGAATACGTGTAAAAATTTGCACCGCCTACGTTATCGCTCCGATTGTGTTCGTACACAAATTTGTCAACTCTGTTCGTTGGTTGCTTGACCAATAGTTGAAGAGATTGCGGAATAGAGTTTAAAGAAAGATATATGAATTTTAAAAATATTACTATAACATATTGATTTAATTGCTTTGTTTTACTGTTTTCCCCCCACAAAAATTTTGAAATTTGGTACAGCAAGTGCAGGTTTTAATGTTGACGATTTTTTGACGATTTCGAAAAATTATTTTGACGATTTGACGATTTCTGCACCTCCAATTTGACGATTTGTGACCGACTTTATCTGGCAACACTGCTTTCAATAATAACCACACAAACCCATGTAAAACCTTGCGAACGACAAGTCGAGAGATCGTGGGTCGGTTTCTGAAACGAAAGTGAGAGAGTGGCTTCGTTCGCTTAGATTTTGTGGGAGAGGGTATAAGCAGTGTTGCCATTTTGGCATAATTAATGCTTTTTACCATAATTTTCCTGAAATTTTTCCAAAATTTTGTATTCTTCGTAAAATGTTTAGCATAATTTTTAAGATATTGCACAATTTTTCGTTAACAAAATTTTAAAGTTTTTTTTTATAATTTATACTTTAAATATTTTCTAACAAGTATCGAAAGATTAGATTGGAAACACAATATTTCGAGCCGGCTCTGTTTTCGAAATTTTCTAGAGTTTAATTAGAGAAAAATAGTCTTTTTCGATACGACATTTAGTCGTATTTAAAGTTATATTACATAATCGACTAAAAGAGTCTACTGTGATGTTATACTCGTATCTGGTATAATTTTTTTGTTAAATTTTACAATGCACTTTCTAACATTTTCCTCTTTCTTTCTTTCACTTTTATTCGAATTAAATAATCATTTTCGATACATCAGTTTTACATTTTTTTAATATTTTTAATTCTAATATTTAGTCGAAATGGTTAGTCTATTTAGATGTTATAACTAGTCACCGTTGTTAAAATATACAAAAGTACTTCCAAAATAATAACCTATGTAGATGAAAAAATTAAATTTTTAAGTAACGCTAAACAAATATTTTGATTATATGGTCTAAACATAAATATTTACACAAAACTATAAAATTCGCTGTAAGGTGCTGCCGAAAATTTTCCGCTTTAATTAGATAGGCATTTTGACCAAAAACGGGTTGTATTATTACACTGCACCGACATCAGTGAACAATTTTATGGTACACCTGACCTTGTATTTCGAATGTTGATTCACAGTTGCGTTCATCGGATATCGTGAATCGTGAATTTTTGTCTCCCAAACGACGTCATTTAGAAGCAAGAATTGAATTTGCGGATCTTGCGCAAAAACAATTGTGTCTGTCTCGTTCTATGCACCATCAATACGTGATAATAAATGTTGCGGCGAAGTGGTGAAAGGTAAAACTTTCACGGAAGCGCACTAGATGTTGGGAGCTTCATTGTGGAATTTTAACTTGGTACAATATTGGAATTCTTTATCCATTGTACTGAGGGACATTTCAGAATACGCTGAATAATCGATGCGGTCGGGCGTGGTCAGAGCATAATCCAACGCTAGAAGAAATGAGGCACGTGAAAATGGTGTACTATTATGTACTATTTTTGTTGTTATTGTGTTCTCCGTGTGTCTATTTTGTTTTGACCCGTCTCTCTCACATTTTGCTTCAACCGCTCGATGTGATATTGAGGGTAGGGATGTAAATATATCGGATTGGATGTACTTTTGACTGAGGAATTTGATAAAAATATAAAAAAACTCTTCCTTGAAAAATATTACGTTTCGAAATTGAGCCTTCCAACTGTTGCATCCCACTTATTCAAGGTTTAATTTAACGAACTTTTTTTATTTACCATTGACTTTAAAACGGTAATAATCATTTGTAACTTAACCCTTAAATGTTATTGTCATTGTGTATTCCAAATTTTATTTATCGCAGTTGCTCGTCTAAATCATATTCGCTTGTTTGACTTTTTCAAAATAAATTACTTGTCTTTCGTAGTCTTTAGAGTAAAACGTCTTTTAAATTCGAAGCAAAAATAAAGACCCACAAAAAAATCACAAATACAATAACAAACTCATAATTCATAAAATAATGTTGTACGGTACAGAAAATATGCAAATATACGTTTAAACTCTCAGAAAAACATCAATATTTTGACTTCTGCCAACATTAAAAAATTAAAACCAATTGAAACAGAAATTCAAACACAAATTTTACAAACCACATTTCCCGTAGGATAATTACACAGTGATACAAAAAGACTAACGTAGAAATACCTGAGAAATGATGGTATTATTCTTGTAGGTGCTGTCGAGTGAAACAAGCATCTGTTTGTGAAATTTCCAAAACCCCCAAAATCAGGAAACCGAGTCTGCGTACCTTTGCGTATTTATAAGCCTGTGAGTTAGTTGATTATTAAACGATTTTAAGAAACGTATTCCTTTCAAACGATATATACGTTATTTAAGAATATATGAGAAGTCTGTGTGTATTTATCCAGCAAACAGATATTTTTTTAATTTTTTCGCCATTTTTCAACTCTGCCGATGATTTCACACATTATTTTATATGCACATAAACCATAATACTCTTGAATTTATTCAAAATTTCGAATTTATACGATAGTCAACTAACTTACAGGCTTATGAGTGCGCAATGGTACGCAAAACTGGGTTTTTAACCGGGTTTCAAGATTTTCGGGGTGTTGGTGAAATTTTACAAGGACATTCTTGTTTCACTCCACAGCACCTACAAGACAAATACTATCACTTCCCAGGTATTTTGGAATGTCGCACCGTGTTATCAAACCTAAGAGTGTGGATTTTGGGGTTTTTCTGGATTAGGCCATTTCGGATTTATCGTATGGTGACTATTTTTTCTGTAACTAATGATAATGATTTTATTGGTAAGATCCATCATCAACATCTTTGACTGAAACACAAGACTGTTTATAAGTCTTCCACGACTTGTTTACAGTAACTCACTCGATGCTCCCAATTTTTCAGTTCACTTCCGATTGTTTGGGAGTTTATCTTGTGAACGACAGCGTCGATTTCATGCTTTAAGACCGCAATGGACTCGGGATTGTTTGTGTAGTACTTATCTTTCACGGCCGATCCAGAGATAACAGTCTAACGAGGTCAAATCGCAGCTGCGAGAACTTCCGAGTTTCGACTGATTTTACGGTTTCCTAGCACAGTGTGCAAAAAATCGATTGAACGTTAGTTGTGTGGTACGTAGTGCGTATGTATCGGGGGTTCCTTGCTCATATTCGAAAAAAAATATGGGCCGCCATTCCACAAACCTTAGCAAACAGTCACTCGTTGAGGATGCATCGGCTTCTGGTCGACGACGTGTGGATTTTTCGAGCCCCAAATGCGACAATTTTGTGTTTTTTTTTTTGTAAAAATGTTTATATCTTCAGCCCATTCAACGAAACGAAAATGCATCGGATGACCACGAGGCTTCAGTTCTTTGACTAATTGGACTTTATAAGCCTCCATACCGAGGTCTTCATGCAGAGAAGTGGAAGAAATGTTAAATTTTTGCGAACGGTGGCGATTTGATAACTGTTCGACCAGACTATCACCTACATCGAAAATATTTCTTCCTAAACGCACTGCACGACCCGGATTGACGAACCCCCCTTTTGATCGCAAATTGGTCCACAGATCCATTTCTATTGAATTTATTTCGTAAATTTCTTATAGTTTGAGTTGAAAACTCAGAAGTTTGGAAGAAAGTTTTTAATATTCCCCAATTTTCTTCAAGCGTAACACGACCCATTTCGTAAATTTCTTACCTTTAACTAACAATGTGTCACTTCATAAATGCCAAATTGGCCATCTGCTTCGAAATAACGGGGTCTCAAATTCCAAATTCTACACGATAATTTCATACAAAAACTACACTTAAAAAAATATTTTCAGAATTTCTGCAACATTAAAAGCCAAACTTGATGTGATTTTCGGGTGCAATAAGGTTTAGGTCCAGTAACCTTAAAAATAAAATTATTATTTTGTTTGAGATTCATTGCTTGTAACACTTTGTGGCAATCTTCTTCGAATAGAATCCGTTGCACTTATCCTAGACAACAGTGATCAAATCATCTCTACTTCGAAATTTTCTATGCCGGACATTTCTCTCATAAGGAACCAGGAGGAATTGTAGTTATATTGTGCTATTTTGAGGCAAACACGTTGACGCAACAAATATTAGACGTTTTGATGGAGGGTAATGTATAAGAAAAAGTGTGCCATATACTGTAAAACCGACGCTTCGACGAAAATATCCTTATATAGGTGTGTGGTTAAAATGTGGTAGTATACTACAAGGTTCATGCTGTAAAACTTATATTTTCAGATAAATTAAAGCGAGAAAATTTCAATACTAAAAATTGTGCCGTTTGCAAAACAACTGGGGTAAAAAATTATAGCAAAATTAAAAAATTGGATAATTTTTGGGTAAATTGTGCTAAACAGTATTTGGGATAATTTTTCAAAATACAAGTGCTAGAACCAAAAAAAAAATTATGCCAAAACGGCACAAATTATGCGAACATGGTAACACTGGAAATGACCTACCACCTCTTCGTCATCGGGCGATCGTTAGGAGAGGGAGAGGGACACTTGCCTATTGCACTATGATCTATTACTCTAATCCTCTCTCAAATATCACTATTGTTTGTTGTTCCTGTTTTCATCTCCTACCTAAAACGGTGCTTTCGTTTTCTGCTTCAGTCTAATCAGAATTGTGGGGCAAAGTGCGCGTAATTTGCAAAATTTTCTTAAAATTAATTTTTGTTTCCGTAAAAAGACATAAATTTCGTACAATGTGCATAAGATCATATAATTGTTAATAAATAATAGGAAATCAAGAAATAAATTACAATAATTGTCGGTCAAAAAAGTCGATTCGTAAGTAAGCAAAGTCCGAGAGCAAGAAACACTGAATAAGAAAATCTGAGAGAAATTAATCAATATGAAGATATAATATTTGTAGTAGTGATGTTTATGAATAGAGAATAGCAACTTGTTTTCGCGTTATGGTTTCGTTCTTTCTTACGTGGAGTGTTAATTCTTGTATTTACAAGTATGTGTGTGTGTAATGCAAGTGTAAAAATAAGTTTGGGAGCAAACAAAAGGTTCGATGATGTGCAATGTTGAAAGAGAATACGAATGAGAGTGAATGAATGGTCAACGGCAAAAAACCTTGGTATTGTTATGTACTATGTAGAATTAAATTGATTGGTGCATTATACCAGTTGCAACTAAACTGTAAATTTAGTGTTAATGGGTAAGTTTTTTCCGATACTAAATTAAATGTCTGTTCGTATTTACATATATGTATGTATGTACATAATTAGTTAAAGGCTGCGAGTCTAGAAGTTTAAGCGTTAACAAAAACGTTAAATACCTACGACTGGTTCCTTAGAGAAATACATTCTCAATTATAATTATATACATGACGAATGGTGGCAATTTTGGTTAATCTCTAGATTTATTGGGTCGGATTTTAGTCCGGTTCTAGACGTGCAATTGTAATTGCTGCAATTCTTCATGATTCTCTTTTGGAATTGCAATTTACTTTTACACGCACGCAATTCTGTTTCTGCAATTCTGGTTTTTATTATTGCTGCTTCTGACATTCGTATAAATCTGAGACATATGCAGACCAGAGAAGCAAGCCGGTCGAAAATTTTCGGCGGCGGCGGAAGCCAAAAATTTTCGGCATAGCTGGTTGGCGCCGATATTTTTTCGGCTCAAAAAAATTATCGGCTGCGCCGTGCAAATACAGTAAAAAATTTTTTGGAATATTAAACAAATAAATTTTTCGGTAAAAACATATTAATTTTATTGATATTTGATATATTCTGATTGATTAGAAGTGTTCAGATTATTTTGGAGTATTAGTTTAATTATCATGTTTTACATATTTCATTATTTTTATAAGAGTAGATATAAATGTTATTATTGTTTATAAAGAAATATTACTTTAGTTTAATTAACTCGTGCTACAGATTTAAATATGTCTATTAGAAAAGTAATTACAGTAGTGTAACGCAACGTATGTATATGGAAACAAAAGTATACAATTTTCTAAATTTAATTCAAATTGTGATTGTGAATTTTTGGTTATAAACTATAACTCTAAACTATGTCTGTATATTTCGACTATTTGCTTGAGTCCGGCAAATCTTAAGATCAAGATACATATGTACATGAACTTCGTATGGTTGGAGGGTGCAAATTTTGGATTGTAAAATATAAAAAATCACTATCACAATTTGATATAAATTTATAAGTTTTGCTTCTCCAAATAAAATATGGATATACTTATTAAAAAATTTATAGGTATTGTGAATATAACTAACTATATCTTTAAAGTATTCAAATTTTTATGTCCGAAAATATAAATTGTAGTATTGTTTTGAAAGGAAAATATACTTCAGTTTATAGGTGTTGTTATAAATAATGACGAACATGACATTTGTAATTTTTTTTGGTACCTTAATGAATATCTGAAACTTCAAATACAGTTGTAAATACAATATATAAAATTAAAATATATATAATTATGGTATTCATTATTGTTTTGTTGTTTTACTTTTGTTTTAGTACTTTAAAAACATATCAGATTAAAAAATTCAAAAGAGCTGCTAGTTTACAAACTGTTACTGTTGGGGCGTTTACACATGGTGAATGGGTTAAGCCCCGTAATCAGCTCTTGCCAAATTTTCGAAAGAAATTTTGTCATTTATCCCCAAACGGAAAATTATGTTGCGGACAGTTACCACATATCTTTGGTTTATCTTGCAAATATATAATTTATAATTCCTCTACGCCATCCATTTTATTTTTAACGCATTCAAAATTACGGTACCAAACAATTGTTTTCAAATGAAATAACTTTGGCGTAACAACCCTGTACTTGATTTTACCTACGACATTTTCGCAGAAAGCTGAGTACCAAGCAAATGAAAAGTAAGCGAAATTTTCGGTTCATGAAATGTTCTTTATGTTTTATACCCGTACTTCTTATGGCGAAAATTTCATCAAAACTGAATACCGAGATTTAGTGGGTGGGTTCCCCCACGACGATGGGTAATTACTAGAGTGTTAAAATTTTAAAATGCTAACTTTCGAATAACTTCAAAACCTGTTAGTTAACGTCGGTTAACCGGATTTTACTCTATATGTGTAAAAAATCGTAAAAATTTAAAAATTAAACAAAAAGAGATACCATTGTTAAATATTAGCGTTTTTATTTTTTGCTTTAAGTACCCGATATCTTTATTCAAGTATAATTTTAAAGCTGGAATAAGTTCTACATACAACTTTAAACATTTAGTTTAATTTCAAAATTGTTTTACAATTTGAAAAACAAATAATTCAAATTAGTATATAAATTAATTTTGTACACTTTATAAACTTTTCATACATGAACATTTCTTTCAAATTCGAATATGATTTTCGAATGTGAATTTGAATTAAACTTATAAATTTTCTGTTAAATGTGTATTCCATATTTGAATATTATTTACATTTTAATTGAAAATTTAAACGTGATTGCCAAATGTAAATACAAAAATTAAATTTTGAGATTTGAACACGAATAAGAATATTGTATTGATTTCAATTCAATTCAATTAATTTTATTTATTATTCAGAATATCATTATTCCGATTATACATTGGGCAAATTAATTATATGACAGTTATAATTTGTAGTTTAATTTGAATCAGCCCTAACAATTCAACTAAAAAAAAGTAAATACTAGTTTCAAACTTAGTTTAGTACTTAGTTTCAAAGAATTTGCTTCACATATTGCAGTTTTGTTTATCAAATATTTTATATGGTTTATGGTTTATGAATTTGAAAGTACTACGAGGCAACACCAATCGAAACCACACACCTCTGCATATAAAATACTTTGAAAACAGAATTGTCCGAAGTCAAACAAATTGATAATAATTAAAATAATTCCAATATTTCATTACAATTGGTACCCGATTATAAAACCTCCATTTGCTGTGTATGAGAAAATTGAAATTCAAAATGTCCAACTTTTGTTTAGGAGGTACCAGAATAGGCGTGGCAACCTCAACAATTTTCTCCAGTTGAATAACTATTTACAGGTTATTAACCGATATTTGAAATTGAAGCTAATCACAACCACCAAGAAAAGTTTTTAAGAAACATAACTTTCAACTAAATTTTCGCAACTCTGTTATTTAATATGGGCTAATTTGCCTCCCCCATTCGTCTAACTGAAGGTTGGTCGACTGAAAAAATATGTGAACCTTTTTTAATGGAACTTAATATATTTAGTTATTATTATAATATATTATTAGTTGTTATTTTATTTTATTATTTTATTTTTCTATTCTATTATTTGATTATTTTATTTTATTATTTGACAATTTTATTATATTATTAGATTATTTTATTTGACTATGTTATTATTCTATAGTTTTATTTTGTTATTTTATTTTATTATTTGATTATTTTATTTTATTATTTGATTATTCTATTATTATATTTTATTATTTGACTATTTTATTGTTTTATTTTATTATTTGAATATTTTATTATTTTATTTCATTATTTGACTATTTTATTCTCTTATTTTATTATTTTGTTATATGATTATTTTATTATTGTTTTATTTTACTATTGGACTATTTTATTTTAATATTTGGCTATTTTTATTATTTGAATATTTTGTTCTTTTATTTTATTATTTTGTTTTATGATTATCTTATTATTTATTATAATATTTGATTATTTTATTGTATGATTATTTTATTATTGTTTTTTTTTTTTTATTCGACTATTTTATTATTTTATTTTATTATTTGCCTATTTTTTTATTATTTGAATATTTAATTTGATATTGTATTATTTTATTTTATTTGACTATTTTATTATTTAATTATTTTATTTGAATATTTTATTATTAGATTGTTGGAAATAAGTTGTTATTGACTTTTCCATTAAGATTTCCTTGTTAAAATTGTTTTCTTTTTATACTTTTCACTTTTCACGCTCAGGAAGTTATCTTGAATTTGAATATACACACGATTCTTTTTGAGTACTGAATGCCATGGTAGAATAACAAAGGTAGTAGCTGCAGTAGGTGATGTAGTAATTGTGGGCAACAACAACAGGCATGGCTCGTGCTACAGGAAGAAAAAGTAAATCAGCTGTTCTTATAATACGACCTGTACTAGTACATCCAATGATCAATACCCAAAAATACTAAAGAGTAATGGGTTATTAATTTGGCTGCACTGTCAAAATCGGCGCAAAGTTAAGCCGCCGATGAGCCGAGTATATCGGCTGCGGCGCGGCTCGATAAAAATCTCTGGCGCAGCGGCTAAGCCGCCGAACGCGCCGTACGGCTTGCTTCTCTGCATTGCAGACTATTCGTGTGAAATTTTTACGAATGAGTAAATAAAATGAAATGTCAAATTATTCTGCAGCCGCCATTACTAAAAAATTACGAATAAGAAGAACTGAAAGAATTGCAGAGTTTATGCAAGTGTTTTCCTCGTTCCATTCTTCTTACCTCTCTCTCCCACGAACTCATGAATTGCAGCAATTATAATTGCACGTCTAGAAACAGACTTAGTATACTTATGTATATATAAAAAAAATACAAAATTCATCTGTGGCAACATATCTTACAATTTATCATTAAAATGAATGCACAGTTGAATAAGGACTAGAGATGGGCTAGTGCCCAAATTTCTTGGCACTACCCGACACAAGCACGAAGTTGATTTTAACAAACACGCACATGCGCGTACGACTAAATTTTGGCAAAGGCACGACCCGCACGAGCACGAACTTAGTAATTGCCAACATGCACGCACACGCACGAAAAAGCACGGTATAACCCGAAAATATAAAATGAGTGTATACACTGAAAACATTAGCTAAAAGGGTATTATTCTATGTTTAGAGAAATGTATGTATCGTACCAACAAAAGGATGCGTAATGGGGACAAAACCCTCTTGAATTTTTCGCAACATTCATAACCCACTATTGTCTCACCGCACTCGTTTCTCTGCTCTCTCTCTCTCTCTCTTACTCTCTTCATTGAATATTTCTACACACAAGTAGATTTTTTACGATGACATTGTATCTAACTATACAAATTCCAACCATGTTTAAATATATAAGCGTGTAAAGATTATGAAATAATTAAGTTATGACGCGAGAGCGAAATACGTTTGAATGAATTGCGGCGACTTTTTTGTTCTCTTTTACGAGGGTTGCCAAATTGAGCACTTTTTCCTGTTCCCTCGGCCGTCAAGATAAAAATAATTTATACTGACAGAATTTTTTGATCTAGTTGTGTGTGATAAAGCGATAACGAATAATTCCCAGTATTTAAATTGGGTTTGTTTTGAATATACACTTTCGTGCTTTTTCGTGTCACAGTATTCTCGACTTGCACGCACTATATTTTTTTAATCTTCGCACGAAAGTCAAATTCTCTGCACGAACACATCGTGCACATGCGTGGCACATCATAAAGCACGGCCCGTGTCCACCTCTAATAAGGACTATGAGATCAACAAAACCATACTTCAGCTTAAGTCGACTACAGACGTTCTTCCATATTGGCACAAATTTAAAAGAAGTTGTATGTATGAGGTACTCTTCTGTAACTAACACTCTGATACAAATGAAAGGAATTTGTTTCGGGCCTCAACCAAACCAAAAAATTGTGAAAGTACTTGGACATGGTATCACAAAACCACTCTCGGTTTTGCCCCTATAAGTAAACATTTTTTTACAGGCCCCAGAAAATTTTGGAGGTGGGTCAGGGCCCTATTTCAGATTTTACTTCAATAAATCCTAAACAGCTTGAAATATTGGATTACAATCTTCGACAATATTGTATCTATTTTGCTATCTCACTATTCCCATTAATATATTTCTAAGGAAAAGTACACTGTTATTAAAAAAAAAATTCAAAAAAAAAAACCACAAACTATTGGAAATAAACCTCGTTTCGGAGTTCGTGACTCTTTAACTAAAGTATAACTTAAAACCATTACAATATGTGTGACAGTGCTTAAGAAAACCCACGTAGTGAGTCGAATGTCATAAATTCTCTTTTTTTGGGATTTGTATGTAAAAACCTTAAATGTTCATATGAAACCGCTCGCAAGTTTCAAAAACATCTCAAAGTAAAGTAAAAATTCAATATGTATAAAACAGTAAACTATAAAATGCAACACAGAGGGAACATTTATAAGATCTTAATTGCGCTTTACTCAAAAACTGATTTTGACACAATAGGTGGGTGTATATTGCAGGGTCATATGTACTTTAATGAGGTACAAATTTAAACGAAATTTTATTATTGGAATAATTTTTAGTTCGACAGGAACTGCAAATATTATCGCTTAAAAATACAGCTATTTTTCAGATTTTCGTGACCTACATATGGGCTATTTCAATAATTTTCAATATTTGTTGAAACTGAGTTCAGATGCTTATTATTTGTCCAGTTTTTCGAATTGACCAAAACGGTAAAAAGGGAATGGTAGGGCACACTAGAAAACTCTGAAATTCAAAATTTCAGACCATCAGTTCTTTATCTCTAAAACTCAAAAAAAGGCTTGAAATTTACAAGAGTTATTTCATCACTTTTCTACTTTTAGTTTTAAACTTCCGATGCCCACTGATATAAAATAAAGTCACTAGACTTAGTAGATATTTACACTGTAAAAGTTATGCCCATACTGCTATTTGGAAAAATATTTGTACAGCGGTTCATTTTTGAAACCAAAATTTTCCGATTTTTCAATTTTCGCAGTTTTTTCTATTGCGTTTTTGCGCCGTTCAAGAAAATTGCATTACGTCAACAGTATTTAATAGATGGTGTAATTTGCTAAAATTTGCGCCATATCACTTTTATAGAATTGGCGTAAATTTGTCAAAAATGACAGTTTTTCGCGACTGACATTTGCAATATTATTTATAACTAGTTTATATATTGCGTGATCTAAACTTCTTAGTAAATGGCACCTCAACGTCAAGAAGGCGTTAAAATATATAAATATGGTTCAATTCGGTCCATATTTAGCGGGTACAGCGGCATTTTTCTTCAAACACATTTTGCTTTGTGACATCTGCAGCTATGTATAGATTCCGGCGCGATTGACACCAAATGAAAGGTTTTTTTAAGCTTGATAATAAAACCGAATAGGCATTAAAAAATTTTCATGATTTTAAATTTTACAGATTAAAAAAAAAATCCTAACCTCAAAAATAATTCTTATATAATAAAAACCTCCATAACTTTCGCTCCGTTTGCAATAAATGATTAACGCGAACTGTTTTGGTATGCTAAAATATTACCCTTCACTTGATCACAGCGTCATTCGTGTCATCCAAAAAAAAATTTGCAAAAAAAAAATATCAAAATGTCGATAATTTTTGAAAAAGCCCATATACATTTTAATATGGCTTTTAAGAATAAATGTACTTTTTTGAAGGCAATTAAGACTATAAATTATTATTACTATTAAAATAAGGATTTCAACCGAATTATGATTGAATAAAATTAACAGAACAGATCGACAAAGTAAAAAGAAAATCTGAAGTAATACGCAGACGGTACAATGTAACGGCAATCGTTGTTTATATCGCTGTTTTCAATAAGAGCGCTACAAAAGTTTTTTAAATAAAGCAAGACCGGTTTTAGATACCAATGAAATTCTTTATTCCTGTGAAAGTACGTTCGATGCCTTTATGTATGGAACTCGATTTCTTTTGCAGGGCCACCACGGGCACGCTTTCACAAGTCCAGACGCTGAACCCAAATTTCCACGGTTTTCAAGCATAAATCGGCCGATACTGCTGCAATTTCACGTTCGATATTCGTACGAAGTTCATCAATCGTCACTGGCTTGTTGGCATAGACCATAGACTTGACGTAGCCCCACAGGATATAATCGAACGGCGTCAAATTGCACGACCGAGGCGGCCAATCGACTGACTATTTCGTGATATAATACGTTCACCAAACTTGGTTTCCAATAAATTGATTGTGGCATTCGCTGTGTGGCTTGTGGCGCCGTCCTGTTAGAACCACATGTCCTCCAAGTCCATATTATCCAATTGGGGCCAAAAATATTCGGTTATCATTGAACGGTAGCGATTCGCATTAACAGTGATGTGCCGGTCTTGATCATCACGGAAGAAGTACGGCCCAATGACGCCGCCGGCCATAAACCGCACCAAACCGTAATTTTTTCGGGATGCAATGATGACTCATGGATTACGTGTGGATTGCTGTCTGACCAATAACGCATATTTTGCTTATTGACGAAGCCATTCAGCCAGAAATGAGCCATTCAGTTGAGGCCACTGACTCCAAATTTCGGTAGTAAATTTTAATAATTTCGATTCGTTGGCTCGTATATCTTTCCATGATAAAATGGCAAAATAAATTTCAAAAGAGCGGGGAAAAATATGGCGTCGTTTGTTGTCCCTATCGATTTACTTTTGTAGCGTCTCTGTTGAAAAACCCTTTATATGGGAACAACAAAATCTATGCATTGGCTTTCAGTGAAAGCCTACATAGACGAAATGTTGTGAGTATTGATTAGTGTAACCATTCAATTAATCATTATTCGGTTAATCGATTAATCGTGCTATAAAATTAACCGAACATTTTAATAATTCAATTTTTCGATTAACGATTAACTTGAACAAATCATAGCGAATAAAATATAAGTACGTGTTTATGACCAGCAGTCCGTCTTGAAACACTCCTACAATGTGGCAACTCATATGACAACGATTTGCGAATAAATTTCATAATTTTACACACATTTCGAACAGATTTGATAGTTTGTTGAGAGAAAGCGTCGCACAGTGCTTTGGTTCATAGACATACATAAAAAAAATTGTCTCAAGTTTGGTTCATTAAATTGGATGTAATAGTCTGATGAAATTTCAAGATCCACTGGTCACTTTGTATGGGGGTATCAAAATACCTGGTCCGATTCTGCTCAAACTATACACAATAAGGATAATAGTCAGAAAATTACGTATTGCAAAATTTTTGTAAAAATTAATCATTTCCAAGAGGGTGTTATAGTGTGATATAGGTTAAGAGCGACCCTACCCATTGTATGGTAGGTACCGAAATCGTGGCTCTTTTGGGTCGAAACTTTGAGATTTTTTTTAGTTTTGGTTTCGTACCAAAATTCACTAATTTTCATGTTGCTGATGCGACTACGATTTGTGAATTGTAGCTACATATATTTTATACTTTATAATAAAGTTGCTTTTTTTGCGTTTTGTTTTAATAAATGTGCCTAGTACAATGTTTGAACACTGGTTTCTTTTTTTTTTGTTTTATTTTATTCGAATAATCGATTAATCTAATAATTTGATTGCATTTTGTTCGGTTAATTGTCAGATTGAAATTTACGATTAACGATTAATCAAAAAACCCGATTAAATGGGGACCCTAGAATTGATGTTTTCGTAAATTAATGTTTTGGATGTTTTCGCACTAGTAGGTGTGGTTGAAATAAGGCAGAATTTTTAACTGGTTATTTAAACTGGTAATCAAATGATTTTGATTTATGTTTGATCTGATTTTAAATGCGAAAAGAGTTTTTCAGTGCTTTTTCAAATAATCTTACTACCTTGTGGCACCAGTGGCAAATGTCACGAAAAATAAAAATAATAATATTCATACATTTGTCGGCTAATCATTACGGTGCACCAAGTTGACGCCATTTGAAAAAGAAAAGTGAAGTGATAAAATACAAAATATTTAATGAAATTCGATCAGATTTTAGCAGAAATTAAGTTCTCCCTGAACTACGAGTTAAATGACACGTTTTCATTGTTATTTTAACTAGGATGGTGATTATAATTGTTCACATTAACAATTAATGAAAATTTGTGCTTGTTCTTCTTTTTGTTTTCTTTCAAAATCATATGGTCACTTGATCTTAGTAGAAATGCCCAACATTGGCTGTTTAAACAGCAATTAACTATTAACCTAAAAAGTGAATTCAGAGTTGAAATTATGTTTGGTCGTTGACCAAAAATGATTTTCCACTCAATAATTAATCTTAATTCTCGTTATTTGAGAATTTGTATCCCTATAATAATGAATGATGATATATCTAACTACTTGTGGAGAAGGGAGCTGATATACCATCCACCGAAATAATCAATTTCACTGCTTCTTGTAGGAACTATTTTGTATCTAAAATTATTTTTAATAGGAAAAAATAAAATGAACAGCATTATGATGAAAAAACATGAAATTATATATATTTTCCAAAATTGTTAACGTCAATCAGTTTTTATATAATAATTGTATACAATTTGTTTATAATAAAATAATTGTATACAATTTTACTACGAGTATATAAATTAGTAATCATTTGGTCGTTAATGGGTTAAGGTAATTTCAGTCTACTCCTCGACGGATTTGCTATCGGCTGCATCCCCATACGATACAAAAAGTTTTTCAAAATAGCCCTTTCTCCACTGAGATTTGTATTAGTCCTTAAGAACACTCTCGTATTGAGTGGGTTATTAAATTGATAGAATAGGTAGGAAATTTGATTCGGTTATTTTTACTGAAAATTTCAAGTCAGTAAACCTGCCGCAACAACCGTAATTGCAAATAATGAAAAGAATGCTGCACGTATGGCAATGCTTCAGTTAATTGCAACGCGAGCTGCAACTGAGCGGTATAGGGAGAAAAGAAAGGCGTAAGAAACGGCAGAGGAGAAAGCGTGAGAGTAAGAAAATTGAGACATTCAGAAGGAAGAAGGAAGCCCGAAAATTCTACCGAAAAGTCAAAAACGGAACTAATGGACATGGTGCAGGGCCCCCTTCTGTAAAGAGAAGGACGGAAATTTCATCGCAGATGTGCAGAGCATGTTATGAATATAGAGAGATCATTTCTCCGCGCTACTGGTACCTGAGATTTCCAATGACGTTGGGACAATCGATCACAATATGGGCGACGACTTCGATTGCCCCCTCCTAACCAAGACGAGGTCAGAACAGCTATTGCCCGGCTTAAGAACAACAAAGCCGCAGGAGCCGATGGTTTACCGGCGGAGCAGTTTAAGGCTGGCGGCGATAAGGTGCATGCATCACCTCATTAGCAAAATTTGGTTAGATGAATCCATGCCAGACGATTGGAGTCTCAGTGTACTATGTCCCATATTTAAAAAAGGTGACCCGAGTCTTTGTTCCAATTACCGTGGAATAAGCCTTTTATCCATAGCATATAAGGTTCTATCAAGTGTAATGTGCGAAAGACTAAAACCGATTATCGCTGACCTGATTGGACCATACCAGTGTTAGGCCTGGAAAATCGAGAACTGACCAGAATTTCAGGCCACGCCAAATCCTGGAGAAGACCTACGAAAAGCAAATCGACACCTATCATCTATTTGTCGATTATACGGGAGAACCTCCATGAAGCAATGTCTGAGCTTGGTATTCCTGCAAAACTCATACGCCTTTGCAGGATGACCTTGTCGGACACCAAATCCGCAGTGAAAGTTCGGAAAGATTTTACCGAACCTTTCGAAACTAAGCGAGGCCTCAGGCAAGGCGACACCCTATCGTGCGATTTCGTTAACAAATTAATGGATATTATTAAGAGAAAAGCTGCAGTCAACATAAATAAAACCATCAGCAGCAAAAGTCATATGCTGCTCGCGTTTGCTTATGATACCGATATAATTAGGCGCACAATTAGAGAAGTTACTGCGGTTTTTTTCGAGAATTGAGAAGGATTCAGCTAAAGTGGGCCTGACGGTAAATGAGGACAAGACAAAATTAATGGTTTGTTTCAACGAACAGGGACTCCACGCAATTAGACCAAAGCGTTAACCTTGATAACTGTTATAATTTCGAGGTGGTGGACGAATTTATATACCTCGGATCTGCCTTAAACAAAAACAACAACGTCAACTTTGAGATCAAGCGGAGAATTGTGCTTGCGAATATGTGTTATTTTTGGCTAAGCAAGCCCAAGAGATAAAGCCCCCTCTCGAGTATCAAAAGTCCAGCTATACCAGACTCTCATGCAACCTGGCTTGCTTTATGGCGCAGGTCTTATCGCAAGCAGACGAAACATCTCTAAGAGTCTTCGAGAGATAAATACTCCGAAAAATTTATGGCCCTATAGTGCACAACGGCGAGTATCGGCGACGCATGAATCATGAGCTGTCTGAGCTTTATCCTGACATTGACATAGTTAAGCGGATCAAGATAACGCGATTGCGCTGGCTAGGCCATATCAGTAGAATGGATGAAGATGAACCAGCGCGAAGGGTTTTCGAAACCGAACTCGAAGGAAGACGAAAAATAGGAAGACCAAGACTCCGCTGGAGGGATCAGGTTGACGAATCCCTGCGTACACTTGTTATTGCCAACTGGAGAGATAAAGCAAAAGATCGAACTGGTTGGCGAAATATGTTATCTTCGTTTTGTAAGGTCGCTGACCCCCCGGGGTTGTCCGAGACCGGATAAGTAAGTAAGTCATAAACACTGTGGCCAAATGCGGCTTCAACCACGAACCAACTATATACCCACTGATAGCCCTTGAGGTGTACTTTTTGAATTTTCTATCCCCAATTTCCAGCAGTATTTCAGAATCGCGTTATTTAAGATTTTCAGTTTCGGGACCCTTTTTTGAATTTTGCCCACTGTGACCAAATGCAGAGTCAACCATGGACCAAGTGTATACGCTCTTAGAGCCCTCGAGGAGTACATTCTAAAAATGGTTACCATATATTTCAGAACAATTTCAGTTTGTCCAAATACGGTTTTTAAATTAATATACGAAAACTGATTTTGGCCCACTGTGGCCAAATGCGGCTTCAACCACGAACCAACTATATACCCACTGATAGCCCTTGAGGTGCACCTTGGGAATTTACTATCCCCAATTTCCAGCAGTATTTCAGAATCGCGTAATTTAAGATAGCGGGGAAACCACATTAAAAAAAACGAGCCAAAGTACACTACGTCACAGGTGGTGTGGAAAAATGACTCCTTCAACTTTTAGAATCGCGATATCTTAGGAATGGTAATTCTTAGGAAAAAATTATGCGGACTGTTTTTGTAGACAGTCTTAAGATCTATATTTTTTGTCTAGGCTTCTTTTTGATAAAACTTACCGTTTTCGAAACTTTGACCCCGAATAACTTTTTTAGCACACATGGGATCAATGGGGACTTTTGAAACTTTATTTCTAATGGTGTTCCCCAGGTTCAGCTCTGTCGGAATTTTTGTTATTCGAAATGTCTATTTTGACCAGACTAGTTATTCTGAATCATCGTGAAAGTACACACTATTAAATTAATATTCAGATAAACTAATGACAATTAAGTCAATATTTTATATTAACAATGTATGTTTCTTTGCCTTATAAAACAATTCAAATGTGGTTCTATTCTGTTAAACCAAAAGAAAAAAAAAATTTCCACACGATTACACGCAATGACAGAAAAGTACCGTTATCATCCATGTCGACCTGCTTTTTTCTGTTACCAACTAGTCAAAAGCAGGTTTTATTATTTCTCTAAAATGTTGGAATCTGTATGGTTTCTGCATTCACAATTTATAGAGATATTTTAGTTAACATTCTATTGGTTCTATCCTGATGAACCACAGTGAATTTATTTTCAAACTCCAAATCCGTATTGCATTTAGAGGCAAATGAGAAGAATTTACCTCCTTCGCGTCTCTTAATTTGTCCCAAGTCGAGTTTACATTTAATAGAATTATAAACAACTAAGAAAAATGTTTGACAAAAAGTCCCACCCATAAACAAAGAACACATTAATAATCCCCCAATAAACAAATTCATGCCCACAAATTCGTTTCTGTTCCCGTGTATCCCTTTTCCAAACAAATATTTCCAAAATCATATAAATCTCATTAACTAACGAAGACCACTAAAATCTATCACTCTGTTTGTCAACTTAAGTATTTTGCCCTATTGAAATAAATCCTTGACCTTTCATTACCCAATAGGAATGAGACATTTACCCTGTTTTTACGATTTAATTGGGAAGCGTTAAGCAGAAAGTCACTGTTTTGTAGTTCAGTACCAGATGTGGAATGTTTTTGACATTTTAGAAATGTTAGCAATTTAATACCTTTGCGACAGATCATGATTTACTACGTCATCAGTTTCATTTTTAACATCGATGTGAGACTTTTTTCTTTTTAATTCACTACATCTTTGAATTGAATTTGCCCCTACTTTTAACAATACTACTTTACGTGGATTTGAAATCATTTTAATAGTTGTTTTTTAAAGTTTGGTTTCAGAACAAATTACTGAAATTGTTTTAAATAAAACCTTTGCTGTAAAAGTGTCGAGGGACGGACGATGGTCCAGGATTCGAAAGCTAGAGTACACATAACTATTTAAACGCTCGGTTCTACAATGTTACTTTTGCACAAGTGTTGAAGGACGGGTCTTTGTCGATTTGCCATATCTGCACTTAACATTTTTACTTTTATTTCATTTCCGGTGGAACTTGAGTTAGACATTGTTGTTGTTAGACCCATAAACGAAACAAATAGTTTTATAACCTTCCAACCACGGTTTTACGATATGACAAGACGAGTGTAATAGGGTGTTGACGGTGGTGGTTGTTGTCGTTGTTGCATTAACAAGCATCCACGTGATTAGAAGCATCCATAGCAGGCTGGCATTACAGAGGAAGGCTAAAGTGGTAACAATCATGAAGGACTCATAGAGAGTGGAAGAGAGAGGGCCGCTTATATAGTAATCAAAAATTAATTGTTGTTGGCTAAAATATTAACGAATATACAACAACAGCAGCAATATCACTAACTCAGTGTAGATTTTTTGCACGGTCAATACAGCATCTATACGTAGTGTAAGGTAGTGCACCATCAAATCTCCTTAGAGCATATACGCGTGGATATCTGAGTCAGTTATGTCAATTGCCCATACACCCAGAGAACTAATAATTAAAAAGAGGTTTTAGAAATCGTAAATTCGGTTGCTACCACCGAATTGCGGTAGCCACAACCGAACTGAGGTTGTCACGACAGAATTTAGTCCTCACAACTGAAATTCGGTTGAACCAACCTCGTTTCATAATATATTCGGTTGTGACAACTGAATCTTGAATTATATTCGTTTTCTAAAATTTCGGTCGGAACAAACGAATTTGGAATTAATTCGGATGCACCAACCGAAATTGGTAACAAATTCTGTAGTCGAATGTGGCATCAATTCAGGCGTAACAACCGAATTTGGCGTCTATTCGCTTGTTATTACCAAATTTGGTATCAATTCGGTTGTAGCTATCGAACTTTATGATGTCACGTAAATGGCCACCGCCACAGTTGATTGTCATTTGAGCCCTTTTTATGGCATTTTCCATCACTTTGGCCAAAACTTCCGGCGATACGTACTCACATTCTTGACGGATATTGTCTTTAAGAGCTGCAAGAGTCTGAGGCTTGTTGACATAAACCCGCGACTTAAAAAAGCCCCACAAAAAGAAGTCTGGAGCGGTCAAATCAGGCGATCTTGCTGGCCAGTGCAAATGGCCAAAACGGGAGATTAGGCGCCCGGGAAATGCTTACTTCAGCATATCGGTTGTGACACGTGCAGTGTGTGCCGTTGCACCGTCCTGTTGGAACCACATGTTTTCCAATCCCAATTCATAAAGTTGCGGCAAAAAGAACTCGTTGATCATTGCTCTGTAGCGCTCACGGCGCTTCCATGACATCCTCGGCTACAGCAGCAATATTCTCTGCAGAACGGCTACTCCGGGGTCTGCCACGCCTGGCACCATCTCATGTTGTGCCAGTCTCTTCGAGGCGAGCGGCTAAACGTCGCAGTGTTTCACCAGTAGGCGTTGGACGGCCAGGAAATCAGCGACGAAATTCACGTTGTGCCAAAGTCACCGACCGATTATTGGTCAAATAAATAGTCAGCAATATTCCGCGTTCTGGAGCAGTGTAGCGTAACATTGTTTATTAACGTGTATTTCGCATGTGTTTACTACACAAATGTCAAAACAGAACTGACATTAGGGGCCAATCGCAAAATTTATAGCATTTTCTGATAGGAGGATTACTTTTGCGCCACCTGTTATTAAAAGAAGTTAAAAAATGTTAAATTGTTCCCGTCATGGCGATATCAAATTTTTTTTGTGGTTATTAAGAAATATAAGTACATAATAATATTGTAATTATAGTCTTCGTATTAAATCATCTTATTTAGAACAGGATGTCCAATCAGATATCAAGAGTTTTAAAGCCTTTCAAAACCGGTCATTTTTGATATGCTGCATTCATCTGTCAACGTCTAATGAGGTTTTGACAACCTCTAATGAAGTTCTCAACCTCTAATGAGGTTGTGTCAATCTCTAATGAAGTTCTGACAACCTCTAAATTCGGTTACGGCTAATTCGGCTGTTTCAACCGCATATTTCTGTGAGTGTAGACATTTCATTGTAGGCAGGGTTGAGTTTTGGATCCTGAGTTTGGATCAAATATAGCCTAATTCTGGTAAATAAGAAAAATATAGTTAACAAATTTTCAGTTTGCCCCGCCATTTCGTCATGACTAGAGTTTCGTTGAATTGTTTATTAAAATTCGTGATCTGTGGAAAATGTGTTTCGCAAGTTACACCATTTAATGGTCGTCATAATAGGCCCACAGAGCAGGATAGAAAAGCCATTTTGGCCAAATATCTCACCAGTTTCACTTTTTTGGACCTCAATCCACCAATCCAAAATGAACTGTTTGGGCGGCTTATGGGCTGACGGCATCAATGGACCGTACTTTTTGAAGGACGAGGATAGTCGTGACGTTACGGTCAATATAGCACGGACTTTTTGTTGTCCAAAATGGAAGCACTGGACTTGGTTGACATGTGGTTTCACCAGAACGGTGACACAAACCACACTGCACGCGATACCATAAACCAATGGTAACCAATTTTTCACACTGCCACTTTCGGCAATTCACATGTACGCAACAACTTTGATTCAAAGCAGAGGGATTCTATGGCACAGCTGATCGAAAAGGTACTAGGCCGATGATAGAGAATGAGAGAGCAAAGAAGAACTAATTTTAATTTTATATAGTGTTTACTGATGCTAATGACAGCTAAATTATGTTTTATATTGTTTGTATTCAACGAAAATACGAATTCCCTTCGATTTCTGTCCGTTTTATGTCCAACGAAAGTGTAAAATTGGTAAAATACCGCAGCAAATAAAACTCTATGAAATGGCCTACTACCTCGTCGTCATGAAGAGGCAGCGAAGAAAGTAATGGAAACTCTTAAGTATTTCTCTATGTTCAAAGTATCATTATCTGCTTGTGCGTTGTGTACAATGCGACAGCGACATCGCTTCTGTTTGCGACCGCATTCAAGCACATAATATGTTTAAGTTGCGTGCGTTCGGTTTTGCCTACCACTGCCATAAACTAATTGAAAAGCGAGTTTAATGAGCAATTAATCTCAAGTTGTGGCCCTGTCACTTGGCCGTCTCGTTTGTGCGATTTGACCCCACGTGAGAGCCAACCACGAGCGCTGCCTGTGAAGACAACAGACAAAATGGTGGAAAAATGTGTCAAAATTGCAATTGTGTCAAAAAATGGGCAACATTAGTATGAAATACCCTTAGAAAATGACAGACAAATGACAAACCAAATTTCAAAAAATCACCCATTTTTAACTCGAAACTTACAAAAAAAAATCGATCAATCAATGTATTTGTATCGTTCGGCTGTGACCAAATTTAAAAATAACAGCGATATTGCAGTTGTTTTTAAATTTGTTGTCCTCAATATTTCGATTAACTGGCTAATTATCGTTATAGGTTCTACATAAAAAACATCTTTGAAGCATTAGTAATAAGTAAAAGTCTCAATCAATATTTATCTATTTAGCTATACATATACATATGTATATGTGACCTGGTCTACGGAAAGGTATCTATTAGGGTACCCATTTAATCGGGATTTTTCATTAATGGGTTAATCGTAAATTTCTATCTGACAATTAACTGAACAAAACGCAATCAAGTTATTCGATTAATCGATTTTTCGAATAAAATAAAACAAAAAAAGGAAAGTGTTCAAACATTGTACTAGCCACATTTAATAAAACAAAACAAACCGCAGCAAAAGCAACTTCATTATAAAGTATATGTAGGTACCATTCCCAAATCGAAGTTGCAGCAACAGCAGTTGCGACTTTTGGTACCAAGCCAAAATTAAAATATATCAGACTTTGGACCCAAAAGTGCCACGATTCGGGTACCTCCCATACAAAGGGTAGGGTCGCTCTTTACAACAATTTTGCAAAACGTAATTTTCGGACTATTATCCTTATTGTATATATTTTGAGCAGAATCGGACAAGGCCTTTTGATACCCCCCATACAAAGCCACTAGTGGGTTTTGAAATTTCATCAGACTATTCCACCCAATTTAATCAACCAATTTTGAAAAAAGTTTTTATTATTTGTGGCTATGAGCCAAAGCACTGTGCGACGCTTCCTCCCAACAAACTATCAAATTTGTTCGAGATGTGTGTAAAGTTCTGACATTTGTTCGCAAATCGTTGTCATATGAGTTTCCACATTGTAGTAGCGTTTCAAGACGGACTGCTTGTCATAAACACGTGCATATATTTTATTAATCGATTAATCGCACTGATTTGTACGAGTTAATCGTTAATGGAAAAATTTAATTATTTAAATGTTCGGTTAATTTTATAGCACGATTAATCGATTAACCGAATAATGATTAATTGAATGTTTACCCTAGTATCTATGGTCAGAAAAATTGAGTTTCGTTTTTGTAAAATTTTTTTTTTGAGAATTCAACGCTCATTTCAATGAAAGAAACCCTAGACTCATATCTTAATTTACTTTGCTTCATATTATATTTGAAAAAAAAAATAATGAGTGTTCGAACTCGATTTCTATGAACACACTAGTAAATGTTACATTGGAAAATAAAAAAAAGAATAGTTTTTGTGCTGAAGGCTCTTTTGCTATTGCACTTTCGTTTCTCTTACATCTCCTTTAATATTAGAGTAATATTGTTAAAATAAATAAAGCAATATTTAGCTCACTGAAATGATTGTTTTTGTTTTGTCATAAACAGAGCGACGACAAAAAGTATTGAACAGTATAGAGAACTTATTACACTCTTTTTCCGTTCTCATGTAGAGAGTCTGAGTAAAAGAGCACAACTAGAGCACAATCTCATTATATACTATTTCAATATAAATGCACAATTTCGACAAAAATTGAGTAATACGTTTTGAATCATTCGCCGGATGTCGCCAGTGCTTTTGTGTTATACAATTCGTTCCATGAGTTCTCTATACTATTCAATACTCTTTGGCGACGACGACCTGCTTGTTGGTTCGCTGCCGCTACACCAATACCATTATACTTATTTTCAGGCAGACACAATTGTTGTACAACAACCTAACGCTGTGTGTTGTTTGCATGTGTTCGGTTTGATAGATTGCCCTACACGTGCCTATAGATGTTAACAAATCAAAAACCGATTTTGTAAATTAATAAACTACGAAAATAAATAAAATACATAAATGGTTTCCGGTTACATCCCATGAAGGGATTAGGGAGAGCTTCTCACAACCAGTTAGCTGTGCGCGTTCTAGTTTTAAACTAACTGATTGGGACCTACAGTTTTACACCGGTTCCGAACGGTTTTTTCATGGCTAAATACTCGATAGTGTCGCCGTCACTAAGCGAATTTAAGGTGGTCAGAGTATGGATCGAATCCACGTCCTCATGCACAAGAGCCGCGCACACAACCACTGCACCACCGACTACAAAAATACATAGGAGAAATTTGCTGAGGGGTAGTGAGCCAAAGGCAACAAGAAAAAGCAAGAGGTGGAAGCGGAAACACGTATGCAACGCGCGCACTCGTAATCTTTAACAGCGGTTTTGTTGTTGTTGTTGATTTCTGACCATAGGTACCTTTCAGTAGACCAGATCACATATGAGGAGTCGCAGAACAAAAAGTGCCTTTTTGATTATTTAAAAATGTTGGGCAATTCAAGATTATTTTTTCATCCGATTATACGATATAATTGCGACATTTTCCCATCTCTAGTTATAATCTCTACTCTATGAGAAGAGAAGAAAAGTTATCCGAATAAAAGTCCGTTTTGTTCTGCGACTCGTCATATGGTTATATTTATTTTTTTAGAAAAAAAAATTAAAACTCATACGTCACGAAAGCTTTCGCTACCTAATTCTTTCCATCGGGACATTGTACAGTTAGTACAGTTAATGGCGATTATGTTGTTTTCACCTGGGTTAATGTCTTGGTATTTATTTTTCAGACAATAAAGACAAATCACCATGGGTACAGTTACAGCATCGGGAAACACGGCGCCTATTTTGCGACAAGACCAATGTTTGGCTGAACGAGTACGCCAATAAGCATCACTGGTTGCCGTTGGACGATACCAATCAACACGAGGTCAGCCAAGTGACAATGCATTCGAAGTATTTCTACGAAAACGACGATTGTATTGCTATTTCCCCAAGGTATATACCAGGGAACTGCAGGGCAGTTGTACTTGTTAGCTTTGGAACTACCTTACATGATGTAGGGGAACTAGAACACATGTGCATTAGGGTGGATCGACAAAAAAAGTTTTTCCAGTCCACCCCTAGGATTAAAGATATTTTGAAGGCGATCCAAAAAAAATTTTATTTTTTTTTGCCACGCCCCCCCTGATGGGCTATTTACTTTTTTTGACACTACGTCGCCATTTTAAGTCCGATTTTAATGAGCCGTACACCGTTGTTCATGGCTTGGAAACCGCCACAATTCTTGCCTTAATCATTTTTTACTCCGAGTGCAATTTCTAGTAGTGACTGTCGGTATCTCGTTTCACATCATACCTAAATTCCAATTTTTTTTACTCTGTCGAAAAGGCCTTTAAATTCTGTGAAACTTTTTCTTTAACAGTAACTACTTTTGTTCATAACTAAAAAAGTTATAAAGGTTTCAAAAATCCAAATATAACACTATTTTAAATTCGGCAATTATGCCAAATTTTTTTTTACTACAATTGGCAACACTGGTTACTATTACTTCTAATTAAATGTTTTTTGTTTATGCTTACTCAAATTGCTCTATGATAATATTTTAATTTTTTAATTACACTAGGCTATAATTTTAAGCTTTTTTTTTGCTTATTTATATTATATATTATTCATATTAAATTTTGGCGGGACTCAAGCTTGCTATACTGTTTCATCTGTTACTTTATCAGCAGATTCACTTACAACACGCACAAAACGTTCCATATTTTGGGAATGGCATGGAAATTCTATAAAATAAATCATAATTTTTTATTTATTATAAGTATGTATGTATGTATATAAGTATGTATAAGTATTTGTCTTTAAAAGACCACAATTTAATCTACGTTTTTTACTTTGCGAAAGCTGAAAACCGATTTATTGATTGCAGATCAAAGCTTTAAAAAAATGCATTCAAATGCACGCAACTATAATTTTTCATAAATAGACGAAAAAACAAGAATTTGTCATAGAGAAGACAACAAAAGAAGCATGCAAATATCAGGTGATAACAGTGTTGTCAGATAACAGATTGAGTAAGCATAAACAAAAAACATTTAATTAGAAGTAATAGTAACCAGTGTTGCCAATTCTAGTAAAAAAAGTTTGGCATAATTGCCGAATTTAACATAGGGTTATATTTGGATTTTTGAAACCTTTATAACTTTTTTAGTTATGAACGAAAGTAGTTACTGTTAAAGAAAAAGTTTCACAGAATTTAAAGGCCTTTTCGACAGACTAAAAAAAATTGGAATTTAGGTATGATGTGAAACGAGATACCGACAGTCACTACTAGAATTTGAACACGGAGTAAAAAATGATTAAGGTAAGAATTGTGGCGGCTTCCAAGCCATGAACAACGGTGTACGGCTCATTAAAATCGGACTTAAAATGGCGACGTAGTGTCAAAAAAAGTAAATAGCCCATCGGGGGGGCGTGGCAAAAAAAAAGAAATTTTTTTTTGGGATCGCCTTCAAAATATCTTTAATCCTAGGGGTGGACTGGAAAAACTTTTTTTTTTGTATGAGGACCGATCCGCCTTAATGTGCATGCCTCTGGCAACTTGCGAGCTCTTATTGAGACATTTTGCCCTTGAGGCAACGAACGTCATACGTCACTAGTACGGAACTGTGTATACTCCAAGCAGATAGGGCTCACCTAAACGGGAAATGAACTATTGCAAAACGGAAATAATATCAGAACTTCTAAACTATTAGTCGGATCGTTTACGGATGTAGTATAGATATGTAGTAGGTATGTATCAGGCATTTAGGTTATTGGATTTGTAGACACCCGTATTATTTTAGCACCGTATAATGATCAATTCTGCATGGTACACCATCATTTGTTTGCGAGACGTCTTCGAAGAAATATGGACGCTCAGTCACTGAACACGGGTTAAACTCCACTACAACAATGCGAGCTTTTACAGGTCAGCTTCGACAAGTGAATTCTTGAGGACTAAGAACGTCAATTTGCAGAGCTATTCACCTTATATCAGTGGTTTGGCACCAAATGACTCATGTTTGTTCCCCTCATTAACAAAAATATCTAGATCAAAGTCTGTCGATGGTTGAAGAAGCGGTTGATGCGTTGAAACGCTTGCAAATCTATATTGATGAACACCAATTGATCCATTTTCAATGACAAATATTTTTTTGAACCCATTTCTCACAACTTAAGTATCATTGTGGATTAAATGAATTACTTACTTATCCGGTCTCGGGCAACCCCGGGGGGTCAGGGACCTTACAAAACGAAGATAACATATTTCGCCAACCAGTTCGATCTTTTGCCTTATTTCTCCAGTTGGCAATACCAAGTGTACGCAGGGATTCGTCAACCTGGTCCCTCCAGCGGAGTCTTGGTCTTCCTATTTTTCGTCTTCCTTCGAGCTCGGTTTCGAAAACCCTTCGTGCTGGTTCGCCTTCATCCATTCTATTGACATGGCCTAGCCAGCGCAATCGCGTTATCTTGATCCGCTTAACTATGTCAATGTCAGGATAAAGCTCATACAGCTCATGATTCATGCGTCGCCGATACTCGCCGTTGTGCACTATAGGGTTATACATTTTTCGGAGTATTTTTCTCTCGAAGACTCCTATAGATGTTTCGTCTGCTTGCGATAGGACCCAGGATTCTGCGCCATAAAGCAAGACAAGTTGAATGAGAGTCTGGTACAGCTGGACTTTTGTTACTCGAGAGAGGGCTTTATCTCTAAAGTGCTTGCTTAGCCCAAAATAACATCTATTCGCAAGCACAATTCTCCGCGTGGTTTCAAGGCTGACGTTGTTGTTTTTGTTCACGGCAGATCCGAGGTATATAAATTCGTCCACTACCTCGAAGTTATAACGGTTATCAACGTTCACGCTTTGGTCTAATCGCGTGGAGGCCCTGTTCGTTGAAACCATTAATTTGGTCTTGTCCTCATTCACCGTCAGACCCACTTTTGCTGACTCCTTCTCAATTCTCGAAAAAACCGCAGTAACTTCTCTAATGGTGCGCCCAATGATATCTATATCATCAGCATACGCGAGCAGCATGTGACTTTTGCTGCTGATGGTTTTATTCATGTTGACTGCAGCTTTTCTCAGAATGATCTCCATTAAGATGTTAAAGAGATCGCACGATAGGGTGTCGCCTTGCCTGAGGCCTCGCTTAGTTTCGAAAGGTTCGGTAAGATCCTTACCAACTTTCACTGCGGATTTTTGGATAAAATGAATTATAATTAATAATTTACCACTACATCCCATGCTGGGAGCTGTGCACTTTCTAGTTTTAAACTCACCACGGTTTTCCTCCGGTTCCAACAGTTTTTTGGAAAATCTTTTTGATGGCTTATTACTCAATAACATCAAGCGTGGAGTTCGTACTCGAAAGAACTTTAAGGTAGCTCAAGCAGAGGTTGGACCCACGTACAAGAGTCGTGTACACTAGTTGGGCACACTAATTTTCAAATCAATTTTGAATGTGCTTTTCTATGGAAATGGCTACGACGAACTATGTAGGTAGGTATGCAGCTCCTTTGTTTTGTGTTTTAAACACGGTTCGTATTTCGTGGGTAATGGATAACCCTGGGTAACCCATTATTATTGCCGTGGGGAATGGATGGCGATCTTTTACCTATTACCCACAGGGCATGGGTGAAGTAATGGGTAGTTACCCACGACAACGGCGAATTATCCATCACTAAAATTATGGGTAGCAACCAACGACGATGGGGAATTATCCATCACGATTATCCATTACCGATTGGATAACGATCACGATTATCCATTACCCTCACTTTTTTTTAAAAAATCCCTAGCACCTACGAGCGAAAAATTTTTGTTTTAGCGATCTTAAAAAAAAGTGATGCCATATTGAAGCCATCCATTAGTTAAACCTTTTTATGGAGGTAAAAACTTTATTGTCTTTGCGATGGGACGTACCGTTTACGAGTTATAGTCACTTTTTTTATTTTAGCAATTTTCTAATATTTTTGAGATTTTTTGAAAAAAAAAAAATTCTTCCATACGAATTGGATCAGTTTATGAAAAACCCTGAGAAACCCATAGAATTGATTAATTTTTCGATCCGAGATATAGACATGAGGGCGTTTTAGCGATCTTATATTCGAATATTTTTAGCGATTTTTTAACAAAAAAAAGTGATGCCATATTGAAGACATTTACTGGTTAAAGCGTCCTATAGAGGTGTTACATCTCTTAATCGCCCAAAATTGGGAAGAGGAGAGAATCCTCCATGAATAGCGCATGAGAATCATCCATAAATAGAGCACAGTTATTGTGGCAAAATGCTTCTCTCTATACCATCCAAAATCTAATCTAAAACTAATGATAATTAGGAATAATACATTAATAGACTACTGTCAAATTTTGAGCAAGTTCCCTCATTTAATTTGCGTTTAACAGCTGTTCAAAAGGGAAAAGTGAATTTCGAGTGCTCATTAAACATTATTTTTTGGGAAAAAACAGTCAATCACACCAAGGAAAAGCTTGATAAATACTATGGGGACTCTGCACCATCGATTTCAATGGTAAAAAAGTGGTTTCCTGACTTTCGTTGTGGTCGCACAAGTACAAATGACGCTGAACGTTCTGGACGGCCAATTGAGGTCAATACACCCGAAAATGTCGAAAAAATCCACGATATGGTGTTGGACGATCAAAGAGTAAAAGTGTTGATGCCATAGGCATTTCATATGGCAGTATGGTTTCGATTTTAAATGATCATTTGGGTTTAAGAAAGCTGTCTGCAAGATGGGTGCCGCGTTTGCTCTCAATTGACCATAAACGTAATCGTGTGACAACTTCTAAGGATTGTTTGAATTTGTTTAATTAGGCTACGAAGTGGTACCTCTTCCGCCATATTCTCCGGATTTAGCCCCCAGTGACTATTTCCTATTTACAAACCTAAAGAAATGGCTTGGTGGTAAGGGATTTAGGTCCAATGATAAAATTCTTTATCAAACAAATGCTTAATTTAAGGACCTCGAAAAATCCTATTCTTTGGAAGGGATACAACAATTGGAGAAACGTTGGACTAAGTGTTGAGCTAAAAGGAAATTATGTTGAAAAATATTTTTTTTCCAAAAAAAAACTGTGTTTCATTCAAAATTCAACAAATGTTCGTTTGTCGCAACTTATTTTTATTATTTTTTCGATTGGACACAACGTTTCCGAGTTATAGCCACTTTTTTATTTAAGCGATTTTCTCATTTTGGCGAGTTTTTGAAAAAAAAAATTCTTCCATACGAATTGGACCAGTTTATGAGAAACTCTTAGAAATAGTAAAAAATTTGTTACTTTGCCGTGTAGACGCTCCGTTTCCGAGATATAGATTTTTTTTTTATAATTTTTTCATATATTCGATAGCCTGGGTAACTTATTACCCTGAGGGTAATGTGTATTCGTGATGGGTAGTTCCCTATCGTAGTGGGTAGATGTCAATTATTTTGTAATCGTGAATATGTGATCGTGATTATAACTTCCCCATTGTCGTGAGTAGATACCCATTATTTTTCCCATTACCCTGTGGGTAATGGGTAACCGTAATGGTTAATTCCCCATTATCGTGGTAGCTACCCATTATTTTCCCCATACACTGTTTGTAATGGGTAAACGGTCATTACACATTCCCCAACACGCTGTGTATGGGTTACACACATGGGTTATATAGGAACTCTGGTTTTAAATAGCTCGTCTTCGTCACTAGAACTATTGGTTAGGGTAGGTTATGAGGAGGCGTGCTTCGGTTACCTCTAGGAGACACCATAGATTTACTATAAAACTTTCAATCCGTCAGTATCATATTTTTAAATTAGTCATATTAATAGTATAGGACTTATGCAGTGGCATTTATAACCTTTTTCAATAACCATTGTTCATATTTTTGGTCTTATATAGATTTTTAGTATAATCCAAAGGGTATTCCATTATTAGTATCGCAATGTCAAAAATGACAACGTTCACTGACAACAACTCCTACTCTCGGAGTGCTGCTACCAAAGGCTCTATGTCTCAAATATGAAAAAAATCTAAATTATTCGCCTTTGACTTCTTCAGAATATTAATAAGCACTTGTCCAGTGTTCACTATAGATGATACCACGTTTTTCAATTAATTGCGATAAGATTTTGCCTGGCCCCTACGCTATATCGCTGAGAGCTCTCAAAATGCTGATGAAGCAAAGTCATCAGAGACAAATTATTTGAAACATGCTACAAAAAAAGTAGCATAAACTTCCTTGAAGGTTTTAGTTATTTTTTTCTTGCTCGTTGCAACGCCCCTATAAAAAGTTTCTAACGTACGAAATAGACTTACTACTTTGCCGGGAGGTGGAGGGGTCGTACATGCCATTGTTGCAAATAACCGACAACATAAATTTCATAAAAATGTATACACAAAAAAAAAATCTAAAAGAAGAAAAAAAACAAGTAGAAAACGTAAAACTTCCACAACCATTAAGGTCATGAAGCAAATGCAAAAAAAATAGGAGAAGAACTTGTAATCGTACTTGTACTTCTTGTACATACTACTACTATTCAATTCAAGTTTTGCTGGCGCGTTTTATTTAGATGACTATTAGATGATACGAGGTAGGGATTAAGGAAAAGAAAAATAAATCCAAAAATGTTTATGCGGCTTGGAAAATCTGCATTCCTGCAGTACTATCACGCTTCTGCCATTCGGCAACTTGCTGGATAGATGCTACTGTCATCAGGTAGGCTGCGAGACAGACATCCTATACACAGGTTCAAACCACACGTGTAGAAATTCCCGTAACAGACTTTCGTCATCCGGAACCCCTCCGATCCTATATTAGAGTGTGACATTTAGTCCACATATGCAGGAAGTTTTTCAAATATAATCATGCCCGAATATACTATTTCTCAGAAATAGTGTTTTTGAATGAGTTATTGAGACTTATTAGTTTTCATCGCCTCTTCGAGGATTGTGACATTTTCGTGGCGAATGGGCTCAGTAAGTGCAATGATCCTGAGCGCGATGCCGGCGGTAGCAAAGCTACTTTGCTATTAATAGCAATCAACCCCCACATAGTGAGCGGCCGCAACAGCGTCTTTTCTCCAGGTTAGAAGCGGGTTTTTCAGTCGCCCTTATTCCCGTTGTCGTCGTCGACGTCGATACAATATCGACACCATTTTTATTGGCGACATTTTTATTGGAATCACAAAAATATCACGTTTCTATCAATGAAACACCCCTCTTTATTGGAAACACGGAATGTCCGCTCGCTATACGAAGCTGGTAAAATCCATCAGACAGCTAAAGAAGCTAAAAGATTGCGTCTTGCCATATTTGGCATGAGCGAATGCCGCTGGAACGGAAATGAAAAAACTACGACAGAGAAAAAACTACGACAGCCTGGAAACCGATAAACGAAAGAATATATGGGTTCGTTTTAGAACCAACTTTAGAAATGTTACCGTTCTCCAGATTGACTCTCCCTGAAATGCCAGAGGACATAGTGAAAGATAATTTCTATAGTCAACTTCTGGCCACAGTGCAAGCTCTTCTAAGATGAGATATCGTCATGGTCGTGGGCGATTTCAACGCTAAAATTGGAAATAACAGCGAGAGCATTGAGCACATTATAGAGAAAGTAGCGCTTGGATCTAGGAACGACAATGGTGTGGGGTATATCGAGTTTTGTAACGTCACAAACCTAACAATAGCTGGTTTCCTTTTTCAGTTGGATCTCTCTTGACGGGATGATGGGGAATCAAATAGATCACTTTTGCATCAAAAGAGACTAGAGAGGTAGAGAGAGATATTCGTGTTAAAAGAATCGCAGATATTGGTTTTGATCAACGAAAACCTTTTATGTGGATCGATACGTAACAGCGCTACATACCAAAACATGCTTTGGGCAAATTGAAGAACGGAGAGACCTGCACAAGCATTTTAAGTGAATTAAGTAGACAACACTTGAAGGCAACGGTCTTAAACTTCGACCGTGCTTTACCAATGCTGGGAAAAAAGCTTATAGAAAAATGTAGGAATACTGAATGCCGACGCGGTTCATCAGTGACAAAAGAAAATTCCACTTAACAGTACGAAAACCTTGATAAAGCTGAAAAAAGGCCATATAAGGTGACTATAGAAACGCGACTAACGCTCTTGCCCAGGAGGAGGAAACAACTGCAGTGGCAAGGGATATCCGAAAGTTGTTTGAAACTACACGCAAACTTACAGGTCATAAATTCCGTTAAACCCGCCCAATTAGAGACAGTGCCGACGATCTTCTTACATCAACCGAACAACAACTTACGCGGTGGAAGGAACATTTTTTTCTGATATTCTACCAGTCCCGTCCTCCCAACCTAGCTTATCCGCTGAAAGTAGACTTGCATCACAACACCGTTTATTTTTAAAATAACAACGGCTAAAGAGGTCAAAGCGGGAAGTCTCCAGGAGCCGATGGGATTGTGGCCGAACTGCAGAAATGTTACATCTCTTAATCGCCCAAATTTGGGAAGAGGAGAGAATCCCCCATGAATGGCGCAGGGGTACCGTCATCAAGATTCCAAAGAAAGATACAAGCGATAAAATTAAATTCTGAATAAAACGTCTTTAAAATGGCCTTCACGTCTTCTTTCGTCTTCGGCTAAATCAAGTCCTACGTCTTCCATTCTGCTATATCTTCTTCCACGTCTTCGTCTAAATCAAATCCTATGTCATGAATAGCACGTTCAATATTGACTTGTAAAACTTGAAGAGAGTCAGGTTTATCGCTAAAGACCAATGACTTCAAATAATCCTGCAAGAAATGGTCGTATGGTGTTAAATCACAACTTCTTGGAGGCCATTCAATGTATTTCTATGTCAATTTCTTGAAATAATCGATTCTCCAAACTTTTCTCGCAATAATTCGGTTGTTGCATGTTCTGCGTTGCATGTAGCCCCGTATTGTTGGAAGCAGATGCTGCCAAGAACAACTTCATCCAATTTCGGCCATAAAATGTTGATTATCATCGATCTATACCACTCCCCATTGACAGTAACGGTGTTACCAGCTTGATTTCGAAAGAAGTATGGACCGATGAGTCCACCAGACCAAAAACCACACCAAAATGTCAATTTAGGTGAATATAATAGTTGTTCATGAATAATTTGTGGATTTTCTTCACACCAGAATCGACAGTTTTGTTTATTTACCGCACAACTCAGATGAAAGTGAGCCCCATCGGAGAAGATGATTTTCTAAAAAAAAATAGTTATCGTTTTCAAAGTGTTCCAAGACAAAATCAGCAAATTCATGACGTTTACGGTAGTCCAATGGCTTCAGTTCTCTCCATGATGAAATTGTAAACATTACTGAATTCAATGGAAAAAAATGGCAGATCACGACATACTAAAAATGGCCGAAATGTCATTTAGAAATCATATCACTCAAAGTGGTACACCCTATAAAATGTTTCGATATCGGAATGTCAAGGTGGCTGTTGAATTTTGCTACATTAAGCAACTGGAATAACTTTTTTGTAATACATGGAATTTATTCAGCCCTTTTTTCGTTTGAAAGCCCACTGAATTGTATTTAAAATATTTTTTTTTGTTTTGAAGGTAATTGCATTTAAATGCCCGCCCGGCTCGTTGATGCAGCAATTTTTTCTTAGCAAACAGTTGTGCATTACTGCCCGCAAAGTTGAAGCTGGAATTGCAGTTATTGTCGCTCGAGTTGATTGTTTTAGTTCATCCGCAGGTGTTGGTTGCGATTTGTACACTTCGTGTTTACAATACCCCCACAATAAAAGTCCCGTGGAGTTAGGTCAGGCGACGGAAGGTTGAGTTTCTTGAAATGAGCCTGTTAGGAAATTTTCTGCGTAATTCGGCCATAACTGGCCGAGCTATGTGTGTATTTACACCATCTTGTTGAAACCACACAGGGTTGAAAGGAAGCATCATTCGGCGTAGTTTTGGTTAGAAACATTCTTCTAGCATCCTCAAGTAACGGTTTCCATTAACGGTTATGCTGTGTACGTTTTGTTCAAAGAAGTATGGTCCGACAATACAGCATGAAGAATTGGATGTAATTCCCTCTTATGCAGTATTTGTGGGTTGGAAGCACTTCATATACGCAAATTTTGTTTGTTTACGTTGCCGTTCAGATCGAAATGACCCTCATCAGACATGATATGCATGATATGCAATTCAGCAAGTTCCTTACTGCCACCTTACCAAGCATCTTCCGGCAAAATTCCTAGCAAATGGGCAAGTCTGCTGCGTTAAGTTTATTATATAGTTGAATTTTGTTGGGGAATAAGGTCAAATCCCTATGCATTATTGTCTGCAAAGTGTGCCCACTGACACCCATTTGAGAAGATAATCTCCTTGTTGAAACACAGGGGTTGCTCTGTATGGCATCATCTACTGCAGCAATAGTTTTATCTGTTGGAACCGAAGGGTTTCGATTATAAGGCCTTCTAGCGACTGTACCATGCTCTGTAAAATTACTCACTAGTGGTCGTAATGGTTTATCTACTATGAGGATCGCAGATAAACGTGCGCCTATATTCTCTTTGAAACAAAACTACAGACTCCAATGCGTGATAGCGCCGGACAATGCAGATTCTTTTTTCAGTGTCATAGTTTTCCATGTTTATTAAATCCAAGGATAAATCTACAAAAACAAAAAAATACAGATTACTTAGATGTTAGAAAAGTTATCAAGTTTTATTTTGGTAGCGGCTTTCATCAGTCACCCTGTATAATTGTTATAATTTCAATTGCTTTTTCCAATTTATTAGTTATTTTTGATTTCTGTTTTTTCTGTAGTGAAAACTTAAAAACTATTTCCTTTACATTAGAATATATTATTTTATTTGTAACTATAGTAAAGGGTTTTCCAATAAGGCCTTGACAACTTTTTTTTTGATAAAACGCAAACCATTTGAGATATTTCCAAAACTTTATGATCGACTTGAAATACAATAAAAACATTTATGAATGGATCTCGACTTCGTTCATATGGCCACCGCGTGCACCTCGGCACCCAATTTTCGATGACTCGGTCCCACATTTCGGACGTAACGGCGTCTATTTTGCGTTCAATGTTGGTTCTAAATACTTCCAACGTCGTCGACTTGTTGGCATAGACTAATGATTTGACGTAGCCCCAAAGAAAAATGTCTTGAGGCTTTAAATCGCACGAACGAGGCGGCCAATTGACTGGTCCATTTCTTGAGATAACACGCTCACCAAACTTACTCTTCAATAAATCGATTGTAACGTGTGTTGAGTGGCTTGTGGCACCGTTCTGTTGAAACCACATGTCGTCCAAGTCCATATTTTCCAATTCGGGCCAAAAATAATCGGTAATGATGGCGCGATAACGATCGCTATTCACAGTAACGTGACGATCGTTATTGTCGACGAAAAAATATGGCCCAATGATGCTGCCGGCATGCAAACCGTACCAAACAGTTATTTTGTGTGGATGAAGTGGTGATTCATGAAGCACATGTGGATTTTCACCAAACCAATAACGCATATTTTGCTTATTAACGAACCCATTGAGCCACAAATGAGCTTCGTCACTGAAGATGATTTTGCGATGAAATTCATCATCTTGGCGCATTTTCTCTAGAGTCTAATCGGAGAACGTACGTCGTGTCAAATGGTCCATCGCCTTCAATTCTTGAGTCAGTTTGATCTCGTATGGGTGTAAACCAAGATCTTTACGCAAAACTCGCCATAAAGTGGTCTTGGCGATGCCCAGTTCTTGATTTGGATCGTTTGCTACGGACGCTTGAACGGCAGCGATATTTTCGTCAGTTCGACCAACCCGTTGTCTCACTGGCACGGTAGAATCACACAATGAATATGTAGACTCAAATTTGGGCACTAAACTTGTCATTGCATGTCTACCAGGGCGAGAATAATGCCCGAAAATTGGAGTTAACGCTCTTAAAGTTGCGGTCTCCGACTCCGAATTTCGGTAGTAAATTTTAATAATTTGCGTACGTTTTGTTCGTTCGTGTACTTTACAATGATGAAAATGTTGAGTTGACAAAATGAGGAGACTAACAGTTAGATGATCTGTGTAAAAGTGCTTTCACAAATTAAATTCAGAGTTGTCAAGTACCTATTGAAAAGCCAATTATATGTAGTGTTATGGTTACCCAGCATTGCCACATCAGCCTCGTACAAACATAACTTAGTGCATATATAATACATATGCAGATACAACAAAATTATATTTCTCTCCACTTTCTGTTATTTTTTTTTGCATCCAATCTAGTTGACGCCATGTTCACACTTAAACAAGAGAACAAAACAACAACGAGGACAACAGCAGCAACAACAGCACAATCCAGCAAAGTAACCAAGAAACTTTGGTTGTCATTTCACACAGCCACAGAGGCCATACGCAATTTACTCGACTCCATTCAAACCCAGTGAAAGTTCCATTGCAGTGCATTGAATTGGAAGTTGGTTGCTGGTTGGTTTGAAAGTTGCACTTCTCGCAGTTCAGGATTTACAGCATTGTCGCGTCATTGCGGACAGGAAACGTATTGAAAATCCTTCTTGTCCTTTTTGTTATTTTATTCATAAAGATATACTCGAATATATGTATGAATGTGTGTACATGCATACATATATTAATTCTTTTTTGTTATTGTTGTATTCCACTTTCTTGTGTTTTTTCACATTTCAACGCATTCGTGATTTTTGTGGTGTGAACATATCCGTTTTGTGGTTGCAACTCTGTCACAATGCAAGTGAGAATTGCTCTCTCTTGTTCTTCGTGTTTTCATGTATTCATTTGGATGTGTTTTAATGGTTTCTTCGAACATTTGCATGGAGTTATAGTTGCTAAAGCATTTTGTTGCCTACAAAGTTTATGGTAAAAGTTTAAATTGTTTGTTTTCAGCCATAACTAAAAACTTGCACTCACACTCTCATGTATCGGAATGTTGTAATCTGTGAAATCATGCGTGTGCATTTGACTGATGTTGCTGGGACTTTTCCATATACATATGTATGTACTTTATACTTAGATTTGTCTTCCTCTATTGTTTAAAAGAGTCTACAAAGAGAAGAGATTCGTTGTCATAACTATATTTGGTGATTCCTTGGACTGTCACATTATTCAGTTGTGATTACCAATAATTGTGTTCCGTATCACCGAAGGTTGTGCATATCAATTGATTTTAAATTCAATTGTGGTTGCAAGAACTGAAAAAGTTAGTTGAAGCCACAGCAACAAGAAATAAATGTGACCTGTCAATCGAGTTTTAGTTCTAGCAATAAAATTATCCTGTAGTGGTGAATATTCTATTAGTTGGATGAACGAAAAATGTAAAAAATAATTCGATTGTACCAAACAATATATTGGCATGCTCAACTAATTACGTGAATTTAATGGCTGTCACAACCATTTGTTGATACCATATCCCAATATGAATGTTATAGAAAAAAATAGAAAAATATTTTGTTATTAAAATTGTGTATTTTATGTTTAAATACGAGTATAAACAAAATTATTATTATTTGTAACTTTTTGGTTAATGTATGAGAAATTCATACTACAAGTTTACAGGTCATGGAAAAACGTAAAAATGTACAGCAATGGCATGGGAATTCAGAAAAGGTCAAGAAAGAACAAGGCAACAGTTTCGAAAGCTCAAGAAGAGGCACAAAAAGCTCGATTGAAAAGTTTGGTCAAAAGTTCATTTTACGCCAAGAATGATATTATTAGCATTATGGACGACGAGCCATAGTTCACATTGGATGAAAATGAACGGCTAGGACAACATTTTTTTTGAAGGCAAAATAAACGTGAATGATAATACAAAGTATGTTGTTGAGCACACAAAGTTTCTTAAAGAGGTATTATTGTGGCTTGCAATCAGAAAGTATGGGATGTCAGATCCAGCATCTTTCAACCGGATGATGACCAAATTTGAGTGGCAGGTTCCAGATTGGGAGTGGTAATTGCTAAGATATTACTTATGTATTATTCCAAATTCTATAAAGATTGGCTGCATTTTACGGGGGTTATCGTGCCGTCTGTGATGCAATGGTTAGAGCGTGCGGTGCTTGAACATGAAGACATGGTTTCGATCCATTTCTTTAGACGGCAGTAACCTCGCATAAAGACAGCGACAATATCGGGTAAATTGCCACGGAAAAGCTTCTCAAAACCCCGTTCGAAATCGTTGTACGTCCCAATCTAAACCAGAAGGCACAGGTTAGGTTTTAGTTGCAGTCGATGAGCAACTCACTTAGGCTTATATTTAATTGTGATATCACGGGCTAATGAGATTTAACCGTTAGCCCCATCGGAGAAGCATTTAGTTTGCTCTAAGAAGCTCAAGATGTGGTCTACCTCTATCTGAGCTAATTCTTCCAAGTTCCTACATAGGTATGATCCCATAGTAGACATCCTCGTGCCGGCTAGGGCTTGACACGAGCAAAGAAGATGTTCAGTGGATTCTTCTACAGTTTCTACAGAAGTCATTTCCCCAGACCTTTAGCCTCTCCGCAAGTCTATCAATCAGACTGTATACGAGCAAAGCTGAAACGATCGTTGATATCTTGGGGCTGCATAAAGACAGAAGCTTCGTGGATCTCCAGCTATACAATAGGGCCCAGATTTGTCTTGAACGTACACAATCTGTGCCCTCTGTCCATTTCTCCAGCATCAGAAGCGTCCCTGCAGGATGTGCTTACATGTCACTAGGGTCTTGTCAACACGCTTTAATTCCTGTGGAACCTGTGATGTAGTCTACAGTCTAGCCACCTCGTCCACTCTGCTGTTCCCGGAATGTCCTTGTACCCTGGCGCCCAAATGAGGTGAATATCGTACTTCTGGCAGATCTCGTTAAGAGATCTGGGGCAGTCCTGGGCAGATGTTGAATACAGTAATACTGATTCTGGAGACTTTATGACCGCCTCGCTGTCAGGGAAGACATTGACCCCAAACAGTTCTGGACTATTATTCCTCAGTCAGTCGGTCACTTTTCTGATAGCCAAAGTTTCAGCTTGATACACCCTATAATGATCAGGTAGTATACGGTAAAGGGACGACCCTAGTACCCTAGAGTAGACCCCGTTACATACCGGTTGTCCATTTTCGAACCCTCCGTATAGAAATTCACATATTTCTCTTTACCAGGAACTCCTTTGTTCCAGATATCTCTTTTCGGTATGGCAGTGGGGTATCACCGATTGAATAGTGGTTCCGCTTTGGAGTAGTCGACAAATGCAGGAATGCTGGGAGTACCTTCCAACACTGTTCCATGACCGACGCGCCCATGCTCCATTGCCTTAGCCTAATGGTAGACATGACAGCAGTGTGCCTACCTATAATGTCTACCGGAAACAAGTATAACACAATACTCAGTCCTTCAGTGGGAGTGGTGCGCAAAGCACCCGTGATGCACATCGTTACCATTCTCGGAACCCTAGTCAGTAGTGCACACTAGGTAGATTTCTCAAGCACCTGCCACCACACTATAAACCCATAGAGCATTATCGGTCGCACCACCGCTGTATAGATCCTGTAACCAATCGTCGGAGCTGTATAGGGTTATTGCCGCCTTTTTTGGCCTTTCCACTATATTGGGTCTGAAACAAAGCTTCCTGTCCGAAATAACACGTGGTAGGTTCTAGGGTAGGCATTATATACCTTCGAGTAGAGAGGACCAGCTCGGTCTTGACCGAGATTACGCCTAGCCCAGTTTCTCCCACCCATCTGCCCAAAGTCCGTAAGCCGCCTTAAAAAATGTCCCTCAGGGTGCTGCGGTACTTGCCCCTTACAGCTTTAGCGACATCGTCCGCATAAGCACCAAATTTCGCACTCCCAGTTTCGAAAGTGAGCAGCATTCCATTCAGCGCTAGGTTCCATAGAAGGGGAGACAAATCCCCTCCTTGAGTAGTGCCTCTGTTCACATAATCGGTAGAGGTCGTGGTGCGCAAATCGGCTGTGATACGTCTCCTGCTGAGCATTTGGTTTACAAGACCCTTAAGATCGCCCACATTCTATCGCATTAGGAGTGATACTTAGGGTGTCTCAGTAAGAATGCACTTTTTCATTTCATTTTTGAGATGTTTTTGAGAAGTATGGAATAAAATATTCGTCATATGACCCCCACGGCTCTGACGACAGGCCATAACACTTTTCATGAAATTTCCCATGACTTTTTTACAGAGATGTGGCTGTATCTCACCGATGATGCTCCGTTACCCACGATAACCCCGAAGATTAGTCATACAGTTATATTCTGTGAAAACTGAAGTTTAATTTTTAACCTCAGTTTAAACTGGTGTACAATTCGATCCAACTCTGCTATTTACCAAAAACAAAAAACATAATAAAAACATACACAAAAAATCCAACAAAAATTTTTTTGAAGCTCACGCCGCCGCGGGTATAATTTGGTCTTGTCGGCTGAAAATGTGAGCCGATTTAACCCACTAATCCAAGTTTAATCCAGTTATTTCAAACTCAACTCAGGTGTATTTAAATGCAAACATTAGCCTGTTTACTGCCAAATACGTCGAAACATATGCGTGCTTCGTCACAAACATCCATATACTTACGTGGAAGTATTCGCGTGTTTCCCCCAAACCTCCATATACCTCCATATACTACGTGGAACCATATACGTATTTTCTCCCAAACCTAATAATATTTATAAACGAATTATTCTTTCTTTTTTTATTTATTATAATTAATTTTATCAATATATTTCCTCATTTAGAAATAATTAATACAAAAAATTTAAAAATTTTAAAATTACCCTTTTTACATTTACTTTTATGACATGAGAATCTGCCGCTCTTTTGCTTCTCCTTTCTTAGTTGTCTCTCACGTTTTTGTCTTCAGAAGGTTTCAACTATGCGTTGGATATCACTATGCGTTGGTACACGAACAATATACTTATGTATATACAAATCTAGCTCATGCAAGACAAGCGTGAATTAATTACTTGTGTTTTTTTTTATTATATGGTCCGCCATTCCGAGTTTTTCAGAAGAGACTCGGGCAGACAGAAGGAATCACGTTGTTGCCCTCTCCAGTTTCTTTAATCAAAATCGTTTCTCACTTTGGTATCACACATTAATATATTCGAAACACAACACAAACCATTTAACCGTCCGAGCCTTTGTTCATTCTTTTTTCACTGATCAGGCGATTTTGATATCCTCTGTCCGATGAACCATTGACGAGTGAATAAATGAAATTAAAACGGATTGCACCACGCACATTCACGAATATTTATCAATCAGCCGCTGAGAGAATCATGGAACACTTACAAGATATATACACTATTTGCCCCTCTTGTATTCTCTTGCACTCGAGAGAGCATAAACAGTGCAACAAACTCGGCTGTATTTGTATCACAAACACTGATATATTTGGGTCATTTGTTATAACATATTAATCATTGTGTCTCAAACATGTAATATTGAATAGCAAACACAATGCTTTTGGGCACAAATATATTATATTTGCGGCAAGCTACAAACACATGTTATATTTGCATCAAAACAACAAAAAACGACAGATTTTTCAGCGTGTACCAATTCGAATATCTCAATTCCATAATTCAGGTTGTATATATACGATTGATGATCAAGAGATGGTATCAATTCAGGAACATTAGTTAGACATTTGCTGATGAACTTGTCACGGAGTGCGAAACTAGTGATGTCGGGGAGATTGCTTAACTGGATTGTCTAATATTTGCAACAAAATCCAACCATTTTTCAATTAGAAAAGTGTTTCTGACCTTGTAAGTTTGTAGTATGAATTTCTCATACCTTAATCAATTGGAATTTGGTTTTCGATATCTACGTTGTAGCCGGCTTTGAGGTTAACAACTTTGCTGAACATCACTTTGCGTTATTCGGACACGTAAATGGTCAAAATTTATGAAAACAGCACACAAAATTACAATTTCCCCTATTCGATACTTACTAACTTCAAATGAATATACATATTTGGATTCCTAGATTTGACCCTGCGAAATGCCGGGATACGTATAACTTATTTTTGACCGATTTAATTTTTCCCGGTAAGCTACAGCCCCGTCGATTTGGGATATCGTACAGTGTAACTTGACATATTGTTAGTGGATTTTGTTGAAGAAATGAAAGGGTAGCTAAGGCCAGATTTTTACAGATGATTGAAATTATGCTCGGAACCTGTTTTTACGCAAAAACTAAAATAGTGAAATTTTGAGCTATGACGCTTTTGAAGTTAGGGTGCGCTATAATACAAATTTAATGGAAGCACTCGTCCATATATCGCTTGTTGCTAACTTTTTTTCGATTCTCGTAAACGATTTCATTTGTTTTCTAATGATTGAAATGATATGGCTGTGTGAACAAAAATTCAACAATTACAACCAAAATCGAATACCATTCGCCTGAAAATCCGTTGGGGTGCAGCTAAATTTTTCTTTGAGTGTAATCACTTGGAGTTATACTTTACAGCAATGACAATGTAATCAGTATCATCATCAGCATCAGCATCAGTGGCAATCCAAGTTGCAACAACATGCACCACACTGGCAGCTTAACAATTCCTTCCGCCAATATACAACTTCCGTTCATGCGTATATGACTGCTATTAGTTTTTATGAAATAACAAAAGCGAAAACATGTTATTTTAGTAAACAGCAAAAGAGCAAGGAAATGTGAAACAGAATTTTTTATTTTTTTTGCATTCAAAATAATGCATATATTTTAATTTCTCTAACAAAAAAAATTAATGAGTAAATGTAAAGAAAAAATTAAGAAATGTAAGAACGTAGCACACAGTTGCATCTGGGCGAAATTGATGTTTATATGATTCGAAAGCAGGGTAGCTTCGATTTAAATTTGAGTCCCCGAATGGACCATTAAAATTGCCATTAAGAAACAATTGTGTACTAGATAAAATCATTCTTATCAGTTCTGACTAACATTTTCATGCAAAGCGATTTAAGACAAAACACTAGTGTATGAAAAAAACACACTTTTCCCTCGTTGCAAGACGCCAGTGCACACACATACCAAAAATCATAAAAGTGGTTTCCACATACCCCATTGTACTGTCAAACTCTTAGCCTTGGATGGAAGCGCTGCAAGTGCCACTGCAATTTTAATTGAATTCATTTCAGTTGGCAGCCATTGTTGTGCAATTGAAATTAATAAAATATATATTACAAAGAACTGTAATGATGGATTTAGGAAAGGGACGAGGATACTGTATTAAAAAAACCGGGTTTTCAAAAATTGCGGTTTTCGGTTTCTTCGAATATTCCAATATTTACCGAAACCGCGTTGCCAGAAGCTTTCAAAAAAAGGCTAAATGTTACAAAAAAGAGCAAAACCCAAAAACAGATACAGAAATGAATCAAATTGCAACCAAAAACTGGTAAAAAAAGACCAACGAGATCCAAATTTTAAATTAAATTAAATTTTTACTAAGATTGAAAGCTCAACTTCGAGACCCATATGTTTTGTGCCAAATTCTATAATACATATCTACCAAATTTTAGGACTGTTTTTTTCCATTCATTGTAGTAGTTCAGTAATATATTATGGGTTTTCATTTAAACTCATAATTGCGTAAATTGTGTGTTTTTACGAAATGTCAAACATATTTCATCCAAATTTTAAGTTTGAATTTGAATCTACGAAGAATACGAGGCGTACGAAGTATTTAGAAGTTTGAGTGAAAACGCATAGCGTCATATTTCGAATATTTTCTAGTATTTCCCAGGGATAATTATATTTCACACATTTAACAAACAAATAGAAAAAGTTTTCAATGATTAAAAATGAAAATGTGCGGAAGATGCAAAAATAGAAGTGGGGATTCAATCGATATATCTATCTGTGAGGCAGTAAATTTAGGGTCTCAACTAGGGAATGCAAATTCCCGGACTTTTTCAGTTCCCGGGAAATCGGGAAAAATAAATAAATTTCCCAGGATCCCGGGAATTCCTGGTTGAAATGTGAGTCTTCTAAATTGTAACGTTTTCCGAATTTTGTATGTCAATTATGTACGACAAAAGGAGAAACACTACAAACATCTTATATACCGTAGTTATGTGTATTGCAATGTGTACCGAAATCTAATATTTTATGCATTCAATACTGATGGTAATGTACTTCTATTTCAAATTTGGAAGCCAAATTTCTATGAAACTAGGTAAAACTAACACATTTTCTTTTATATCTGGTTTTTCAATAAGATCGCTACAAAAGTTTTTTTTAAATAAAACAAAACCGGTTTTAGATACCAATGAAATTCTTTATGCCTGTGAAAGTACGTTCGATGCCATTATGTATGGAACTCGATTTCTTTTGCATGGCCACCACGGGCACGCTTGCAGAAGTCCAAACCCAATTTTCGACGGTTTTCATTCATAAATCGGCCGATACTGCTGCAATTTCACGTTCGATATTCGTACGAAGTTCAACAATCGTCGCTGGCTTGTTGGCATAGACCATAGACTTGACGTAACCCCACAGGAAATAATCTAACCGCGTCAAATCGCACGACCGAGGCGGCCAATCGACTGAACCATTTCGTGAGATAACACGTTCACCAAACTTGGTTTCCAATAAATTGATTGTGGCATTCATTGTGTGGCTTGTGGCGCCGTCCTGTTGGAACCACATGTCCTCCAAGTCCATATTATCCAATTGGGGCCAAAAATATTCGGTTATCAATGAACGGTAGCTATTCGCATTCACAGTAATGTGCCAGTCTTGATCATCACGGAAGAAGTACGGCCCAATGACGCCGCCGGCCTATAAACCGCATCAAACCGCAATTATTTCGGGATGCAATGATGACTCATGGATTACGTGTGCATTGCTGTCTGACCAATAACGCATAGTTTGCTTATTGACGAAGCCGTTCAGCCAGAAATGAGCCTCATCGCTGAAGATGATGAAATTGGACATAGCGCTCTTAAAGTTGAGGCCACTGACTCCAAATTTCGGTAGTAAATTTTACTAATTTCGACTCGTTGTTGGCTCGTATCTCTTTCCATGATGAAATGGCAAACCTTACTGAAGAGAAATGCCAAAAGAGCGGGAAAAAATATAGCGTCGTTTGCTGTCCTTATCGATTTACTTTTGTAGCGTCTCTGTTGAAAACCCCTTTACATTATCACTTATCGATCTTCCCTCGCAGTTATATGAAATGCAACAATGCTCCCATCAAGTACCACCTGTTAATAGACTACTGTCAAATTTTGAGCAAGTTCCGTCATTTAGTTTGCGTTTAACAGCTGTTCAAAACATACAACCTCGTGTATTTTTTTAAAAATGGAAGAAATTGAATTTCGAGTGCTCATTGAACATTATTTTTTGCAAAAAAACTGACAATCAAACCAAGGAAAACCTTGATAAATACTATGGGGACTCTGCACCATCGATTTCAATGGTAGGAAAAGTGGTTTACTGACTTTCGTTGTGGTCGCACAAGTACAAATGACGCTGCACGTTGTGGACGGCCAATTGAGGTCAATACACTCGAAAATGTGTGGTGCATTTCATATGGATGTGTGGTTTCGATTTTATATGATCAGTTGGGTTTAAGAAAGCTGTCTGCAAGATGGGTGCCGCGTTTGCTCTCAATTGACCATAAACGCACGGGTGCACACATGTGTAATCTCAATGCCAAAATTCCATGAATTGGGCTACGAACTTGTACCTCGTCCGCCAACGATGAAATTATTGATCAAATAAATAAATATTTTATAGACCTCGAAAAATCTTATTTTTTGGAAGGGATACAAAAATTGGAGAAGCGTTGGACTAAGTGTATTGTGCTAACAGGAGATTATGTTGAAAAATACATTTTTTGTTTGCAAAAAAAACTTTGTTTCTTTCAAAAAGTCACGGACTTATTGATCCGCCCGTAAGTAATACTGACCAAAATAACAACGTAAGGAATAAGTTGAAAAAAGGTTTGAAAAGATTTGAAACTTATTTTTTTTATTATATATGGTTCGAGCTGAAATTATTTCTGAGAAGAATATTGTTCGCGTTCCTTTGAGCTATACCGATCACGGATTTTTCTGCAATTAGAAAAAATGTGAACAGTCGGAACCAGGTTTTGAACTCTTGTTGGTGGACGATTGTTTCGAAGTTTGTGACTCTTCTCATCAGCACCTTAGAGTTCTAGCCCATATTTGGGAATAGTTTTAAATTATCTCTGAGTTTGGTAAAATACAAGTTTATATTTTATGTAAACTTTTGATATAAGTCTAAAAGCATTGCTTAGATATACAATACACCCCGCGAAATAAATATAAAGGCAACACCATTTTCGGGTTTTTCCCAAATATTGAGAGTTGTTGAGTTTTTATTTTGTATTGTATTAGCCCTTTCAAACTTAAACACTTTTCAGAAAAAGTCTTTAACTATGACTTCTTTAAGATGAAACAACAAGAATGAACTAATTTCTAGTTCGAAATATGTATAAAGGCAAAAGGTTCGCTTAAATATTTTAAAAAGTTTCGTAAGACATATGATCTCCATTATCACTGACAACTTCTTCTCAGCGTCGTGGCATTGAGTTATCTTCGACTTTTCTTGAATTGCTACTTTTTCATCCTTGGCATTCATAAAACTAGGCCATAGGTTCTCGATCGGATTAAGATCAGGAATAACTGAAGGCCATCGCGAGTTGGTCTTATTTCTGGCAGCCACATTGTAGTTTTCTTAGGCCGGTGTAATTACGCGTTGTCCCCAATGGGTTAATAACAATAAATATATCTGTGTTAAAAAGGAAAAACGTCTTAAGTGCACTTAGGAAAATATTGATTAAGTGCACTGCGATAACCACTGAAGTCTCAGTTACCTCCAGATCCAGTTTTAGTTTAATTTAACTTATGTATCAAGAAGTCATACACCTGATAATGTTTCCATATCTAATTCAATGTCAAAACTTGTCATAGAAAATACCTCCTAAAGATGCTCACCTGAAAAAGTTGGAAATGCACATAAGTCGTTTTTCCTTTTCGGCACAGATATTTATGCACTGATTTATAGAATGTAGTAAGATCTTTGTAATGATACCCATTCCAACCAGATAGGATTATAAATACCTGGGATCTCCAGAAGCTGAACCGATCGCGGGAGAAAAACATTTTAAACTCAGCGCAAAAGCTTCTGTCGGTGGAGAAATTTTTGTGCAGATCAGAGAGTTGGTGCTAAAGTAAATATATTCTTCTATTTGCCGTGGATGCGCAGGTGTATTCTTTCATCTTAGCATCTCTATATGTTCCTTGAGAAAGGCAATATAGCATTCCAACTGTGCCTTTGCGGCGCGCTCAAATTTCCTAAGTAATAATGTATTAATTTTAATTCAAGTTAATGCGATAAAAACTTACTTTTCATTGTTTGCCGCTTTCTTTTGTGAGGTGAATTATTTGTTACGCGGTGAATTTCTCCTTCTCATTGTGTTGCAGAATACCAGATAGACACCCTTTAGATTATGCGTTTCACCCGCGGCTTTCACCCAAGACTTTCTTGTTCGGTGGGTGAGAGGTGGCAAGACGAAAGAGGTGTAGACAAACACCCACGAGACGAGAATTCGAGATGATTTTTGATGTTTTTCTTTACTCTCTTTCGTAGTTCTGTCGTGTTGTTTCACACTCTTTCTGCTTTTGAAGGGAGAACATCGTTTGCGTAGATTATTTTCTGATTATTTGTAGAATATGAATAGAAATAATTCGAAAAATATCAAATAAAATATGCACAAACTATAATTCGTGGAAATTTCGATTACTAAACATCAGCAACATGAAAATCAGACATCTTTTGTTGAAAAATTAATTATTGCGAATGTAAGTAAGAAGAAGAAAAGCCTATTAGACGACAATGACTACGCAGAATGTAAATGCTCATGACCTACGGAGGGTGTTCAAAAGAGAATTTAACGATTAACGCAGGCTGAAGACGCATAATCTAAAATCTAAATAGTAACATCTTTGGCTGTGGGCGAATCGAACTCTTTTCGGCCGTGGTTAAATTGGGTGAATAAATTTTTGTATGGTGGATACTAATTTGCAATTTTGAGTAAGAATTGAGGATGCTGCAGTTCAGCCAAAGAACGTTTTTTATTTAAAGATTTTTTTTAATTTTCCGCGCAAAAAAGCGACAATACCCAAATAAATAAACACTTTCAACCTTATTCATAAAAAATCTTTAAATTACCTCTAAATCATTCATCAGTTATTGAAAGCTTTAAGATTTGGCGAAGGTTTTATTATAACCGTATTCATAATGAGTATTTTAAATAGGGAACACATAATTGACTGACAACTCTGTTTTATGTATTCTCACAGTGCTTGTGATGTAAAAACAAGACGAACAATAACCGATAGACCGAATTAATTTTTTTTTATTTAAATGCGTCAATGCATTTTTGCAAAATTTTAAACATTAATGGAAAGAACTATTCAATAAACAGATCAATTAATATTTGCTATTCATAAATTTGCAAGACGTGTCAAAAAATCATATTGAATTGGATTTCAGTTTTGGGTAGTCGAATATAAAACCGGATAATAGGTTGTAGTTTCAATGTTTTGATTTTATATACATCACTATGGAAACAAAAGTTCATTTTGGTTAAAAATGATAAAAATTGGAACGAAACTATCTGGTTGCTTAGCAGGATAATGTGACACTATAAACGCTGCAAATATACACAGAATAATTCCACGTGTTTATATCGCATAAATATTTAAGTACGCCACGCGTGAAATGTAAAAAAATTGTTTCATTTGTGTATTAATTCGGATAAAATGGCCTTAAAGAAGGGTTAAACGTTCAACAAAAATGGCGACGTTAGAGTCGTCTTAACAGAGGAATTTTTCGATTATGAATACAATTTTTTGGCTTTACCTTCTTAAGCCTTTAACAAACCTATGATAACTTTTTATGAATAAGGCCGTTTGTGTCCCTGTTTAGCAAGATCTATTCAATAAGATGGTGGGAGCAGTAGATGATGTTGCTGTTTTATACGAAACTTGGTTTTAATATTAGCTGATTAAAATGTTAATAATTAATTAATTAATAATTAATTAATGTTAATAATAATTAAATGTTAATAATAATTAATCATTTTAACCAATGGAAACACGATTATTTAAACAACATTTGACACTTTTCGTTGGCCAAATGAGTGAAGCAAAACCAATCAACAGTATTTATGGTATCAACTTTCTAAATACATCTTGTTATTACACAAATGACATTACATACGGTTCGTTGTTGAAATTTAGAGTACCCCTGTGGCTAGTCTAATATTTGAAACTAGAAATTCACCACGCAAACTTCAAAAATGTTGATCGATGCAAAATATTTGAACCAATTCGCCCACACTTTTTGTAACAATTTGATTGTTACCACAAACACAGAGTTGGTTGTTGGTTTATCAAGATGGGCAAACAATACACCATAAGAAACTACACCATTTTCAATTGAAATATACAAATCAATTTAATTTTGAAAAATATCAATTGAAATTTGAAAATTCTATTTGAAATTTAAAATACCCAATACACCAATTAGAATTTAAAAATCCATTTGAAATTTGAAATACATCAATTGAAATTAATCAACATCAATTGAAATTTAAAAGAAATCAATTGAAATTTAAAATTCGTCAGTTAAATTAAAAAACTGTTAACGTGTCTTTTAAATTTCAAATGATGTGTTTTCAATTTCAATTGATGTCTTTTAAATTGCAATTGACATTTTGTAAATGTCAATTGATGTACATATTTCAAATGTCAAATATAACTTTTAAATTTCAATTAATATTTTTTAAATTTACTCTGAAAAATGTTATATGTTATTTCAGATCTCATAGAAGCTTGTAATTTTTGGCATACAAGGATATTGCAAGAATCATTCTGAAAATTTTGAACATTTGAGAGTAGTAACTCGATAATAGGAATAGAACATTGAAATAAGAAATATTCGCTAGTTGTACTTTATTATGCCTAATAAGGCGAAGTTAGTAGTAGTTCCTGAAGTTTTACGCAGTTGTTGAAATATGTACAAATTATTCAATTTCGTACAAAAGATGGAAACAAATCTGAGTTAAATTTTCTTTTCTTTCATTTCAGGATATTTGTTTGGTGTGTTTTTGTACGAAGATTAACAAAGGTAAGTGAGTGAAATGCTAATAGTTTTTAGCTAGCGAATACACCCACCATTTAACTGATTGTGAATAGTTTTGAAAAATAGTATCGTAATTTTAATTTCGTAATTAAGAAAATTAAAATTTCCCGGATAATACAATTTGCATACGGCCTGGAGATCGAACCACCTGTTCTATCGAGTTATTCGGCAATTATATGAGTACTTATACAGGGTGTTTTGTGTGTTCCAGGCCGATTTTTTTTTGACCGCCATTTCTGTTTGGTTGACATTTGTCTGTATGTATTGGGTAGTTGTGCAGAGGAGTCGATAACAATTTATTATGGACCATATCGTTATAGTCATTAAAACATTTTATCTAAGTAATCGTTCAATTGGAGTGAGAAGATTTTCTTCATACTAATCTGTATATCTAATTTTATCCCCTTGGGATGGGTTACAAAAGTGGCGTAATCACCTGCCTGTTATGGGCAAAGTATTTAATGACACCTCAAAACAAACTATTTTCAAATTAGACTGGTATCACTGACTTCAGACATTTCTTATTGGTACTATTAGCTTTGTATAATGTATAATATATTTTAAAAAAATATTTCTGTTTATCGATATGAAATGTGTAGGCGAGTTAAATAAAGGTTTATAAATCGGCAAAATATATATTTTATGTTTAAACCGAATTTAAAAAATTTTAAATTTTATATTGTACTGACATTATTGTTAACTCATTTGTTAAACTTAAAAAACCCCCTGTTTGAATCAAAGTCCCGCTTTTGGTTCAAGAACAGTTGTTCAGGTTAGTTATGAGTGCTGTTCTTTTACTTTGAGTTTGAAACGTAATGTTCATGTATTGAAGCAGGGGAGGGTTGCCACATTGCGGTGTTTTTTCTTCTCTATTTGTACATCCTTTTTGGATGAAATGGCCTACAACCTACAGTGTTACCATGTTAGCATAATTTATGCCGTTTTGGCACAATTTGTTGGGTTTTGGCACTGTGTTTTTGAAAACTGCCGTTTGGTACAATTTTCACAACATTTTTTTCAATTCTTTTAATTTTAGTACAGTTTTTTAGCGCAATCTTTTTCAAACGTCACAACTTTTTGTATTGAAAGTTTCTCCCTTGAATTTATCTGAGAAATATATTTTTACTGCAAATTTATTTATATATCGATATTTTTGCCTAGTACTCACTAACCTCTGCGAAACTTTCATGAATAAAATCAACTACAGGCTTGTTATGCAAAAGTAATTTCCTACGAAAACAATTGTTTCGCACAGAAAATTTGGTATTCCGGCTACATTGCCAAACAGAGTAACTCCACAGGTGTAAAAGCAAAAATTAAATTCATGAAATTTCTGAAATAATTGACCATTTCAAAAATTATAAATTAAAATTACAAAATTCCTTATAAATTTATTATTACGGATGCCCGAATGCTTTCGTGAAATCAGAAGTGAAAACCCCGATTTCAAGCGTACTTTTTGTACCTGGAGTAAAAGTATGGGCGATTATTAACAAAATTCAAATTAATCGTTTTGGACCGTACAGTGTCTTCAATATCAAAATCCGACTTTTGTAAAATTGCCTAAATTCGATAGAAGTTCTTCATGAAGCTCCAGACATAAACCAGAAACTAGACAAATTCTAACCATGAAATTACATAAACTATGCAAAAAGTATGAAATAATCAAGTTATGACGCGCGAGAAATAGGTTTGAGAGAATCGGGTCGACTTTTTGGCTCTCTTTTACGAGGGTTGCTAAATTGCGTGCTTTTTCCTCCTCTGCCTGTATTCAGCCTCATTGGCAGTACGAGAATGTTTCTGTTTCTATGGCACAGCTAATCGAAAGGGTACTAGGGAAATGAAGTAGTATGAGAGACCAAAGAAGACAAAGTGATTATAGACCATGTAGCAAACTAAGTTTAAATAGTGTTTGATTGATACTAATGACAGTTAAATTTTGTTTTATATTGTTAGCATCGAACGAAAATACGCATTTCCTTTTATTTCTGTCCTAATTATGTCCAACCAAAGCGTCAATTCAATAGCAACTCGAACTCGATGAAATGGCCTACTACCACGTCGTCATCAAGAGAACGTGAAGAAGGGGCTAGCGCCTCTTGTCTATTTCTCTATGGTTCTTGTCCGCCGTTATTGTCCTCTTCGTTTATATTAGGCATTATATTCTGTTATTTTGTTTTAAATTTTTTGCTTGTTTATAAACAATAAACCGTTTTAGTTTGTTTTAAATGAATTAGAATTGATTTTTTTGGGTGGCCCACATGCACAAGGTGTTCTTATTTTGAAGTTAAATTATCTCAAAAGATTTTTAGATTTTAATGTGGCAGCATATGTGTAGAAAACACAGGTTTTCCGATCAAAACACAAACTTGTAGGGAGCTAGATAAAACACAACAGCAACACAACTATTTTTCTGTATCCTAAAATGTATTCCTTAAAATTATATAATTTTCTGAAGATGATGAGGTGAAAAATTTGTACCGTGGGATGGATGGCATAGTTGTCGAGGATACTATGAGTTGTCCGATAGTTTAGGTTTTCAGTAATATCCCCACGTTTTTCGAATTTTAAATGGTCTTCACGAAAACAGTGCTTGCAAACATGTACATGGTTCCTGCAATATGTTGCTGAACCCATACAGGATCGTACTCCATGACAAGTTCATCATCAGATGCCTAACTACTGTGCCTGAATTGATACAATTGGTAGATCATCAATTGTATATATAGGAACCCAAATATGTAATTTACAAAAAAGTTTAATTGTATTTGATTCACCCCATTGCATTTTTGAAAAACTATACTTATGTTTTCAAACAAACTTTTAAGTTATCACTAATAATTTCCTCCAAGTCTCATAACATCGTCATTTATCGTTGATTACATACGTACTTACTTAGATGGCCACAAACAACCCAGATGGGTCAAGGGCCCTACAAAATGACGAAAACTTGTTCCTCCAACCGGCTCGAACTTCAACGTTTCTCGTCCAGCTGGTAACACCAACATCTTGCAGTCAATATTCCACCTGGTGTTTCGAGCGAATTCTTGGTCCTCATAGTTTTCGATGTCCTTCGAGTATGTTTTACTTTTCGCACTGGTTCTTTCTGATCTATCCTACTGATATGGTCTAGCCAGCGTACACGCGCTATTCTTGTACGCGTAACTACGTCGATATCGGGATGCAGATTATATAGGTCGCGGTTCAACCATATTCGATACTCGCCGTTTTCTAGTATACACTGAGAGAAAAAGGTTCATCAAATTTATGAATTCCTTCATCAATTTGATGCAAAATTTCTTAATTTTCCAATCTACGATACATTTCATTAAATTGATGAAGAACATTTCATCAGTCTTTACCCATATTTCATGACTAGTTTGTTGATTCAACTACAGTGTTAGATCAAGTTGATGAAAATTTTTCCTGTAGTTGATGGAAAATTGTTCACCATTTTGATGGAAATTGTTCATCAATTTCATGTAAATTTTTTGTCAATTAAATGTAAGGTTGTCATCAATATGATGGAACTATGATTTACATTTTTAAGTTTGATTTAATTTGAAGTTAATTCGGAAATCATTTTGATGTACATTGTTTTGTTAAGGGGTACCCAAATTATTTGGCTTATTTTTCATCGTAACAACTCCACAAGAACTATTTCACTATTTTGTATTATGTATTTATTTTAAATGATCAAAACATTTTCTTTTCCCCTTTATTTTTTCAATACTAAGTCCATATTTTGAATCAATCCCACTAACTATGTTCGAATTCCAATGATGAGGATGGACGTAAAAAAGATCATCAAATCAGCGAAGCTGAAAAATGCGAAAAAACCCACAATCTTCAAATTGAAGAACATTTTCATTGAAGTGATGAAAGTTGTCATCACTTCAGTGAAGAACAATTGATGAACATCGATCATCGATTTGATGTAAAGATTTTCTTTTAGTGTAGGACCATATATTTTTCGGAGCATTTCTCACTCGAATACTCTTAGTGATGTTTCATGATCATGGGATTCTGCGCCATAAGGCAATAGAGCTTTTATGAGAGTTTGATATATTTGGATCTTCGATTTCTCTGAAGTGCTTGCTGATCCCGCTATAACACCTGTTTCCAAGCGCAATTATCCGTTTGATTTCTAGACTGTCGTCATTGCTCCTATTAACGGCATTTCCGAGGTAAATAAATTCGTCCACTACCTCGAAATTATAACGGTTATCAACGTTCACCCTTTCATCCAACCTGCTGGATGTTCTGCTTGTCGAAAACATTAACTTTGTCTTGTTCTCGTTTACTGTCAACCCTCTTTTGCTGAACCCTTCCCAATTCTCGAAAATACTGCAGTAATTCACATAATAATGTCAGCATCCGCGAGCAGCACGTGACTTTTGCTGCTGATAGTTTTACTCGTGTTGACTGCAGCTTTTTTCACCATGATGTCAATTGTCGTTGAAGAGATCGTATGATAGGTTGACGCCCGCCTTAGGCCTCGCCACGTACTAAATGGTTCGGTGAGCTCTTTTCCAATCTGTACTAAGGATTTCGCCTCGGTCAGTATCCTTCTACAAAGCCGTGTCAGGTAAGCAGGAATAGAAACCTCGGATGTATCTTGGTACAGTTTTCCTCATACCAGGCTATCGAAGGCAGCCTTATGATCTACAAATAGGTGGCAGGTGTTCATTTGTTTTTCGCGGGTTTACCCCAGGATTTGTCATAAAGTGAATATCTGATCGATAGTTGACTTTCCAGGCCTAAAGCCACACTTATAAACGGGTTTATTCTTTCACACATTACGCTCGAGAGGACCTTTTATATACGATAGATAAAATTTGTACATATACTCGCATTTTGGAAAACAGGACACAGTTTGCTACGAATCCAAACGTCGGTCATGTATTCCTGTAGCCAGTTTGTGCTTATGCGCTGAACCATGCACCTTTTCAATTCGTAGCCACCAGTCATGAACATCTCCGCCGGTAGCCTATCAGCACCAGCGGCTTTGTTGTTCTTATACCGGGAAATTGCTATTCTAACTTCGTCTGGTTCTAGACGTGCAATTGTAATTACCGCAATTCTTCATGATTCTCTTTTGGAATTGCAATTTGCTTTTACACGCACGCAATTCTGTTTGTGCAATTCTGGTTTCTATTATTGCTGCTTCTGACATTCGTATAAATCTGAGCCATATGCAGACTATTCGTGTGAAATTTTTACGAATGAGTAAATGAAAAGAAATGTCAAATTATTCTGCAGCCGCCATTTAAAAAATTACGAATGATAAGAACTGAAAGAATTGCAGAGTTTATGCAAGTTTTTTCCTCGTTCCATTCTTCTTACCTCTCTCTCCTACGAACTCATGAATTGCAGCAATTATAATTGCACGTCTAGAAACAGACTTCGCTGTGGGCAGGAGGAGGCGGTCGACGGCGTCGTTCTGTATTTGCTCAACAGCCTTATCTATATGGAAGCCTTCTGTGACAAGTAAAGTGGATCATTGATCTCTCCATATTCCCACCATAGTCTGCAGATGTGTGGCAGAATTCTAGTCTTTATCTCCACAAAAGGAGAAAAACTGCGAACTGATGTAAATGTCATCTATTTTAAATACTTACGGAGTTTGATCATACACTGGTATATAAACCTAAATCTTTACAAAAATTTCTACCTATTTTTAGTCCAGTCATTAAAATTGATTGAAATCCAATGTCAGATTCCCTAAAACCCATGAGTATTTAAACGTCCGCCATATTGGAAACGCCATATAGAATTTCAGAGAAATTGTACACGCTGATAAATCGGTGTTTTTTGTTATTGTTTGGATGCAAGTGTAACGTGTGGTTGGAGCTTGTACCGCGTATAATATACTTGTGTTCAAACACAAAATGTTTGCCACTCAATATTACATGTTGGAGACACAATAATTAATGTGTTAAAATATATCTGTTTGTGACCCAAGTATAGCTGTGTTTAGGATACAAATGAAGCTGTGTTTGTTGCTCTATTTACACTCTATTGAAGGCAAGAGAATAAACAAGGTACAAGGAGAGATTATTTATGTGTTTACTTTGCAGTCGGTGATTCATAAAAATTCCTAAATGCGTGTGAAAGTTGAAAATGAAGGCATAATTTCTTACACTGGTGACGTTTTAGTTTCATGTACGCAGTCGCCAATCGGACAGAGGATAGGAAATTCGCGTGGTTGATTAAGTTCATACTAAAAAATTCGCCTTTTTTGTGGTTTGTTTTTTTTGTTGTAATTTGCTGATCAATAGTGCATGTTGGAGACGGAATGATTGAAACCTTATAATATATGTGTTCGTGATCCAAATATATCTGTGTTCATGACACAAACACAGCTGTGGTTGTTGCTCTGTTTGTGCTCTATGATGAGGAATAGAATAAAAGAGGCACAAAGAGAGATTATTCACATTCTTACTTATGCCTGTGTAACTGTATTTTTCTATTATTCTTTCAGTCAGTGATTCATAAATTTTCCTGAATGTGTGTGTATTGCGTTTTAGTTTATTGTATTTAGTTGTCAATGGTCCATTGGATAGAGGATATCAAACACGTTTGTTCGGCGCTTAGTAGAAAATATTTCTGATCGGTAAAAAATAATAAATAAGGGCTCGAACGGTTCAACGGTTTGTGATGTTACTTTAGTTTTTGTAGATGGCTTTCGTATATATTTCTGCTACCAAAGTGATAAATGATTTTGAGGAAAGAAACTGGAAACAGCAACATCGTGGAGACTTTTTTTGTCTGCACGAGTCTTTACTATGCAAATCGGTGCAGCGTGCCATTTGTGAAATTTAATAAAAAACACAGTATTTAAACCGCGCTTTGCTTGCATGAACGAGCTTGGTATACACAGAAATATATTGTTTGTGTACCAACGCATAGTGACAATAGTGTTTTAAAATGTTTTGGAGAGGTTGAAACCTTCTCAAAAAAATCCAGAGAGAGAAGAAAGAAATGAGAAGCAAACCAGCAGCAGATGCTTGTTTCATACAAAACAAAAAACAAATAATGCATTCCATGCAAGTAAATAAAAAAGGGACGTTTTAAATCTCTTAGTTTTGTAATAATTGGTTATAAATGTAGATTTATATTGGTAAAATTATTTATAGTAAATAATATACTATATACATAGTATATTGAAATCAAAAACTAATTTATTTCTATTATGGGTGGGATGAAATTCGGCCATGTTTCCACGTAAGGCTATGGAGGTTTGGGAGGTAACACGTGGGTGCTACCACGAAAATATATAGATGTTTGCGACGAAGCACGCATATGTTTCCACGTTAAAGCATGCATGTTTGCCAGTAACCATTCGAATGTTTCCACTTAAACACATGTGAGTTTGGGATATTCAAACATATGAATGTTTGGAGTGTGTTCCAAACAAAACCATGGGTCCTTCAGAATATGTTTGGGAGAATATGTTACAGACACCTTTTTTCTGAGCGTGTACTAAACATATAAATATTTTTAAACAAAATTGTATGATATTTCCGATTGTTAAAACGTAATCCAATTTTTCTGTGTAGAATGCCTCATATTGTATGTGCAATGTACGATTATATATAAATAAACGAACACAACAACATTTACTTATTCATATGTTGTGCATTGCGCTGATGTCATGTTTTAAAATGTCAGACAATTCGTGTCAAAAGCATGCGAATTTCTACTGTTGCCTTCTCTTGCGCTTCTTTTGAATACCAACAAGAAAAAGGGAAATTACACTGTCTGAAAAACATATAATTGCTCAATATAATAAACAATACAAACCAATCAATTGTAATGACAAAGATGCAGCAAAACTGACATCAGCGAAAGACAAATACAATATTTGACGCACTCAAGCTAACATAGGGAGAATAATAGAGTGACTCGTCATAAATTTGTTGATTCTGAAACCGAAAAAATTGAAAATAGTAGCTTAACTGAATGCGAAACTTAGGAACTAATTGTAGAGAGCAATTACAAAGAAAAGACTGAATCTGATCTTTTACTGAAGATGGTTGTAGACATGTTTTCTTTAGTTAGTTATGTGATAGGAAACTACAGTGATAGAAAAAGTCTTTGCTGCAGCGATGGCACCTGTACGTCAGCGTGTTAACACTAGTGCAATTAAATCTTTCGTACACCCGTCAATTTTGTTGTTCCTGCTTCTGTTAAGAAAAATGTCATACAAGATGTGTTTACAATTCGTCCATTCGTTGCTGCAACATTTCAAATTTCGTGTAAGCAACAAAAAAAATTTTGCACTCAAAAATATAGTTGGTTGTACACAGCAAACAACATCAAAGGTATTGCATCAAAGGTATTGCCATAATAAAAGATTTTTTTTGGTGTTGATAAAAATACCGGACATAATGTTTGCTGAAGTAATAAACATATATTTGCTGAAATGACAAACATGTTTGCGGACTTTTCTGCTGCAAATATTTTGAGAGTTTTAGATAAGTGATTATAAGTGATTGATATTTGTACTATTGCTGTTTGGTTTACGTCTTAAATGTGTTTTATCTTTTATTTATTAAAAGCTAATGTTTTTTAAGAAAAGGTACTACTTTTAAGAGGAATTGCTTTCTGTAAGAACTCTTATGAATTTTTTTTACAAAGTACTTTTTTTTAAGAACAGGTACTTTTTAAAGAAGTGGTACTCATTTTAGGCAAAGGTTATTTTTTTTAAGAAAATTTACTTATTTTTTAGAAAGGCCTTACATCAAGAAAAGAAAAGGTATTATTTATTTCGAAGAAGATAATTTTTTAAGAAGGGTATTTTTTAAGAGCAGGTATTTTTTTTGAAGAAAAGTTTTTCTTAAGAAATGGGAATTTTTTTAGAATTGGTCCGTTTTTCAAAAATGTGTGGATTCTTAAGAGTAGGTACTTATCTCAAGAAAAGTTATTTTGTTTCACAAAAAGTTACTCTTTAAAGACAAGGTAGTTGTTTAAGGAAAGACAATTTTTTGTAAGAAAGTGTGCTTTTTTAAAAAAGGGTACTTATTTAAAAAAAATACTTTTTTTTAAGAAAAGGTACTTTTTGTAAGAAAATTTACTTTTATTAAGCAAAGGTACTTCTTTAAGATAAGGCATTTTTTAAGATAAGGTACTTTGTTTCAAGAATATGAATAATTTAAATGTTTTTTAAGAAAGGCACTTATTTAAGAAAATGTTTTTTTAAAACTGCTTTCAGTTTGGCTTTTCTAAATTTTTTTTTATTGGGTTCACAACTACAATATACTATAAGTATTTTAAATATTGGTTACAGGCTCCACCTAGAAAACTTCCCATTAAACGAGAGATTTCCCAACATATGAAAGTCTAGACACAAACCAAAGCTAAAGTACCCAATATAGTTGATAGTACTGGGCTGTAGCATAATAGTGTGAAAAAAGGGGTTTCATTTTTTTTCATTTAACCCCCATTACACAATGTGCGATAAGGAGCTTTGTTCTAATAACTCGGGTCTAAGACAACGAAACTTGTATAGTGATACGATAACAAACTTTTTGTGGCCTGAATTACATTACATGGACTTGCATCATATCGCTCATTTGCCGGAATGTTGTATTAACTCAAAATTCTTCATTTTTGGACTAAGTACTATAAAATATTCTCCTGACCGAGTTCTTTCAGATGTATTAATTCCTATATCTAAATCTGTGTTAAATTCGTTAGGAGAGCATTTGGAAGTTAGCATTTTGTGTACATTCATATACAAAATAAAACTTTCAAAGTCGATTTACTCGAAACTATGTTTTTTGAGTTAATACAACATTCCGGCAAATAAGCGATATGTGTTTTTAACCGGACGTGTTTTTAACACGCCACACAGTTCGTGAAACAATGTGGGGATCCTCCATCTCCTGACGGAATATTTTGTACCAACAGAAGCCCATTTGTCTGGGTTGCTAGCAACAAATTGTGCATGCTAAAACGCAGTAATGGAAGCAGGAATCTGGTCGGAAGCACATGCCCATTAGGCCATATAGATTTTTTTGTTCTGCTTTGGAATAGCAAAAAAAAGTTTGAGGCATGTGTCAATATTACTGTCCCAAAAGGAAACAAATCTTAAAAAATTCTTTCACGTTGCGCAAGGACGATAAGTAAAAAAATCGTTAAAAAGTAATTTTTTTCAACATTTCTTCAACAAACTCTCGCAATTAATAGCAAAAGTTAGATACACCATCCGCCTCTATTCACATGTAGTGTTGACGAAATGCAATTAAGTCTTCTGCTCTTTCGGTGATGCTGAAGGCAAAAGTTTTGGTAAAAAATTATAAAAAATCCAGAATTGTTGGTCCATTTAGGGAAAATAAATTCTGAAATGACAACTACTAGAAAGTACAGGTTGAGCCCTATTATACAGTACCACATGATGATGCGATGACGCATTAAAAAGTTATTTAAATTTTAATAGAGCATAGATTTTCCAAAAGCAAGTATTAACCGGGTTAAAAATTGTATGAAAGTGTATAGTTGTCATATAAATATTGAAATATTAGATTATCTCCACGAGTCGACAATGTATCATTACGATGGAAGTTTTCAATTAAAGGGATCATGCTGGTCCTTATAATGTCATGCCAACAATTCGTCCGCCTTTGGAATAAAAACTCGATTTTCTGATTAAAACCGTTTCCCATTACATCATGAAGGGATTGGGGAGAGTTTCTCACAAGCCAGTGAGCTTTATGCTTCATAATTTTACATACACTGATTGGGATCTACACATTTTACAATGTCCGTGAAGATAAATTCCGAATTTAACTAGCAAAGACACAAACCACATTCATGTATAGAACTCTGTTAACAGGTTAACAGACATCTGTTAGTGCGGTCAAAAAGATATATGTATATATCAATAGAAGAGATTTTTAAACGATCAGAGCATTATATATACACGAAAATTAAATATTAAACTAATAACATTATATTATTAAAAAAATTTTCGCACCCAAACAAAAACAGCTTTTTAAAAGAGCTATTGTCCTCACATAAAAATGTATGCATTTTAGAAACATTTAGAACGATTATTACAAAACAAGGAATTCTCCCGTACTCTCATATATCTCGTTGGAAAGGTCTTTAAATACACTTTCAGAATCTGTAATCAGAAAGTGCAAAAAGTCCTTCGAAGGATCCAAGTATTTCAAATTCGCTTCAGACACCCAACAAATATATTCGCTTATTGTGCGAAAACAAGGAATTCTCCCGTGTTCTCACATATCTCGTTGGAAAGGTCTCTAAAAACACTTTCAGAATCTGTAATCAGAAAGTGCAAAAAGTCCTTCGAAGGATCCAAGTATTTCAAATTCGCTTCAGACACCCAAATTTTTTTTCGCTTATTGTGCGAAAACAAGGAATTCTCCCCTGTTCTCACATACCTTGTTGGAAAGGTCTTTAAAAACACTTTCAGAATCTGTAATCAGAAAGTGCAAAAAGTCCTTCGAAGGATCCAAGTATTTCAAATTCGCTTCAGACACCCAAATTTTTTTTTGCTTATTGTGCGAAAACAAGGAATTCTCCCGTGTTCTCACATACCTTGTTGAAAAGGTCCTTAAAAATACTTTCAGAATCTGTAATCAGAAAGTGCAAAAAGTCCTTCGAAGGATCCAAGTATTTCAATTTGGTTTCAGACACCCAACAAATATATTCGCCCATTGTGCGAATACAAGGAATTCTCCCGTATTCTCACATATCTCGTTGGAAACCTCTTTAAAAACACTTTCAGAATCTGTAATCAGAAAGTGCAAAAAGTCCTTCGAAGGATCCAGGTATTTCAACTTCGCTTCAGACACCCAAATTTTTTTTCGCTTATTGTGCGAAAACAAGGACTTCTCCCGTGTTCTCACATACCTTGTTGGAAAGGTCTTTAAAAATACTTTCAGAATCTGTAATCAGAAAGTGCAAAAAGTCCGTCGAAGGATCCAAGTATTTCAATTTGGTTTCAGACACCCAACAAATATATTCGCACATTGTGCGAAAACAAGGAATTCTCCCGTATTCTCACATATCTCGTTGGAAACCTCTTTATAAACACTTTCAGAATCTGTAATCAGAAAGTGCAAAAAGTCCTTCGAAGGATCCAAGTATTTCAAATTCGCTTCAGACACCCAAATTTTTTTTCGCTTATTGTGCGAAAACAAGTTTTTAAAGACGTTTTCAACGAGATATGTGAGAATACGGGAGAATTCCTTGTTTTCGCACAATGGGCGAATATATTTGTTGGGTGTCTGAAACCAAATTGAAATACTTGGATCCTTCGAAGGACTTTTTGCACTTTCTGATTACAGATTCTGAAAGTGTGTTTAAAGACCTTTCCAACGAGATATGTAAGAACACTGGAGAATTCCTTGTTTTCGCACAATAAGCGAAAAAAAATTTGGGTGTCTGAAGCGAATTTGAAATACTTGGTTGGATCCTTCGAAGGACTTTTTGCACTTTCTGATTACAGATTCTGAAAGTGTTTTTAAAGACGTTTCCAACGAGATGTGTGAGAATACGGGAGAATTTCTTGTTTTCGCACAATGGGCGAATATATTTGTTGGGTGTCTGAAAATAAATTGAAATACTTGGATCCTTCGAAGGACTTTTTGCACTTTCTGATTACAGATTCTGAAAGTATTTTTAAAGACCTTTCTAACAAGGTATGTGAGAACACGGGAGAATTCCTTGTTTTCGCACAATGGGCGAATATATTTGTTGGGTGTCTGAAACCAAATTGAAATACTTGGATCCTTCGAAGGACTTTTTGCACTTTCTGATTACAGATTCTGAAAGTGTTTTTAAAGACCTTTCCAACAAGGTATGTCAGAACACGGGAGAATTCCTTGTTTTCGCACAATAAGCGAAAAAAAATTTGGGTGTCTGAAGCGAATTTGAAATACTTGGATCCTTCGAAGGACTTTTTGCACTTTCTGATTACAGATTCTGAAAGTGTTTTTAAAGACCTTTCCAACGAGATATGTGAGAATACGGGAGAATTCCTTGTTTTCGCACAATGGGCGGATATATTTGTTGGGTGTCTGAAACCAAATTGAAATACTTGGATCCTTCGAAGGACTTTTTGCACTTTCTGATTACGGATTCTGAAAGTATTTTTAAAGACCTTTCCAACAAGGTATGTGAGAACACGGGAGAATTCCTTGTTTTGTAATAATCGTTCTAAATGTTTCCAAAATGCATACATTTTTATGTGAGGACAATAGCTCTTTTAAAAAGCTGTTTTTGTTTGGGTGCGAACATTTTTTTAATAATATAATGTTATTAGTTTAATATTTAATTTTCGTGTATATATAATGCTCTGATCGTGTAAAAATTTCTTCTATTGATATATATATCTTTTTGACCGCATTAACAGATGTCTGTTAACCTGTTAACAGAGTTCTATACATGAATGTGGTTTGTGTCTTTGCTAGTTAAATTCGGAATTTATCTTCACGGACATCATTTTACACCGGTTCCGAACGGTATTTTGGGATCTTTTTCATGGCTAAATACTCGAGCAGGCATCGAACCCACGTTGTCATGTAAAAGATTGCGAGGCATTGAGTGCGATCACAAGAAGCTGGGCTTTGTACGTAAAATCAATGAGTTTGAAAACAAAAGTTTATTCGACATTACTACATGCAAGTGTAAAACAAATTGTGCCTGTGGCGCAGAAATTCTACATTTTGGCATGACATTTCTTTAGGATCAGCGGACCTCTAGAACAATGAAGATGACATATACTTCGGGACCACTTACGCGAAGTAAGCGCTCTGCAGAAACAGTAGCTGTTGAATGCTCCAGAAATTGAATTACAGAGATTTGTAACAGCATCCGAAATGACAGGAAAAGACGACAAATCGGAGGAAAGTTGTAATTTTGAGGAATTTTCTAATGAAGGATATGACGAAAGTGATGTGTACTATGAGGATAATATTGAATATCATGATGACTCTGAAGTGGAATTTGCTTATTGGTATTCAGATACGCAACGTCCGAGTGATATGAGAATGAACTGTGCAATGTTTGCGACAGGTACAAAATAGGCAGCCTTTGCGCAGCATCACTTGCTACTTCGTTACTATATGACATTAGTAAATATATTCCGAAAGTTAAAGGACTTGTTTTCGACTAAACTAAAATCTAAAGGGAAAGAAAAAAGTAGCAAGGCTCTGCAGAAAGTTCAATTGTCCTCAGTGAAGAAGGTAGAAGCAGTTTACTTTAATGGACGAAAGGATTTGACGAAGTCTACACAAAACAGTAGAACGTAAACCTCGGGAAATTACTGTGCGACAAGAGCACACAACTCTTCGTCAGGAACCAGGAAGCATATACTTAGGTCACTTAACATGGTATTCCAGCACTGCTAAAACTCGGTCCAATGATATTTTAGAATTTTCCTATAATATTGATCTGGCAAATCAGGATTGTGTTGGATATCATGGGTTTAACACAAATACTGGAACGCATGCAGGAATTATACGACGATTGAAGATATCCTTGAATAAACCGTTGCAGTGGGTCGTTTGCCAGCGACATAACAATGAACTACCGTTAAACAAATTATTTATATTATTACATCTGGACCCTAGTGATTACTATGCTCAAATCTGTAAAATTTTACTGACCTGCGAATAACTTTCGATAGAGTTGAGTCTCCAGATCTGCCAAAAGTTGGTACAACAGACTTAAGCTCAGACATAAATTCCTTGATACGTATATGGGAAGCTGTGAATTCGGAAAAGTCTTCTGCAGAGCTGGCGTGCGGAAATCCAGAAAATTTAACGCATGTAAATATACACTTTCATACAATTTTTAACCCGGTTAATACTTGCTTTTGGAAAAACTATGCTGTATTGAAATTTAAGTAACTTTTTAACGCGTCATCGCATCATTTTAAATTTAGGGCTCAACCTGTATTTTCTAGTAGTTGTCATTTCAGAATTTATTTTTCATAAATGTAAAAAAATTCTGTACAATGTTATGACAACAATGTTATATACTCTTTGTTTAAGAAATATTGAAAAAAATTACTTTTTAACGATTTTTTTACTTATCGTCCTTGCGCAACGTGAAGGAATTTTTTAAGATTTGTATCCTTTTGGGGACAGTAACATTGGCACATGCCTCAAACTTTTTTTTTGCTATTACAACGCAATCAAAGACAATTTTTGGCGAATCGATACGGTCTAATGCACATGCGCTTATAGAAGCGTATTTTCCCCTCTTAAAAGCAGTCGATAGCTCCAACTAAACGCAATATAGTCATTGCTTTGAAGAAGCTGTTTATAGATTGCAGAATAAATGATGTTGAATCCTTACCTTATTTTCCGGCTCATAAATCAGACTAAATCAGGGGGGAAAATTTTAATTTTGTTTACTCTCTTGATAATAACGGAATTCTCTCTGTACAGCATTGTGATCGTATTTCATATTCATTTCATTGGAACTGTCAGAGTATAATTTTAGTTATTTTGCTTCAGAAGCGCTTCAGAGCACTATTTTTATTCTATATATCGTCAGCTAAAATGCAAAAGGACATAACTACAATTTTCATTTTGTTCAAAGGAGTTGAAAAAAACGTATAAAAAAATACAAAAAAATGCAGTCTGCCAGTATATTTTCGAATCTTACTTAAGGTAAGACTTTACTTTAGCGGAAGTTTGAAAATTTAAATTGAAAAATAAATTCCTCACCCTTTTACGGGGATTGTTTCTTCTCTTGGAGATATAAATTAAAATTGTAGTTACGTGGTTTTACATTTCTGCTAACGATATATTCTCCCTTACTTTATTGTGTATAAGATGGAGAAGGCAGTGTAGAATTTTCCAACTGCTTTCAAATTCTCAATATTTTGTTGCTGGGTTGTGTCCAAAATTCCCCTATAATACATAATTTAGCAGATAAATCGAATTACCGCAAGTGACTGGCATGCACGTAGTAGTGAAATTCACTAACGGGCAGACATTGACATTCTCTTAATGTAGTGTACCTGAACATCAATCAAATTCACCTTAATGGCACCCAAATTCACGCACGCGTCTTTTCTGAATCCCTGTTTTGACTCAGTTAACATTGAGTATAAGAAAATTGCGAAATTTGGTGTTGCTTCTGTCTAATATTTCCAACTAATCCTTAACTGCTGATCTACTACCTGGTTTTTCCAGAAATAAAAAAATATTTACTACATCAAAAGATATTGCATTTTCGGAACGGAATTCAATGCAATATCACTGTGCGCTGTATCAACTAAATTGTCTAATTAAACGTGGTAGAAGAGGGTAACACGTTATACGAGGATTACCTGTACACTAGGGTTATGAGTGAATGCACTATTGCATATGTTGCTACTAGTACCACTTGACTCATTTGGGACTGTCTGGCTTTGAGTGTCAATATTAAGGTTAATTCCGATAAATACCATCATTATCGCTTAGTGTACAATTCGTATTAAAACAAATTCAGCCTCAGTTAATCCCAGAAATTGAGTAAGCGGTGAATTATATCTATTGGAAGAGTTAAACAGCTATTCAGGGATGGAGATGTCATGGAAAATGTTATTTAAAACTTATTTATATTGTAAACACAATCGTTGGATAATTAACAATTGAGTCGTTTGAAACAATTCCATTAAATTACGAAATTAGTGGTTAGCGGAACGGACGAAGGCGTAAATTGTAGATTCAAATTCTCCAATTTTCATTGCGATATAAATAACGGAAACTACTTCTGGGTAAACTGAAATAATTTTATTTATTTTTAAACATATAATTATTTTAACTCAGCTTAAGCTCTGCACATACTCCCTAAATGTATGCATATATTATGGGACCCTGCTGGGCGATACCTACACGCTGAAAAATAGTGGCCCCAGAAACATATAGCTGGAAGCATGTACATGTTAGCAAGCATTGTTTCCGTGAATTGGGGATCTGCTGCGATTTGTTTCTTTATTGTCTGTCATGTTTTTGTTTTCAACAACCAAAACCACATTTGGGTCACAAATTCAGATATTATAACCTATTAATCGTTGTGTGGCAAACATGTTATATTGAATAGCAAAAATAATGTGTTTGTGCACAAGTATACTATATATTCGACAAGCTACAAACACATTATATTTGCATCCAAACAATAAAAAAGAACAAATTTTCAGCGTGTATATTTTCTGCAATAATTATGCCTGGGTTTGCGTATTGTGATGTCTTACATTACGCTCTGTATGATCTATCAGTATTCAGTAACTTTTATTGTCAAGTTTAAATTCGACAAATCAGTTTTTGATTTTGGACATGTCATGATATTGCACAGCCAAAAGGAGCTTTTAGATCAGTGGATAAGGTGCAGCGACTTCAAGTTGACATCAACTTATCCATGGCGTAAGGTGAAGTTGGTGGTTTGTACAAACTTTTTACTTTTATTGACTATTTACAATCTCATGAGCTCAGACGTCTTACACATATTAATTAAACAAATAAATTAAACAGATTTCAACATATTCTTCCAACTGGTTCTATCCTTCGCCTTTTCTCGCCAGTTGGTAACACCAAGGCTATGGAGGGATTCTTCTGCCTGGTCTTTCCAGCGGAGTCTTGGTCGTGCTCTTTTCCTGCTTCCATCGGGTACGTTATCGAAAACCTTTAGCGCTGGCTCATCTTCATCCATTCTGATAACATGGCCTCGCCAATGCTATTGGCCTACTTTGATTCGCCTAGCTATGTCCACGTCAGAATATAGATTATAAAACTCTGGGTTCCAGCGACGTCGGTACTCGCCGTTTTGCCTAATAGGACCATATATTTTACGGAGAATTTTTCTCTCGAATACTCCCAAGTGTTTTTCATCCGCTTGAGCTATAACCCAAGTTTCGGAGCCATATGTCAAGACATGTAAAATGAGAGTCTGACATAGCTGGACTTTTGTCCGTCGAGAAATTGCTTTGTTCCTAAACTGCCTGCTGTGCCCAAAATAGCATATATTTGCAAGCATAATTCTCCTATCTATCTCCAGGCTGACGTTGTTGTCCTTGTTTACGGCGGATCCAAGGTAGACAAATTCATCTACCACTTCAAAACTAAATCGGTTGTCAACGCCCAAGTGCGGATCAAGTCGAGAAGTTTCTCTAGTCGTTGACACCATTAGTTTTGTCTTGCCCTCATTAACAGCAAGACCCACCATCGCTGATTCCTTTTCGATTCTTGAAAATACTGCAGTAACCTCTTGCAAATTTCGCCCAATCATGTCCATGTCGTCAGCATACGCCAGCAACATATGGCTTTTCGTTTTAATGGTCTTGTTCGTATTTACTGGAGATTTTCTTATTATTATCTAAATCAAGATGTTGAAGAGATTGCACGAAAGTGTGTTACCCTGTCTAAGTCCTCGCTTGGTACAGAATGGTTCGATGAGGTCTTTCCCCACTTTCACTGCTGATTTGGTGTTGGTCAGCATCATTCTACAGAGGCGAATCAGTTTTGCCGGAATACCAAGTTCAGACATAGCTTAGTACAGTTTTCCCGTATGGGGCTATCGAAAGCAGCTTTGTAATCGACAAAAAGGTGGTATGTATCGATTTGCTTTTCGTGGGTCTTTTCCAGGATTTGGCGTTGTGTGAATGTTTGGTCAGTCGTGGACTTGCTTGGTCTAAAACCACACCAATCAGGTTTTCAATAATTTCAATAATTGGCAATTGGTACAATCTACACTATATTCCACGAGTGGGGTAGTGCTGAAAAATGGTCTCACCACAGTTTGAGCACACACTGCTTCTCAGTCACCAGATTCCCATTCTCGTCCTTGCAGGAGGGCAGCCCATTATTAGGCCCGTTATTCAATCTTCTTACCCTCTGGAAAAACTTTCAGGATTCACCATTCATCCTGCACATTTCGATTTTTTCACCCTCTCTCAGCTCCCACGCTAAATAGTTGGTTTTCCTCCCTTTTCAGCTTCTTGTACCGCTTACTCGCAGCACACGTTGTAACTGACTGTTTCGTTGCCATACGTGCAGCGTCTTTTTCATCAGTTGCAATGCGACATTCTTCGTCGTACCATGGCTTATCGTTCTGCGGTTTTGATAGCCAAGTTAAGTCCTTACACCGGTTTGCAAAGAATGGGAGATGTGCTTCCACTGCGCATCACGGTCTTCGAAGGGGGGGGGGAGGTATTCTGCTCTAACAGGTCGATATTGGCACCTCGAATCACACGTACATCCATTACACTAGAAGAGTACCTGCCATCTATTACCAAGTGATCAATCTGGTTCTTCGTTCGCTGATAAGGAGATATCCAGGTCGCCTTATGAATGTCCTTATGCTGCAATCGTTTGCTACTAACTACCATGTTCTTTGCAGCGGCGAAGTCTATCAGTCCTATTCCATTATCGTAGGTGGTATCGTATAGACTGTGATTACCGATGGTTGGTCGAAAGACACTTTCCTTTCCTAATTTGGCATTAAAATCGCCTAGAATACTCTTAATGTCGTGGTCAGGGCAGCGTTCATGTACTTCCTCCAGACGCTCATAAAATGTTTCTTTGACCTCATCATCTTTATCCTCTGTCGGTGCGTGCACACAAATTAACGAGATGTTGAAATAATTCGCTTTGATGCGAATTGTGTCTATGCGGCCACTCGCTGGATTGAAACTTGAAACTAGGTGTGGCAGTCTCTTGCCAACTATAGTAAATATCGCAGTTTTTCTTTCTGGTGCATCCATATTCTGTATATCGCATTATCCCACCATCCCCTACGATTGAGGGTATCAATATTTGAAATCAATTACATTGTAACATGTTTTAACTGCATTTCAAAATCTTGCCCATATAGTGTAATTCAAAACTATCTTGGTATTACAGTTGATGACCTTCCATATTTTCTTGTAATCATTATTCCACATTTCCCCGACATTATCCATTTGACTTGAGGACCAAACAAGTGCTTGTGTTTCATGTGACTTGGTTAGACAGTATGCTTTTTGCAAAATATCAAAATGAAACTAAATTTTATTTCAACATAAATTCGAAATATATTCCCATCTACCTCTGAACTACGCTATGTCTCTCTCTATCTCTCTGTCTTTTTGAAAACTTTTGCCAAATGTTTACAAAAGTTTTCTCTCCTTTTTTTGGACAAACACACACAAAAAATGCAATTAGAAATTCAATTTTGCATCAGATGTTAGTTTTGCTTGTTACATATCCTTTTGCAAGTGTCGGGTTTTCTCAGTTTCTTCCTCACAGTATTTGGCTAAAGTTCATATGACCAACTGTGGTAATAAACTTAAACATTTTTGAAAATCTACGGCTACAAGCACTTTTTGTTCTATTAACAGCTGTACACTGTTCCGTCTTACATGGCGCTGGAATACAGTTTAAACAAATACATGCAGTTCCAGACTGTTGGAGTCGGTGTATTGAAGGAGGGAAATTTTGGAATACCGTTGAAATTGAGACCGATCGTCTGTAGTCAGTTGTGCTCATACTACAGAGAGCGCTCTTTTCCTGCTCGTTCGTCAATCAATAAATCTTGAGCGAGCGCAATTTTCAAGTCACATACAATTTTACTTCTCCCACAGTGTGATTTTAAAAGTTTCACCCAATTTTGAAATTTAAGGATCTAAAAATATAACTCGATGTACGACTCGCGAGCGAGCGAGGAGAGCGTGAAAACCCGAATTTTATTTACGAGATATAAAAATATTGCTTGTGACATAACTCCAGCAAATGACCTCCGATTAGTATAAAAAATACCAAAAGGAGAAAGAAAATTTTATCTCCTTTTTAACTACGTACTTGTTGTTGAGAAAAATTACTTATTTACGTGTAAGCCCTAAAAAAACAGACTTGTGGAACGAAGTTCAATATCAACTTTTTTACTTTTGCTTTGGTTTGTGTCTAGAGTATCATATGTTGGGAAATTTCTTGTTTAATGGGAAATTTTCTAGGTGGACCTTTCTTAAAAAAAGTAAATTTTCTTTCAAAAGTACATTGTCTTAAAGAAAGTAATTTTTTTAAAAATAAGTACCTTTTCTTAAAAAAGTATATTTACTTACAACAAATTGCCTTTTCTTAACAAACTACATTTTCTTTAAAGAGACACTACTCTTAAAAATTTACATATTCTTGAAAAATCAACCCATCCTAAAAAAAATTCCCATTTCTTAAAAATTAACCGTTTCTTCAAAAAAAAATGCCTTCTCTTAAAAAAAATACCTATTCCTAAAATTCCTTTTCTTAAAACTAAATTTTCTTAAAAATAAAATAATACCTTTTTTGCTCTTGAGATAAGTAATCTTTCTGAAAATAAGTAAATTTTCTTAAAAAATTTCCTTTTCCTAAAAAGATTACCACTTCTTTAAAAAGTAGCTGTTCTTAAAAAAGTACTTCTTTCTTAAAATCAATGCATACTCTTATGGCTTTTTCTTACCGAAGGTACATCTTATTAAAAATAATACCGTTTCTTAAAAAACCATTAGCTTTTAATAAAAGAAGTACCTCTTTTGAAAAAAGGACCTTTTCGGCAAAATATAATACATTGTCTTAAAATAGGAACTAAAAAGATACTAAAAAAAAAATTCATTCTATACAAAAAAAAATTATTAAAAAAGTTGATCATTTTACAAAAAGTATCTTTTCTTAAAAATCCATTTAAATTATCGTAGTTGTCAACTGGCGCCTTTGGCGTGTTGGAACTAACTAGTATATACTATACAGTGAAAATAAACTTGAAAATAAACTTCGTTCCAACCAGGTCTTCCCTGACTCCTCATGTGATTTTTTCCATTAAATTATCACTATATTCTTTGTGTTCAATGGAGCGGCAACAAAAGATACCCTGAGAAATTGAGGAACAGTTCAGACTTTCCAACTGTGTATCATATTCATTGAAGATTTTTGAAACAAAGATGTTATATTGGCCCAACGTCCATAATTTATTCATAAGTTTTTCAACAGAGACGCTACAAAAGGAAATCGATAGGGACAGCAAACGACGCCATATTTTTTCCCGCTCTTTTGACATTTCTCTTCAGTAAGGTTTGCCATTGCATCATGGAAAGATATACGATCCAACAACGAGTCGAAATTATTAAAATTTACTACCGAAATTTGGAGTCAGTGGCCTCAACTTTAAGAGCGCTACGTCCAATTTATGGTCGTCATAATCGTCCTACCAGATCAACAATTGAGCGTGTAGTTTAAAAATTTGAATCCACGGGCACAGTACAAAATGTTCCCGTGCCAGTGAGACAAAGACGTGCCCGTAGTGTCGAGAATATTGCTGCCGCTGAGGCTTCAGTTCAACAAAGCCCAAATGTGTCTCTCACACGTCGTTCTCAAGCGATGGGCATCTTTGTGACGTCGTTGTGGCGAATTTTGCGAAAAGATCTTGGCCTACATCCTTACAAGATAAAATTGACGCAAGAACTGAAGCCGCCTGACCACCATAAGTGTCGTATGTTCGTGAATTGGGCTGAGCAACAACTTGAAAATGATTCGGATTTTCATCGGAAAATCATCTTCAGCGATGAGGCTCATTTCTGGCTGAATGGCTTCGTCAATAAGCAAAATATGCGTTATTGGTCAGACAGCAATCCACAAGTAATCCATGAGTCATCATTGCATCCCGAAAAAATTACGGTTTGCTGAGGTTTACGGGCCGGCGGCGTCATTGGGCCGTACTTCTTCCGTGATGATCAAGACCGGCACATTACTGTGAATGCGAATGGCTACCGTTCAATGATAACCGAATATTTTTGTCCCCAATTGGATAATATGGACTTGGAGGACATGTGGTTCCAACAGGACGGCGCCACAAGCCACACAGCGAATGCCACAATCAATTTATTGGAAACCAAGTTTGGTGAACGTGTTATCTCACGAAATGGCCCAGTCGATTGGCCGCCTCGGTCGTGCGATTTGGCGCCGTTACATTATTTCCTGTGGGGCTACGTCAAGTCTATGGTCTATGCCAACAAGCCAGCGACAATTGATGAATTTCGTACGAATATCGAACGTGAAATTGCAGCAGTATCGGCCGATTTATGCTTGAAAACCGTCGAAAATTGAGTTCAGCGTCTGGACTTCTGCAAGCGTGCCCGTGGTGGCCATGCAAAATAAATCGAGTTTCAGACATAATGGTATCGAACGTACTGTCAAAGGAATAAATAATTTCATTGGTATCTAAAACCGGTTTTGTTTTATTTAAAAAAACTTTTGTAGCGCTCTTGTTGAAAAACCCGTTATTTTGAAATATTTAGTACAACCGAACTGTATTTGGCACAAACAAAACTTAGCTGCCATATTAAAGCCACACAATCACTGATTTTAATTTTAGTATCTCGAAGACTGAGATATCTCGTTAAACAGTCCAAGTATCTCCCTAAACATTTCAAGAAATTCGAAAACTGACATCAAAACCATTTGATTTTCAAAATTCGAAAAACCTAATACTCGTATCTGCAATACGAAAAAAAATTTGATTTTTGTGCGCATTACGAACAATTTGCTAAAAAAAAAATATAGAAAGAAATAAAATTTTTTTCTTTTCGTGAAAATCGAAAAACAGTTAATTTTGGATTTTTTGTGAAATATTTATTGAAATATTTATTTGACTTATTGCCGTAATCCTTGATTCCTTGCCTACAAACATAAATTCAAAATGTTTCGCTGATTAAAAGATATTGAATTTTGCCCGATGGAAATCGTTTCTTAACCACTGTTCGACGGCCACAAGCTAATGGTGATAAAAAATGTGATAATTAATTTCTATGATGTTTTTTTGAATCTCAGAAGGAAGCTTTGTACTGTTAGTACGCTGTGCTTTTAGAAAATTTGGCTACTTTCGTCATAAGAAATATAATATTCTTATCCGTAATTTACCTAATGCCACAATCAACATGTAAAATGAAAATGACCACAGTCAGATGTGCATTATTTTTTTGCAACAGAAGATCCGCTCCATTTCGCTCGTTCTCCGCTCGCTCACTCCCACAATCTGTTTTGTTCGCACGCGATTGATCGAAATGGAGTCAAAGTCTGTAGCGCTCGCGAAGATAATTTATTTTTGAGAAATCTTATTCACTAGTTCCAAATCGAGCGGGTTATTGAAGATTCGGCTTGCGAGTCGAGTTTTTCCGTACCTTGGTTTTGCTACACTAATAGTGCTGGCTTTACATAATACATTTACACAAGTCATACTGGCAATGGTATAAAACTACACACTGAAAAGTAACGGCCCCAGCAACATATTGAAGGAACCATGTACATGTTTACCAGCAATGTTTTCGTGCATTGAAGATCTGCTGCTTTTTCTTTCTTTATTGTCTGTCACGTTATAGTGTTCAGCACTTTTCAACAAAAAAAACACATTTGGGTCCGAAATACGTATCGCATCCTAAATACAAAAACGTCATAACTCAACATTTCTAGATTTTAACTTTTTGCTTCTAAACAATGACCAAGGACCATTTCTTTCTGCTATAAAAATCTGGTGTCAGTTTCTCTTCCCTTTCGTCGACAAATACAGTATCAATATGTCTGCATTTGACACTTTCCATACATTTTTTAACTTTGCAACCTAGTTTTTCGCCTCTACTGAACATTTGTAAATTTCAAGTTGTGACAGTTTTGCATTTGGGGTGCGATATATTATAAACTATTAATCATTGTGTCCCAAACATATTATATTGATTAGCAAACACAATGTGTTTGGACACAAAAATAAATAATTGGTTTCCCATTACATCCCATGAAGGGACTGGGGAGAACTTCTCACAATCACTAAGCTGTGCGCTTTCCAGTTTTCACTCACTGATTGGGACCTACAGTTTTACACCGATTCCGAAAGGTATTTTGAGAAGCTTTTTCATGGCTAGATACTCGATAGTGTTGCCGTCACTATGCGAGGTGACCGCCGCCGAAAGAAATTTTTTTTGAAGGTGGTCAGAGCCGGGTTCGAACCCAGGATCTCATGTACAAGAGCCGCGCACACTAACCATTGCACCACCGACGGCCACACATACTATATTTGTTATTATTACAACCTCCAAACGTAAAATGCCAAACCAAACAACAAAAAACGAGAAAATTGTCAGTGTGTAGATTTCTATCAGTGCGAGTTTGTAAGAAAAATGTCATTTGTCTCTAAATTGGATTTAAATGGGTGTAGTATTTTCAATATTTAATACTGGAATCTACACGCTGAAAAATAACGGTCTCTCTAACATCTTCTCCCAAACGTACTCTGCAGGACCATATTCATGTTTGGAACACACTTCAAACATTCATATGTTTGCAAGTCCCAAACTCACTTGTATTTAAATGTAAATAGTATAATATTTACTGTCAAACATGTATACTTTTACGTGGAACATGCGTTTTTCATCCCAGACATCCATATACTTATGTGGAAGCAGGCGCCTGTTTCCCCCAAACTTACATATACTTACGTGGAAAAATATGCGTATTTCCCCCCAAACATAATAATATTTAGAAAGGAATTAGACTTTGATTTTAATATATGTGACCTGTTCTACGGAAAGGGGGCTTAGGTGTAAAAAAATCAATTTTCACTTTTTGGTTGATTCGGATGGAAGATGAGATGCTTTTTCACGTGGTGAAAAGCAGAAAATCCTAACTTGCTTAGAAGTGTACTAAAAATGTAGAGAAAGAAGAGTAAAAATACGACAAAATATAATTTATTGGTAATGAAAAACGAACGACAAACAGGTACTCTGTAGAAGGTAAATTGAATTCTATGCCTCATAACTTCTGTATCCTGTCTCTGTCCATATTTCTTCCGCCCAGCAAGCTTTGCGTATACACTTTCTAGCTTTTCGTTACTCATAATTCCAGCTTCGATGTGACTTAGTATCACTAAATCAAGTTCATTTTCCGACATCTCTAAACAATTGTTCCGCGTACTCTCGATCATTTCCCGTGGTATCAGTGTATGGCATTCATTATTATAACAATCTTTTGACAGAAATTTTGTTACCAGCTCCTCCTCCTTTACATCAACAACATACAGCTCCATGTTAACAAAAGTTTGTTCGGTATCATCTTCTGCCTGAGATACACATACTTCGTCTTCATCATCATCGCTCTCTTCATAGTTTTCATCATCGTTTTCATCATCCTTTTCATGGAAATATTGTCCGTATACGGCACTGAACTCCTCAACAACACTCATGTTTCATTTCATGCGAAATGCGAAGACGATAATCAACAGAAACAGTAAACGTCACTTCTTCAGTGTTACTTTTTTAAATGTTCCACACTAGCAACTTACACGATGAACTATAATAATATTCCGACCAACAACAACACTTACTGGACCAACAACAACACTTACTGGATGTCCGGCGCGGAGAACAATTAACGAGATAATGAGAAACTGACGAAACGAGTTGCTTACTTTTAACAGCTTTTTCACAGAAAACTAGTTTTCGCACGTAAGCTCCCTTTTCGTAGACCAGGTCACATATATGTATAATTTATTATAATTAATTTTAACAATATAAATCAACATTTGTATATAATTAATACAAACAATTTAAAGATTTAAATGGCCCCATTTTATGTTTACTGGCACTGAATACGTTAGTTGTTTTTTTTTCATGAAATGGGCGTCTGCTATTCTTTTTGCTTCTCCTTTCTTTGTTGTCTCTCACGTTTTTGTTTTCAGAAGGTTTCAGTTATGCGTTGGTTATCACTATGCTTTGGTACACAAACAATATATAAGTCTTGTTCATGCAAGCCAAGCTTGAATTAAATACTTGTGTTTATTGTACTTATTTCACAAATGGTCTGCCGATCCGATTTTCTCAGTAAAGGCTCGGACATACAAAGGGCTTCACGTTGTTGCCCTTTCCAGTTTGTTACGTCAAAATCGTTTCTCAATTTGGTAGCACATATATATATCTATACGAAACACATACACAAAAACCAAAGCAACATCACAAACCCTTTAACCGTCCAAGTCGTCGTTTATTCGTTTTTCACTGATCAAGCGCTTTTGATGTCCTCTGTCCGATGAACCATTTACGACTGAACACATGAAACTAAAACGCAATACATCTGCCAAAATATGAAACACTGACTTCATCTGCAATTTTTACGCCCAATCAGGCATATTTACGAATCTCTGACTGAGAGAATAATGCAAAAATACGGATACACACTTACAAGATAGACTCTCGTTGTTCCGCTTTGTTCTCTTCAACTCGAGAGATTGTAAACAGTGCAACAAACGCAACTGTATTTGCATCACAAACACAGACATATTTGAGTCGCAAACACATATAATATTACATATTAGTCATTGTGCCTCAAACATGTAATATTGAATAGCAAACACAATGTGTTTGGACACAAATATATTATATTTGCGACAAGATCCAAACACACTTTATATTTGGATCCTAAAAACAAAAAAAAAATCCAGATTTTTCAGCATGTATTTACAAAATAAAATGGACTCCTGAATTTTGGTGACGTTGGTCTGAGTATAAATTGAGTATTTTACAATTCGAATACACGTTTTGTTATCTTTAAGTGCGATTTTGTTTTGTTTTAGTAGACAGTAATTTCTTTTAGGTTTTAGTATATGTTCTTGTAATGTTCGTTTGTTAGTAAATGTTCATTTATTTCAGTTTATTAGACTCTAAGAACCTTGAAAGTGTATAGCATGTCTTTCGGGTTTTAAGTCAAATATTATGGTTTTCTTCACATTACACCCGACTCATTAATCCATCCTCATCGCTGTGTCACAGATACCTACGCTTGTGTATACCACATCCCAACTGCTTGCACACTTCCTAACGGATTGCAGTATATTTTCAAACAATTACAAGAACTTGACACTGACACTAAAGTTTCTTATGCCTTAAAGTTGCCACACTCTCGTGCAACTACTGATGCTCCAGCTCCCGGGCCTGTATCGTCGGTCGTATGTATATGCATCCTTCATAATTCCTTTTGCCCATTTTTGTCCCTTTTTCAACATTGGGCACACACACACACAAACATTTGTATGCACATCAGAACATAGCCCATCATAAAAATGGCTGTGGGATAGGAAGGGAACTAGAGAAAAAATCCAGTAAAAACTTTCTCTAGAATCTAATTCAATAAGAAATGTTTATAAGTTTTGTATAAATTGCTGCATACACGCACAAAAACGGACCTTAGTAATTTCTTAGGGTTTGCTATGTAACACTCAAGTAAAAAAAAAGGTGGATCACACAAAAACAGAGGAATAACTCAAAGGACTTTATTAAATTATTTTCTTTGTTTAGGAAAAGAATCTAAAAAAGTTTTTATTGAAGTCAGGCAGAAAAATTATACATTGTTTGTAAATTTAATTTATTTACTTAAACATGTTGCGAATTTTTAAAATCCATGTATGGTTGAAATTACCATACAATGGGATAATGAACCCTTTCGGGTTTGGACACATTAATTTGTAACTTTGTATTCTTATTTATGTTCTTATTAGTTAAATGAACTAGAACCAAATGGTAATAACATTATGAACTCATAGCTTAGTTTACTTACTCAACAGTCCACCGATAATTACTTGGTCAGCAGAAGGGTAGATGAAGTAAAAGGAAGCACAACTCGGCTAGAATGTGAAGGACAGGATTCGAAAAAGAAGCAGCTGGCCACCACTTCCGCTTTCTCAGACGTTGGTGAGAGGAACCGATTCTCAGCATATGGGGTAACTGTCATATGGTCGACAATGGAAAAGATCTTACGGTAGTACGGTATCTTTGTAATCACTTCCCTTACTGGGAGGCGCTCAGTCGAGTTCCAAAATACGGCATAACACAAAGACCGAAAGAATAAACACTTCGACGAAATCTCTTTCAAAGGGGAGGCTTCAAAACAGCGGTCAAAAGTAAAAAGCATTCTGCGACACAGAGGAAGATACATGCTAATATTGAGCTGAAGTCGCCTCTTCTGACAGTCACAACCAGGACGGATTGTGTTACGCCGTCATTGACTCCAACAACCCTATTGGTAAAATCCCAGGTAACCAGTGAATCTATATGCATATTGCCGTACATGACAGGATCATGGAACATATTCTTGTATCGATCAGTCATAAGCCAGCGATTACCGGTGTTGCGGCGGAGTGAATAATTACTGCCGTATTTGTAGTCCAAGTTGTAATATGTTAAAATCTATTTATGTTCTTGGCAACACTTATGGTGTTGGTATACGTCGCGCTTTGAATTAGGCGGCTAAAAGCACCAGTTGGCGACTTACAACATTTTTTTTTGGCAACACTGTTTTTTGTATGCAGTGATTTCTGCTGGTATAAAACTAGTATTGATAGTCGACACATGAAACCAATAAAATTTGAATTGTAAAATTGGTTAATGGTTGTTTTTTATTTGTTGACTGACATCGATCGATAAAAGAAGTGTGTATCAGTACAAAATCTTTGATATTATCAAGACTGGGAAGTAGTTGCCGTACTAGTGTTGGCCATGATTATACGATGAGTGTGCCTATTCCCCCTAGTAATCGTCTACCACATTTGAAGATTCCGAAATGTAATGGCAAATATTCAGAATATAAAAACTTCATAACTTGTTTCACTAATTTAGTGAATGATGATACAACTCTTTCAGCGATCGAAAAATTCAATCACTTAATTGCCAGCTTACAGGATGATGCCCTGCGTACTGTTCAAGCCTTTCAGGTAAATGAGGAAAATTATCCTTGTGCCTTGAAACGTCTAGCTGAAAGATATGATAATAATTGTTTAATCTTTCAAGATCATATCGCATCACTTTTTAATCTTCAGAAGATGACAAAGGCTGGTGCGTCTGGATTAAGGCAAATAGTAGATACAGTATCCGCTGTTTTAGATTCTCTATCTCATTTGGGAACTGATAGCGACATCACACATGCAATCATAATCCACTTGGTCTTATCCAAGGTGGACACCGATTCAAAGGCCAAGTGGGATGAACATTTAGACTATAATACTCTGCCGAAATGGAGTGATTGTGCCTCAGTTCTCATAAGACGTTGCCAATTCTTGGAAATAAATGCCGACAGATCTGCCAAGGTGGAGCCAAATGGATCGGGGCAGGAAAAGTCCAAGGCAAGTGGAAAGTTTGAGAAGGGTTCACAATATTCCTTCACTTGTGTTGAGAAACCAGCGGATGACTGTTTGTTTTGTTCTGGCAAAGACCACAAAATTATGGCTTGCCCAATGTTCGTTAATTTGCACGTTACTCAGAGGTTTGAATACACTAAACGAAAAGGTTTGTGTATAAATTGTCTGAAAATTGGACGAGCCTCGCGTTGCACTACCTGCCAAAGGCCTCATCATTCATTGTTGCATAATCAAGATTTGGTCAGGCAAAATGAATCTACTTCAATTAATGCTAATATTCCTTCACAATGGCCTGTGAACTATGCTGTCACTACTAGTGGTCCAGCACAATGCTTAGAACCAGCAGCATTATCTAGTCGTAATGCAGCTCAACGTCGTGACAATCAGATAGGTGGAGTCAATAATCATACTGCAACGACAATGTGCGCGCATGAAAATGAGCAAGGGGTTATTTTGGCTACGGCTATGGTGAGAATTATGGGAAAGAGCGGGCAATATTATGCTGCAAGAGCATTGCTTGATTCGGGCTCTCAGGTAAACTTTGTAACTGAGGAGAAAGCCCAGCTACTGTCTCTGGAACGTGGTAAAGCTTGCTTGGATATTGTTGGCATAGGTAATGGAAGTCGGAAAGTAAGACAGCGTCTCAGTACGTTTATAAGGTCACATACCTGCGATTTTGAGTTTATGGCTGATCTTTATATTATGAAATCTATCGCAAGTCCACAACCGCCTCGACATATAGAAAAAGACAAATTGGGAATACCTGGTAATGTCGTATTAGCGGATCCCAATTTCAACAGGCCTTTAAAAATTGACGTGCTTATTGGCGCAGAGTCTTTTTTTGAACTTTTGTCTATAGGTCAGATAAAATTAGGGCCTCAGTTGCCTACTTTGCAGAAAACATTACTTGGGTGGATAGTATCTGGTAAATGTTTAGCTGAATTTGAGTCTCGGCCTAGGTTTTGCAATATTGCAATGGAAAACGACACCCAGGACAATTCGGTGAAATTGGATGAAATGGTCCAAAAGTTTTGGGAGTTAGAGCAAGTTCCGAATTGTAATAGAATGACAGATGAGCACTTGATGTGTGAGAGTCACTTTGAAAGTACAACTAGGCGGATTAATGACGGTAGATTTGAAGTTCGTCTCCCTTTTAAAACAGATCCGAAGGTATTAGGTTCTTCATTTGAAACGGCTAAACGCAGATTTCTTTCACTTGAACGCAGATTATCCAAGAATTCTGAATTGAGAAAAATGTACACAGATTTTATGGGTGAATATATTGCTCTTGGTCATATGTCTCCCACAGATAATATTATTCCGAGCCTCCCTCACTATTTCATACCGCATCAATGCGTCTTAAGAGCTCAGAGCACGACAACGAAGCTGAGAGTAGTATTTGATGCTTCGTGCAAGACATCCACTCAGATATCTTTGAATGACATTCTAATGGTAGGTCCTACTATACAAAATGACTTATTTTCAACTTTGCTAAGATTTCGGCTGCATAAATATGCTATGACGGCAGATATAACGAAAATGTATAGGTAAGTCAACATCCACAAAGATGATCGCAAATTTCAATTAATATGCCGCGCGAGTCCGACTGAGCCACTTCAAATCTATGAATTGAATACGGTGACTTATGGCACTGCGTCGGCTCCATTTCTTGCGATTAGATGTCTAAAGGAGATAAGTTCAATTTTTAAGGAGGTATATCCTCTTGGCTCTAATGTCATTGCCAATGATTTTTACGTAGACGACTTATTAACAGGAGCTGATGATGTGAAAACATTACTACAAATTCGCAGTGAAGTCGTTAAAATAGTAAGTTCATGCGGTTTCAGTTTGGCAAAATGGTGTTCACATGGTTTGAACTATAATAATGAAGAGCTCATGAGGGAGTTAGATTTGGATGACTCTGACACTACAAGAGCACTCGGAATAAGATGGAAACCTCAAGAAGACACATTAAGTTTTCAGTTGGAAAATAACTTTGAAGACAAACCAGCAACGAAACGGAATATATTATCAGTTTCCTCTCGTCTGTTTGATCCTGTTGGATTACTTGCACCAATAATAATAAGGGCGAAGATTATATTACAAGATTTATGGGATAATGATCTTGACTGGGACGAATCTATTCCCTAGAATATTTACACATGCTGGACTTCTTTTAAGACTACACTCAACAGAATTGATCAAGTTATCATACCACGTTTTGTTGGTACAACGCTGAACGCGTCTGTGCAAATACATGGATTTGCCGATGCTTCAATGCGAGCATACGGTTGTTGTATTTATATAGTGGTGAAACACATAGAGGGAATATCTTCCCGATTGCTAGTGGCAAAGTCTAAAGTAGCGCCGTCGAAAAAGGTAAAAACGTTGCCACGTTTAGAATTATGCGCAGCCCATTTGTTGTCAAAATTGTGGACAACGGTAAAGCCACAATTGGCTAAATATAATGTTGAAGATGTGTTTCTGTGGAGTGACTCAGAAATAGTGCTACACTGGGTCAAATCGCATCCTTCCTCCTTAAATACTTTTGTAAGCAATCGAGTAGCTCAAATTCAGGAGAACACTTCCGACGCTTTGTAGCGATACGTGCCTACGTCGAAAAATCCAGCCGATATTGTATCCAGAGGTTGTGATGAGGACGAAATGAAAAGATCAATTTGGTTGTCCGGGTCAGATTTTCTTCGACTTGGTTCGGACCACTGGCCTATCAATACGCATACTAATTTATCCCCTGAATATATATCACTAGAGAAAAAGAAACCTAAAGTTGCACTTTTAGCTACGAAGATACCCTTGGACAATTCAATGATTAATTTAATTGAGCATTGTTCATCATTTAAAAAGCTGATCAGAGTTGTAGCGTACATTATGAGGTTTATACGTGGTACAAGAGGCAAGGTCATGGTACAAAATTTAATCTTGAGTGTTGATGAATTGGAATTTGCGTTCTTGAAAATTATAGGCATTATTCACCAAATTGAATTTAATGAAGATATTCAGCTGTTACGAAAATCTTTGCCAACGAATCGTCAACATATTCAAAAATTAAACCCATTTTTACGGGATTATGAAACGGAAGGGATAACACTGACACTATTGCACGTTGGAGGGCGTTAAGGTAAGGCCCCTATTGCTTATGGGGAAAAATTTCCTTTACTTATGACTAAGAATTCACGGTTTGTGAAATTATACTTTGAAGATCTACATCGTTCAAATTGTCATGCGGGCTCAAGGACATTAATAGGAATTTCGAGGGAGAAAATTTGGGTCATAAATGCTCGACAATTGGTCCGAAGAGTTGTTAATAGCTGCGTGATATGTTTCAGATTTAAACCGAAATTAAGTTCACAAATTATGGGTGATTTACCTCGAGGTCGTGTGTCTTCATGTCGGCCATTTTTTATATGAGGAGTTGATTTATGCGGGCCTGTTCTAACGTCTCTTAGAATTAGAGGGAGACCACCGGTTAAAACGTATGTTGCAGTGTTTGTGTGCTTTTCATCTAAGGCTGTTCATTTAGAAGCATTATCCGATTTGCAAACTGACACATTTTTATCTGCTTTGAACAGGTTTGTTGGCAGAAGAGGACTCCCAAGGAAGATATGGTGCGACAAAGCGACAAATTTCGTCGGAACCGCGAGATTATGGAGCGGGAAGGGGCAATCACAAGTCCAACGAGTCAGCGCAGAGAAGGAAGTAGAGTTCAAGTTCATCCCACCACGAGCACCACACTTCGGAGGTCTATGGGAAGCCGCGGTGAAGTCGGCGAAACACCTAATGCTACGCACTATAGGCAACGCAGGTCTCACTTTCGAAGAATTGACAACCATTCTCGTAGACGTCGAGGCCGTATTGAACTCCCGGCCAATCGTCGTGATGACAGAAGACCCCAACGACGGAGTAGCTCTAACCCCAGGGCACTTATTAATAGGGTGCTCGCTCAAAGCGCTGCCAGGAGTAGACGGATTCAACAGCAAGGGCGGTTCCTTGAAGCGGTATCGAATACTGTCATCGCTCAAGGAGCACTTTTGGGATGTGTGGCGTCGGGATTACTTGAGAGAGCTGCAGAGCCGCGTGAAATGGACTCAAGCTACAGCCAACATCAAAGTCGGAGACGTCGTGGTAATTCACGAAGACAACCTCCCTCCACAGAAATGGTAACAGGCAGAATAGAGTCAGTGGTGGTAGGAGAAGACAACAAAGTTCGCGTCGCTGATATCAAGACCGCAGAAGGAAGATATAGACGTCCAATTCACAAATTAGCAGTGCTTCCCATCGATACTTGCAATACTGAGGACATTCTTGCAAAGGGGGCGATGTTGCGGCGGAGTGAATAATTACTGCCGTATTTGTAGTCAAAGTTGTAATATGTTAAAATCTATTTATGTTCTTGGCAACACTTATGGTGTTGGTATACGTCGCGCTTTGAATTAGGCGGCTAAAAGCACCAGTTGGCGACTTACAAATTTTTTTTTTTTTTTTTTTTTTTTTTTTTTTTTTTTTTTTTGACTGACATCGATCGATAAAACGAAAACTAACGTTTTACATTTTTACCAGTGATGTTTAGATGTTGCAATCGGAATCAAGGTATTGTATCGGCACCATGAACCAAAACAAATTTTAAACCCGTGGGAAGACGTCAAGCTAACCCTCGTGAAAAGAAGGAAATTTCATCCCTAACGTAGGTATGGTTGGTCTGTAACTGTTGGAACAGCATACTTGATTCGAACGCAGTAGTCATGATAATCGAAAAATGCTATCAAATGGGAAATATTCCACGAGACAAAGCATTAAGGGAATACTCTCTGTGTGGACGCCGTTGACTAGCACTACATATCTACCACCGCTTAACCGAAGCGAAGATACACTTTGTATCCAAAAACATTTACATAAAGATACATGGGTAAGATCTTCACCGAATTATATGTCAGTGGTAACAGTGACAGTGACATTATATGAGAGTGGTGATATGTCAGTGGCATCAGACATGTCAGAAATACCGCTATACAAGCAGGGACCGAGAGATTTGACGAACGCCGTCTGAATAATCAATGATCACAATCTTTCAGAGTAGTCTTCATAATAGGGAGATGATAAAAACTGCACTGATTGCGCATACATATCATATGATTCATTACAGGTTTTCATTCATTGCATGGTCATTCACGGATGACTCAAAACTGGTGTCATACTGACATCTTATTTTTATTCAGAATTGTTGGGCAGTTCATAATGGAATTCATAATCCGAATTATTCAGCGTTCTGAGAAATATGATTTTCGTGCACTTCGAGTAATGCATTTGGGCTGACGAGAAACCCAAGAAGAGTCTCGAACTACCGCTACATCCACAAATGCACTCTTTGGTGTGGTTTATGGGGTGGTAGAATTACCGGTTTATAGTTCTCTAAAAATGAACCGTCAATTGAAACCGTTGACTCACACCGCAACAACGTCTCCGAATTATTCAGCGTTCTGAGAAATATGATTTTCATGCACTTCGAGTAATGCATTTGGGCTGACGAGCAACCCAAGAAGAGTCTCGAACTACCGCTACATCCACAAATGCACTCTTTGGTGTGGTTTATGGGGTGGTAGAATTAGCGGTTCATAGTTTTCTTAAAATGAACCGTCAATTGAAACCGTCGAAAACCCGTCAATTGCGAGCCCTTCCGTACCATGATAACTGACTTTTTATTTCCTGAAATTGAAGCTCGTGATGCCGGCGACATTTGGTTTCAGCAAGATGGTTAGCAGCTAATTACGAGTTCCCTACCTGTTTACTAGCCCAATAGATCGAGTGATATCACACTCTTCAATTTTTTTCTTGGGATTACATTAAGTCAAAGTCTTCGTCCAGCTACCATTCAAGATATGGAAGCTAACAAACCGGTAGCAATTCTAGAAAGAGTGATCGAAAATGGGGCCCTTCGAATGAACAACCTACACGATAGCCGCGGCCAACATTTGATTGAAACTTTATTTACAAAACAAATGTCTTACATTGTTCTTTCGGGTCATAATACAGATTAAGACTTCCAATTAAATTCAAGTGTTTTAGCTAAAATCTAAAAAGCACTAAATGAATCATCCAGCAAGAAGTTGCTGCCACTATCGGAACTCGCAGTTTACTGTAGCGATATTGCGGATCGTCGCATCTCGTTCCTTTGATATTCCATCTGGGTGTTCCAAGATGAGGCTGAAGAAGAGAGGAATATATGACGCACCAATTTGTGATCCGGTAAAACGGTATGATGTAATTTAGCTCACCTTTCTGATTTATGCCTCTAAGCCATCTATTATTTGCAAGTCTGGTTGCATGAGTTTTATGAATAAACTTGTCCGCACCAAGTTCCATAGCCAAATCAAATAGTAAACAAAACTATTATATCCCATGAATTATTGGGAAGAGCTTCTCACAACCATTGAGCTGTGTGCTTTCTAGTTCTTACAGTCTACCCTGATTAGGATCTACAGTTTTACACCAGCTCCGAACGGTATTTTACGAAGGTTTTTATGGCTACATAGCCTATAATGTTGCCGTCACTATGCGAATCGACTGTCGTAGATTGTAATGTAAGGTGGTTAGAGAAGGGATCGAACCCATGACCTCTTGTACAAGAGCCGAGCACACTTCCATTGCACCACCGACAGTAAAGAAGTCCCTAATCTTGTCAGCTCTCGTATTTCCTGGACTTCCCTGGAATATCCTGTACCGAGGCACCCATTTGAGTATAAGATGGATATCAAAATGCGTGCCTATCTCGATAAGAGATGCGCCACAGATATGACCAATTTGTGAGTCCCCTAAAATCATCCCATGATCATCGTACTGCAGATCTATCGAGATAAATATCTTTGGTTGATTGCCGACCATTTATCTGCCCACCAAAACTACTGGTATCAGCTGGTATCAGCCCAAACCCTCGGTAGACGTTGTGCCCACTGCACAATAATCTATTTTCTGGTGACGTTTCTGTCGACGATAACGTTGTGGGCATTATGGCTTTAATGATTCTATCCACGGCATTAGCCTTTAAACTATGTTGTCTGTCGAGAATCTCACCCAGGTATTTTGCATTATTCTGATACGAAACTTTGTGGTTGCTGTTAAAGAGTACAATTCCAGAGAAGTGGAGATAATTCGGCATTTGCACCGACCAAGATTAGCGCATTATCTTAATTGTTAACCTCATTTTAAAATACTGCACAATTTGATCCAACTCTGGAAATTAGGAAAAAATGCAACCACAATAAAAACATACACAAAAAATCAACTGTTTGACAGAATCAACTGTTTGGCTCTCACCGTGTTAATCTTTTAGCCGTTTTCATCGACTGGCCATATTTGACCGACTGTTCCAGTTTTAAAGGTTCAGCTATTTCAAAACCATGCCAAATTTGTACAACCAAAAGCCTCAATTTAAGATTAATGTTATTTATTTATCTTCGATAATTTGGTTTCGATCCGGAGTTACTCTAAATGGGTCTAACAACAAAGTTGCCACCTGAAATGTTAATTTAATCTCAAATTGGATGGTGTAAACGGCAAAGATTATAGAACAAGTTTTAGAATACTGGGTGGTTAAACTGTGTAGAGCGTTGGTGGTTTGTAGGGCTTAAATCATCCTTTTGCCCAGTTGAAGAGTTCTCTTAGTCACGATATTTCCTGCATGGCGTAGAGTTGACAAGGTTGGTCGGTGAGCCTGACAATGTATCTGCAGGCAAATTGCCTGGGAAGTGTGTGTTAACAAGTCCGCACTCGATATCGTCCACCTACCTGTTTTGTTTTCTCAGATATCCTAGAGAAAGGGAATTCGTCGATAGTACTTTGGGCAATTTGGATGTATCTGATAAGCTCTCTATTCCTACTCAGAAATGTTACCAAGCCTTCCTCTTGGAAGTTCTGTGCTCTTTCTTGCATTCCTCTAAATTGAATTTGTAACGATCCTATATTTGCTCCGTGCTTGAGGTCTTATTAAAAAGCTTCCTGCAATAGTTTTCCTTGTTCTACCATGAAGGTTTCGTTGCACCTCGGTAGGAACCGGGGGATCTGTTAAGAGATAGGGGGAGAACATCGGTTAGATCGTCAACGTCAGCGGAATTAACAGGCTCAGGGATATTTGTGTTTGTCATAATGCTTTCTTGGAGGCAAGTCGGGATGTCCTGCGAGCGAAAATTCTATAAGCGATAGAATGGAAGAAGTTCTTTGAACAAAGACGATGTCATGGGCCTTTTGCCTGTCTTTGGAAGCTGCCCACCTTAATGCTAGTGGACAAAACATACTTGTATAGTGTTTCCCATCTGTCGTTTAAATTTCATAAAATTATTTAGTGTGCATGATCGAAAGCACAAACAACGAGACCCGTCTTTCTTTTTTCGCCTCATCAATTAGATGGCTGGGGTGGCAAGTGAAGTAACTTCCGTCGCAGTATCCACCACCGTTGTCTCATCGAGGTTCCTTTGTTCCACTCTATCCAATTACGGCGTAACTTCGCTAGATATGTTGTCAGGTTCGACTTCCCACATATACCCTAATATTAGTCTGGCCAAGGCTATACGTAATTACACCCTCAGTTCTGCTGAGAATTAGTAGTGATTGGTTGTTGGTAATAATCCTAGTAATAAGTTTCTCAGCGGCCACCAGCATTCAACATGTTAGGAAGAAGGTAACGGTTAGTGATCATTATTAGTCGTATGATAAACTCGCTCTTGTCACCGACACCTACTTTCACCCATTCCAATGTTCTTCGACCTTAGCAGTGGCTGTATAACTCACCACCAGAGTACCAGCATGGGTCACATCAGGCAAGAGGTAACACAGGAGGATCTCCAAACACCTCATTATACATGGGGCTTACGTCAGCCAAAAACTCCATCCATCAATTTTTGTACTTCTACATAGATCTATCTACATGCACTCAGTCGACGATCGGCGTATTGAGGAGTACTTCACCAAACGCCTACACTCCGTGGTCGTTTAGGTTTTAAGCGTTTTCCTATCATCTTCGTACCGGAAACAGAACAGAAAAAATTCTCTGTGGAGACCCGGATGAGCATATTTCCAGAGGCTGATAAATCACGACATACTTGGACTAAGGCGAATCATATGTGGTTCAATTAGTTACATCATTCTTTGGGAATATACTGCGAGTGTATTAGTGAAAAAGTGTGACTGTATAGTTATTTTCTCCACAAAAGTTTTAGAAATCCGGTCAACCAACGGAGTCCCCAAGGTACTCTGATAGGACTCCCCCAGGGAGCATGTCCGCCGGAGGAAACAGCACGCTCAAGATATATGAAAAAAAGTGCACACTAGGTACTCCTAAAATGAGTGTTTTTGGAGTCCCTACCCTCTCATTAAGATAGACCGCAGGGGGTCTATTCTGACTTCTATAAATTGGTATTTTTGGAGTTCCAGAACACTCATTTTGAAAACCCGCAAAAATTCCGCATGGACTCCTCTTTTCGCGTTTACATTTTAAAAAACGACCCCTAAAATCATCCGAAAGCAACCCAAATGAATGCTTCGTATCGTTTTTCCCAAATGCTCCTTTATTTAAAACACAAGACATTTGCAATCTGATTATCTTTAAAATAATTTTTTTGCAAAGTGAGGTATATTGCCTTGTTTTTACAAAACTGTAACATTTCTTCCGGTAATTCTGTAGGAGTTTGTCATGATTCAACGCTCCTAAAACAACACCATACGGAGCTCTTTCGAGCGCACTTTATAAGTGCACTCCCAAAACACTCCTTTGAGGAGCCCTGTGGGAGTCCATACATGCTCCTTTTTTGGTCCGCTCCGAATTTGCGTGGGTAATGTGAAAGCCCAACACACCTACCTGTTGGTTTAGGTGTGAGCCTAATCTGTCTTTTTTTGTTGTTTGGATGCAAATATAAAGTGTGTTTGGAGCTTGTCGGAAATATAATATACTTGTGTCCAAACACCTAGTGTTTGCTATTCAATATTACATGTTTGAGACACAATGATTAATATAGTATAATATATGTGTTATATGTATTAATGTTTGTGATAAAAATACTGCTGTGTTTGTTGCACTGTATAGGCTCTCTCGAGAGCAAGAGAATAAAAGAGGGACAACAAGAGAGTCTATCTTGTAAGTGTGTATCTGTATTTTTCCATTATTCTTTCAGTCAGTGAGCCATAAATATTCCGATATGAGCGTGTAAATTGCAGATGAAGTGTCTTTTATTTTGCCTGAAGAAATGCTTTTTAGTTTCATGTATTCAGTTGTCAGTGGTCCATCGGACAGATGATATCATAAGCGCTTGATCAGTGCAATAAAAAATAAACGAAGGCTCGGACAGTTAAATGGCTTGTGATGTTACTTTGGTTTTTGAGTATGTGTTTCGTATATATGTATGTGTGCTACCAAAGTGAGACGATTTTGGGGAAAGAAACTGGAAAGAGCAACAACGAGAACCCCTTTGTCTGTCCGAGCATTTACTGAGAAAATCGGAACGGCGGACCATTTGTGAAATAAGTGTAGTAAAAAAAACACAAGTAATTAATCCACGCTTGGCTTGCATGAACTTGATATGTATATAAATATTTTGTTTGTGTACCAACTCATAGCTGAAACCTTCTGAATCAAAAACGTGACAGACAACAAAGAAAGGAGAAGCAAAAGAGCATCAGATTCTCATTTCATGGATAAAAAAAAAACAAATATGAAAAGAAATGTAAAAAGGGCCGTTGTATATCTATTAATTTGTTGTAGTAATTATTTATAAATGTGATTTTTATTGTTACAATTAATTATAATAACCAACACATATATATTGAAATCGAAGAATAATTCGTTTCTAAATATTATTATATTTGGTAGGTAATTCGCATATGTTTCCACGTAAGTATATGTAGGTTTGGGGGAAACACGCGAATGCTTCCACGTAAGTATATGGATGTTTGAGATGAATAACGCATATGTTTCCACGTGAAAGCATACATGTTTGTCAGTTAACATGATACTATTTGCATTTAAATACAAGTAAGTTTGGGACTTGCAAACATGTGAATGTTTGCAGTGTGTTCCAAACATATACATGGTTCCTGCAGAATATGTTTGGGAAAATATGTTAGATAAGCCGTTATTTTTCAGCGTATAGAAATGACTCATGAATAGGAACACAAATGTTTCGAATCTTTTCCACAACCTAACCTAAATATAAAAGAGCAAACTGTTTGTTTAAAACTAAGCCGGCAGGGTCTTTGCTTGAATATTATGGGCCTTAGAGTCTTAGCTTATACAGGGTGATTCAGGAAGTTCCGGTCAAATTTCTCCAGTGTATTCCTTGGTTCATTTCATGATTCTGAAAGGCCTCTTAAAGACCTTTCGATCAGGCCCAAAAAAACCTTTCCAACAAGCCCAAAAATCCGACCACTGGTTCAGAAGTTAGCAACTTTACCCTACAATCCAAAAATGTTGAACCCGCTACCATTTCGCACCCTTGTATTTTCGGACATGGTCCTAGTGGACTTTTCTTTATGAAATGAGCCAAGGAATACGCTGGAGAAATTTTTCCGGAACTTCCTGAATCACCCTGTATATTAAAGACATTTTGCTTTTTTTGCCTCTTTTTCAATTACACCTTAACACAGGTGCAGGGCTCAGCCAAATTTCCGTACATTTTATTTCGTGTCCTTGTATTGACTCTGAATTCATTGTACAATAATATGGATTCGGTTGCCCTCAAAGAAACAAGTAAAGACATTCATATCTTCATACCAAATAAGAAGAAATTATGTTGGCAATTAGAATTTCATAGAACAAGAATTTTCTGATTAGCTGTTGCAAATTCCTTAAATTATACTTATTCTTAGGCAAATGTTATCTTGACTAGAGCAGCAGGCATTCTGCCATAAATAAAGTTTTAGGATCTGAAATATGTGAAACATTATGCAAAACAGCGGTCTCAAGAGCATAAATAAGCGTTTGCATAGCAGAGTAGATGGAACGCGAGCGTCGGCTGGCTGTACGAACACTTCGGTATTTCATTAAAACACACATTGACTTTCCATCCCACTTGAAAATCATGCGAAGAGGGTTTGTGCGATGGTGTCAACCATCTTTTGAAGCTCTCTATCTCTATCGTTGTGTTGCCCTTAAGGATCTACATACACATTGAAACCAGCCACGTCACTACCGAAGGTATAAAACTGGAATATTACGACTGAATGTTGTGTAAAAAAAATGCAAATATTTTGCTTAATTCTCAGGTACTTGTCACGCCATCATCATCTCCATCTGTCTCTGTATAAGAGAATTGTCAACGTGTTTTCTTTTCCCCGACAACAAAAAAAAATCCATAATATAATTTCTTTTTGTGGAAGTCATAATTTCAAAATAATTTAATTTTGTAACGGATAGAAGACATGAGACAAACATCCGCATCTAGTTCTACCTCACACATACATATTTATTATATCTACGCATATGTGGGTGTGGAGGAAGATGCAAGTTAGTATGCGTGCATGTTCGCGTAATAAGATTAAGGCACATCCACACCACAATCTCCTAGTCCTTCAGGTTGCTCTTGATAAGTAATGAGAATGGTTGGGCATTAGAGGAGCTTAAATATTAAATATTATGTACATATGTGGAAAATTTCGATGGAATGGTAATAAGGATGCAAATTTCTTGGAGGTGGTTCCTAGGTGGCAATTTATGCCACAGTTACAGTAATTATAATCCTGATATTTTAAGAAAATAAAAGTAGTCAAGTTGTGGAAAACCTTTTCGATCCAGATAGAAATATTTTAACACAAAAACAGTCGCATGTGATATTTCTTAAAGGATATTTCTTTCTTCATTCCTATCGTGATATTTCTTTCTTCATTCCTATCGTACAATGCACAGTAGGGATTTCTTGGGGGAAATTTAAATCATTTACGCATTTTTAACCGGCTGGTCCGACAAAGATGAAATTTAGCGGCTAATAGGGCTGTCGTACGCGTTTCCAATTTTCGTCGAGGCGGAAGAGCAACGGAAAAAATCGTTGGAGCTTCCCGGATGAGCACACTTCCAGAGGCTGATAAATCAGGACCTACCTGGACTGAGCGGAATTGTCTGTGGCCGAATTAGGCACTATACTCTGCGGGAACAGCTGCATAGAATTGGCCGAGGGTATGGCACGGAATACGTCCTTGCAAGGAGGACATCGGAACGATGGGTCAGTTTCTCTGCCATTGCTCCACTTTCATTGGATTAATACCCCAACACCTTTTTAACGATACAATACCCAGTTTTGAAGCTCTAATCCTGCGGTTTTACGAGATAAGAGAAATTAAAATGCGTATTAGTTGCGGAATCTACTGTCATCGAAAAATCAGAGACAGTGCCGAAGACAATCAGAGAAGTGTGAGTTTTTAGAGAAAAAGTATGACTGTATACTTATAGTTTTTGTGTTGACAAATCTTGTAGAAATCCAGCCAACCAACGGAGTCAGGAAGGTACTCCGACAGAACTCCGCCCCGGAGCGTATCCGCCGGAGCACACAGCACGCTGAAAATATATGCAAAAATTCCACACTGGGGACTCCTAAATTGAGTGTTTTTGGAGTCCCTACACTCTCATGTAGATAGCCCGCAAGGGTTGCGTGCAGACTTATATGGCTTGTTATATTTCTTAAAGTATTTCAATTGCATTCCCATTGTTCATTGCGCAGTGGGGGATTTCGTAGAAAAAATTTAAAGCATTTAGCCATTTCTAACCGGCTTGTCCGACAAAGATGAAATTTTACAAAGTCATAGCTGAGATGAAGAGAAATGGCTTGAATCACTGGGCTTGAGGCGCATCTGCGACGTAATTGTTCTCTTTTTCGATAAGTATTTGGTACGGCTGGACGCGTTCACACCTTTAGTATTCTACATATTCAGTAAAATAATAATGAAACGCACTGATCATATATTAATATTAAGTCAAAACTTTGATAAATCTTAGTGATTTTCGGAATTAATTGTTGTTTGAGTATTAAAAAAATATACAAATAAATGATGATAACAACAAAGTTGGTCATATAATGTAGATTTAAAGTCAGTAATATTTTTACAAATTCGTCCTAATACAATCCCAGGATCCCAATAATAAATTTTAAAATCCCACAAAAATTTTATTTTTCAGAAAATTGTAGGAATTTTCTACATACAATGTTTCTGGTAGTTTAGTTTTTCAACGTGATTTGTTCGAACACATGACTATATCACAATTGTGGTGAAGAAATTGCGAGGCGCCTTTGCACGTCGAGATATTTTACGTCAAATATGGGTTTAGCTTAATCAACCGAATTTAGAAGGCTCTGTAGAAAGCTGTTTGAAAGATAGGAAACTTAAGTATCTATAAAATTAGTTAAGATTTAGACGTGTTTCACAAACATACAAAAAGTTAATAAGATTGGAAATAAATTCCTCCTAAAGAAAAACATGATGACACGTTTTTCCAAATAGCGTAAAAGGGTTGCGTTTTTGTTTGTGTTTGATTTTAAATGCATCTCATTTCCTCAAAAAACAATTGCTGTTTTGTTTGTGTTTGATTTTAAATGCATCTCATTTCCTCAAAAAACAATAGCTTGCACTTGGATTTATTTATTTTACACATACTAATAACAATATCATGCTATTGTTAACGTAATTAATTTTTAAAAATTTAGATTATTATTGATGTGTTAACATCTATAGCGGCGTATAGGGACTAAATCTATCAAAGTCAGATTTTATGCTGTTGCTAAAACCAGATTTTATGCTGCTGCTAAAACCAGATTTTATGCTGCTGCTATAACCAGATTTTCTGCGACTGCGAAAGAGAATAATGACGTGTTAAACAAAAATGAGCGAGCAAGAGAGCAATGAAAGAGTGTTGTGGCAAGGGTCAGGCAAACGAAATTGTGTCTATAGCGTATGTATTAACATAATAATGTATGTATGCACATGTGTCTGTTGCTGTTGTTGAACGGAAATATAAAGCATAGCTATGCAAAATTTCATTTGCAAGCCAGTCGACGTTATGCTTGCTCAGTCGACGATATGGTGACACACTAATACGTCAGCTACTTCGTACAAAGTATGTGTGATGTTGTGTGTTTGGCTGTTTCGTTGCCGTTGATATGGCAAACATGTGGTTATGTGAGACACGTATACGTCAGCTACTTCGGACAAAGTATGTGTGATGTTGTGTGTTTCGTTGTTGTTGCTATGGCCAAACAAAGCGAGTCATTTGATGTTCAGCATTGCCCGGTGTATACAAAAAAACCATTATTTTTTATTTTCCAATGTAACATTTACTAATGTGTTCATAGAAATCGAACCGGTACCGTGTAGCAAAAAGGTGTTAACACATCATCCGTGAGTTCGAACACTCATTGATTTTTTTTTATTTAACCAATTTATTTTCAAATAACCAAAAAAAAAACAAGGCAAAAATTTAGAAAGGAAATTATTTTCCAAATATCTTGATATACATAAGAGCAAAATTAACAGTCTGTTGCTCTATTTGGAACGAAAGCTTTCGTTCATGTTCTAGACGAATGAAAGTAAATGTGGGTTCCACAATCTTGTCGTTTCAAGTCGAGGGAAACATGAATTTTTTTTAAAACTTTTCAGTAGAAATGTTGGCTTCTCTATTTCCAATGTGCTGTCAGTTGGGAACAAACATGGAGTCAGGCGAACGAAAGTTTCGACATCCGGGAACCAAATTTGAGTCGAATGTGAGTGACTGATTTTCTTTCGCTTAGATTTTCGTTCGAGATAGAGAAAGAGTCTGCAAACATTCCACAAAGTTTCTGTTCGTTTTTTTTGTAGCGCTGCGAATACTATATAAAATAATATTCCCAATGAAAGCGGTGGGCTCCCACAGTGCGGCTCCTTTGGGGTGTATGGCGCTTTAATATGTCAATCTCTGCAACAAAACACCTCAGCTATCGTCGCGTGAAATTTCATCTTGATCGGAATTCAATTTGTTCGAGAAATCCCTTCCAGTACACTATAAGAAATCCCTTCGTATAGGGTTGCTATTTATATTTCGGGACCAGCAATAAAAAAAAAACAATCATTAAGCATTGGAAATGGATATATTGTGTTTCAAAATATTCTCATATTTTCAATATATCCAATTTTCAAGGCACTTTTTTCACTCCGATTGAGAGTGAAACATAATTTTTGAACACTTCAACAGCTGCTTCGCAGTATAAAGAAGTCATTGGGTGCCAAATCGAGGCTGTACGGCGGATGACCCATCAATTCGACATGTTGAGTGCTCAAATAGCCCATTGTTTCAGCTGATGTTTTAAAGCTCGCATTGTCCTGATGCAAAATGATCCGTATTCTCTTGTTGATTTTCCTTTTTTTTTCCAACACTGTTGGCAAACAGATGGTGGTATACCACTCCGAATTGACCGTCCTACGTTCCACTAAAGGCACTGTGGCCACATGACCGGTTATACCGAATAACGCGGTCATTTGCTTCGATGTGCTTCTTCCACGAACAACTTTTGTTGGATTTAGCTCGTATTGAAAGACCCATACAGTTGATTGCTGTTTTTTCCGGCAAAACGACCGAAGTTGAACGACGTTCACGAAATTTATCCTACTGCGAACGATTGAGACACTCTTGTCTCGATAATCCACGCCGAATATCGTAAAAAATCATCGCACGAAAATTTTCACGGGTTTATTTAATTTTTTGACCAAGATGCAAGATGAGTTGAAACACTAAAAATACAACAAATAGTGCTCGTAAGTGAAAACGTTTTATGTATGTTTATTCTAAAAAATGGCAAACTGTCCAATTAAAGTTACAGTTTTCCAAAAATAACTTTTCTTACAAAAATTTTTTTTCTTAAAAGTACATTTTCTGAAAAAAATAATACCTTTTCTTTTCTTTTTTTGAGATTAGGAGCCTTTCTGAAATTAAGTAGAATTTCTTAAAAAAAATAACATTTTCCTAAAAAGAGTACCACTTCTTTAAAAAGTATCTGTTCTTAAAAAAGTACTTTGTAAAAAAAAACGCAAACTCTTATGGCTGTTTCTCACAGAAAGTACATGTTCTTAAAAATAGTAAAAAAACATTAGCTTATAATAAAGGAAGTATATCTTTTTAAGAACAGACCTTCTTAAATATGGCTGGAAACTGATATCTAATCAAAAAACTTAGCTTAGATTCTAATGGATGAATGTAATACTATAGTAGAAAACCGATGAGTTGTCAAATCAAGTACTATCTGTTTGCACCATATTATAATTAATTAACTTCTGCTTCCATAATCCCATGTCTTCTTCTATTATCTTTGATCTGAATGTAGAGAATATATTGCTTATGTGTTCTCTTCTGTTGTAAATTTCCAAATAATTTTTACTGTTTTTTTATATTTAATGGCATTCCTGTCAGTTTTGCTGCACACCATAATAGTATACTTATATACAGCCATGCATGCATGACAGGGTGTTCCCAATTTTTCCACTATACTTTGTTCCCACACAACAAAGCTGGGTACACTCATGACAGGGTGATCCCTATTTTTCCACTATACTTTGTTCCCACCCAAAGCTAAGTACACTCAAGTAACTCAAGTAAAAAAATAACAGTTTTAAAAATTTATTTTATTGTTTTCCCAATATTTAATGGTAATTCGTAATATAATCCTTGAATTCATTTATCAATACTGAACTTTGATTTCTTGAATATATCCTACGTTGTGCTCGGATCACCATAATATGCGCTCGATAAGTTAAGGGGCACCCTAATCCTGTACCAAGAGCTCAATGTCGGTAGCTATGTCAGTGGTTATGATGATGTGATGTAACGGGTTCAATACTTAATATAATAAACTGATTGAATGCGCAGTGATTTTTGAACAAACATACATGCACTTCTAACGTGCACATGAACACAGAAGCGATGAAGTTTGAAGGAAATCTTAGAAAATAATCAAATGCCATTATCTATCTATTGACCAATGGCATTCAAAATGGTCCCTTCTACGAACATACATACTCTGACCAAAGATACGATAGTTTTTATTGTGGCCATTCATAAAAGCAGCATCAATATAATGCTGATGCTATGGCCATCGCCATCACCATCATCATCGCCATCTTCATTAATGATGCGTTTGGCGTTGCCGTTGTGGTAAAGCGTAAAAAATTTCAAATAGCCCTTAAATGGTAAATATATTAAAAAAGAATGAAATGAAGAGGAAACGGTTACAGAAGAAGGCAGATATGATGTTAAACTTGTGCCTTTATAGCTGATATTTCTATTTGATGAGCATAATAACCGCAATATTGTATACATACACCACCGTGACCATGGCCACCAATTCAATACTCCCTGAATATGTGTATGTATATTTTTGAACACTCACAAAAATAGTGAAGTAGCTGCCCAATGTGCACAAAAACGGATGCGGATCCGTGTCCAACCCGTTACTAGTCCGTATAATCATAAAAAAGCGAAATGTGAGTTCTTGAATTCGTTACGAGTCCGTAAGAACATAAAATAGGGAATAAGTGAAACTGTGAATTGGCGGATCCGTCTCGAACTCGTTACGAGCACGTAAAAACAAAAAAAAACGAATCAGTGAAATTACGATTTGGCGGATCTGTCTCGAACCCGTTACGAGTCCGTAATAACATAAAAAAGCGATTCCAATTCATTTTATTTACAAAAAACGAATCCGAAACGGATACGAATATGAAGTTCGTTGCAAGTTCGAAACGGTTCCGAAAAAGTACAAAAAACGATTTTCATACGAAAACCAAATCTTTATGAGTTCGTAACGGACGTCCGTTTCAGACAAAATGTCCGCAGAAACGGATCCGTATCGAATTCGTAACGGATTCATATGGCACATTGGGTACCTATTTTAATTTTCAATATCAGAACGAATCCGTTTCGAATCCGCAAAAAATTATGTCGAATCGAATCAGAGAAATTGTGATTTGGTGGATTCGTCTCGAACTCGTAAAACATAAAAAAGCGAATCAGTGAAATTACGATTTGGCGGATCCATTTCGAACTCGTTACGAGTCCGTAAAAACATAAAAAGCGAATCAGTGAAATTGCAATTTGGCGGATCCGTCTCGGACCCGTTACGAGTCCGTAAAAACTTAAAAAAACGAATCAGTGGAGTCTTTAAAAACACAAAAAAGCGAATCAGTGATATTGCTATTTGGCGGAGCCGTCTCGAATTCGTTTTATTTCCAAAAAAAAAAAAAACGAATCCGAAACTGATTCGAATATGAAGTTCGTTACGAGTTCGAGACGGAGCCGAAAAATACAAAAAACGATTCGCGGTTTCGAGAGGAACTTTATACGAAAACGAATTCGTTATGAGTCCGTAACGGACGTCCGTTTCGGACAAAATGTCCGCAGAAACGGATCCGTCTCGAATTCGTAACGGATTCATGTGGCACGTTCGGAATTTTTGGTTTTGAAGGAATTAGTTTCGAATCCGCAAAAATTGATAAAGGCGAATCCGTGTCGAATTTATTTTACTTCAAAAAAAAAACGAATCCGAAACGGATTCGAATATGAAGTTCGTTCCGAATTCGAGACGGATCCGAAAAAGTACAAAAAACGATTCGCGGTTTCGAGAGGAATTTTATACGAAATCGAATTCGTTATGAGTCCGTAAAGGACGTCCGTTTCGGACAAAATGTCCGCAGAAACGGATCCGTCTCGAATTCGTAACGGATTCATACGATACATTAGGTACCTTTTTTAATTTTCAATATCAGAACGAATCCGTTTTGAATCCGCCAAAATTGATAAAAGCGGATCCGTTCGGCTGAGGAACGAATTGTTTCATTAATGCGCAGTTCGATCTAACGGCCAGGAAACAGGAAACGGGTGAGTTCAACTTGAAAACCGCGTCGTACGGTTAAATAACCTAACTTCTGGAATGAGGCCATGTAACTCGGCGGAACACTTTCCGTGGAAATATCTATAAAATACCGAGACACAGCCAACATTTCGGAATGCTAATTCTAAACGAATCCGCTTTGAATCAGCAAAAATGTATAAAAGTGAATGCGTCTTGAATCCAGTTTATTTATAAAAATCCAATGAGTGTTCGAACTCACGGGCGATGTGTTAACACCTTTTTGCTACACGGTACCTGTCCGATTTCTATGAACACATTCGTAAATGTTACATTGGAAAATAAAAAACAGCGTTCAACCATATGATGACGTTACAGTTAAATAATATTAATACTTAAAATTATTTAAGTATTAAGTATTAATATTAAATACACATGTGTCATTATTTTCTTGCTCAATACTTTTTGTTTTATTCCCACAAAAGTCAAAGAATGCAAAGCGACAGACACTTGTATATACATACATTGTTATATTCGTACATACGCTACACAAGTTCACAAAATTGTCGTTGCTCTCTTGCTATCTCATTTTTATATACATACGTATAATACGTCATTACTCTCTTTGCTCTGAGAGTGCTCCGCACCCAAATTTTATTGGACTTACCTTTCACTATAATAAAAAAAACAACGACAACAACAACAACTACTACTACTACTACTACTACTACTGATATGTTGGTGATTTATTTGTGCTTGCTGTGTCGAGGAGTGTTTGTGTGGGTGGTGGGTGTAGGGGGGGGGGGGGGGGGTACCTAAAATAAAAATTGTAAAGGGAATGCAAAGAGTGGAGAGTGTGAGTGTAAATTGTCAAGGGGGAGGGTATATAAGCTTCAGCCCGGCCGAACTTAACATCGTTTCTACTTGTTTTTGTATACACCGGGCAATGATGAACATCAAATGACTCGCTTTGTTTGGCCATAGCAACAACATCGAAACAACCACACACAACATCACACATACTTTGTCCGAAGTAGCTGACGTATACGTGTGTCATATAACAACATGTTTGCCATATCAACAGCAACGAAACAGCCAAACACACAACATCACACATACTTTGTACGAAGTAGCTGACGTATTAGTATGTCACCATAACGTCGACTGCGATGGTTTTAGCAGCAGCATAGAATCTGGTTTTAGCAGATTTTGACTTTGATAGAGTTAGTCCCTATACGCCGCTATAGATGTTAACACATCAAAAAACGAATTCGAATTTGAAGCCTGTTACAGTGCGAGGCGGATCCAAAAATTTACAAAAAAAAATCGCTTCTTTGAGATTAATTTCATACGAAACCAATTCATTATGAGTCCGTAACGGGTGTCCGTTTCGGATAAAGTATTCGAAGAAACGGATCCGTCTCGAATTCGTACCGGATTCATATGACGCACTGGGTACCTAGGGGCAATCGGATTAGAGGCTGGGCTGATTAATGGCGAATGTATTCATAATGTAATAATTTTCGTCAGGTTTATCGCAGGTGTATTTAAAGCATACTCGGGCGGATTATGACGTCACGTTGCAACATTCTTATATGGGTTGAATGGAACATACTTTGGATTATAATGGATTGTATGCTTCAATTGCACCGTCCTCGATACAGATCTTACAACCCTTCTCTTTCGTACTAATGAATAAAATATTTGTTCTTTATTTATTTATTTACTCAGCTAAAAACAGCTGAAATAAATAAATTTATTGTTGTGTATCCGATAATTTTCCAGAGCCTTATTTTGTCTTCGAGCTGACAGATTGAATATAAAATAATGTGTTGACCGTTCCTGTCCCCAAAACACAGTTTAAAAACAATGCCACACCTTATGGTCATATCTGATCTGATTACTTTATTCGAGTGTGTTCAACTAAACTGAGATCTACAAATACATACACCTCCATACATTCCCATGCACTCGTATTCTTCATCCACTTGAATACCAGTTAGATGCTTTCAACATTTTCATTAGACGCTGAAATAGAAAATGTTATACATATACGTATTTGTAGACGAGTGCTAAACAGCTCTTCAGTTATAATTTCATATGACTGTGGTCAGCAACGCTTTTATGATCAATTTTCTCTGTTTTCCTGTCCTACACTCCACGAAATGATAAGTGTATTTGCAATCATTTCTGCAAAGGACAATTGAGTGAATGGTCGTGTGTGTGGTTGAGCAAGTGTGGGTAAATGTTTATTTAATGTGTTTGTGTTCATTTAATTTTTAAGTGTCCTTCTTAATGACCATTATGGAAACGGGACGAGAAAGAGAGAGAGAGAGAGATCGAATGTGAGAGGGCCATAAACAATGGGGAAAACTTGTAAAGAATCCCAAAATAAAGTCAAATAAAATCTCATAAAAAGTGCAATAAAACAACAAAACATACTTTATAATTGAATTCCCAAAACATGACTGAGATTCCAGGGAGAAGTGTTTCCCGTGGTGGTGTCTGAGTCTTGTATGTGACGACGTTAGTAACATATTAATAAAGATTTATTTATGAGTGGGACAGGGGGGGAGGGGGGTTATAATAATGTATCACTAAGTATTTTATTAGATATAAAATGAGCTTGAGATGCTATTTAGAATTCCAACGTTGGGTATTTTACGATGTATTTAAAAATTTTATACTATTAACTTTAGACTCAATTTGAAAAATGTACACTACATGAGCAGACTGAATGCTGTGGAACTTTGTACTCCATAACAAACGCGTACGACGTTGTAAAAATGTATAAATCTAACTGCATTTTATTATTTTAAAAAACGATTTGACGTTCACTCAAAAAAAAAAGTACACATTATTAATGAAGATGTACGTTATCGTAGTGAGCTTTTTCCTGAAACAGGAACCGAAGAGTAAATTAATTAAACAAATAAATCATGTTGCATAAACCTAATTTTTATGAAAATTATTCATGAAGTAAAAAAAATATCAATGAATAATTTGATATATTTAATGAAAACGTGCTTTGGTTGTTTGTTTCATGAAATCACCCATTCACGTTAATGCATTTTCTTTTGATTGTGCTCACAAACATAATGAACTTTTCGTAAATTACACAGGTTGAGACGATTTTTGGCTCTGACTTTTAAGTGTTAAATTTTGGTTTCTTTTTTTGTTGCTAATAAAGGGAAAAATAATATTTTTGATTAAAGTTTTGCTTTTGTAGAAATAAGAGCAAATTTTCGAAATTGAAGGAAAATACCGATTTCCTCAAAATTTTATTATACATTACAAACAAAAAATTTTTTGCTGAGAATTGAAGTGTTTTTATTTGAAGAATAATGACTACTATTAATTAGATTACAAATATAGGATGATAAAAAAAATTTAGTCTCCCATCATATTTTCGTTGTACTGCCCTTGGTAACGTCATTCAAAGTCCATCACATCTTGATGAAAACGCTCTCCTTGCTCTTCTGAGTAGGCACCCATATTATCCTTAGATTGGTCCAGATGAGCCTATACCATATGAACTTTATGGTACATTCGGCAGGACATAATTTTAAAGCTTTCAAGCATAGTTGCAATTAAATCTTTATAATTGTCTGCTCTGTTGTTTCCGAGAAACACAGTAACTACCGTTTTAAAATTGTTGCAGGCTTGTTTTTCAATAGAATTAAGAAATTGTGTGAATTCTGTTCATAATTTTTTTATTTGTAGTCCTACGAACATACCTGATTTTATCTTCGCTCAGGATAATTTAGGAAAGAATCCTTGCAAATATTCGAAAGATTCAGAATTTTCATCCAGAGCTTTTACAAATTGTTTCATAGGGCCTAATTTTATATGCAACGGCGGCATTAATTTGCTATTAGGGTCTAAATTTATGACGTTATGTTTTCCTTTCTGAAACCCGACTCAGTCAGGCCATCTACGCTGCTGAGAATGTACTGAATCTGCTCTACTATCCCATAATCAAAGGTGGCAAGGATAGTTTTTATATCCGCCTTGAATTCCGACCAGAAAAAAACTACCATCTTGAAGTCTCCTATTAATGGCCAGTTGTATTGTCTATATTTTATTCATTCCAGTACCATTTTTACACTTTCGTAATGTTCCTTTATACACAATGTTCCCCGCGAAGACTAGGAAATTTGTTTCCATTGTGAAGAAGGACGGCATTCAAGCTTTTTGAGGAGCTATCGATAAAAAGCCGCCAGTCAGACGGTATGCATGGTATTCCAATTTCCTCGAACAAACCTGTCACGTTATTACAAAAACACAATCCGTCTTCTTTGGTAAAAAAAAAACATGAAAAACATTTGTGATGGTCTCTTTGACCCACTTATTTTCACATCATTTTCACGGGGAAAAAATGGAAAACAAAATGACATAACCTCAATGTGCTCAGCCAGATGGCAGGTACTTTATGTTTTTTTTTTCTGTTGAAAGATAGCCATACCTCTCACCTTTCCAAAGTTACCTAAACGAAGCCCAGAGGTCTTACCGTTCCAAAGTTATAACCATTTCTGAAAATTTCAATAAAATAAAATATTAAACGTATTAATTTACAAAAACAAATAAATGTGTGCTGTTATTTCGTTTCCAAAAACAAAAGCAAACATTTTTGCATTTCAGTAAAATGGTCATAACTTTGGAACGGTAAGACCTTTGGGCTTCGTTTAGGTCATTTTGGAAAGGTGAGAGGTATGGCTACATAAGTTACCTGCCATCTGGCTGAGCAAATTGAGGTTATGTGATTTTTTCCCATTTTTTTCCGAAAGCTCTTTATCTCGGCGATTTGACTTTTTTCTACTTTTTTTATTGATTCTGAAAGGCCTCTTATAGACCTTTCCAACAAGCCAAAAATCCGACCACTGGCTCAGAAGTTAGCAACTTTACCCTACTACCCTCCGACCGCCAATCTGAAAATTTTTAACCCGCTGCCAATTCGCACCCTTGCATTTTCGGACATGGTCCTAGTGGACTTTTCTTCATGAAATGGGCCAAGGAATACGCTGGAGAAATTTGTCCGGAACTTTCTGAATCACCCTGTATAATAAAATTTTTAGTGTCTTACCTTCTAAAGTATTTTTGCAGTTAATATATGGAAAAGTGAGGCACCCATTTTTTGTCTTTATTTCGAATCTGCAGATTAAAATATGTTTCATAAGCTTTACAAAGTACCAGCAACTGCTGATCGTAATATCAATTAATATCTTCAACACTTTCTTATCGATGCAAAACACACAAAAGCAAACTTTAAGATCTAAGAATGTATACTCTGGTGTTTCTCAATGTCTAGCATCAGAATTTATGCATTGAAACAGAAACCCACGAAAAAATTATTTTCATATCGACCGGTGTTATCATTGTATTAAAAAGTTCCTAAAATTTGTATATTGTACAGTTATTTCGAATCCAACCCCAAGATGGTATCGCATACGCTACGTGAAGACGAACAACACTTTAGCAATAGAATATGTTTTTTTAGTTTTCTTGAAAGAAGATAGACACAAATTTGTGTTCTATCAAAGAAGAAAGAAACTACTCATAAGAATCGTCAAAGTCTTTTGTGAATGTCTGAAGGGGTCAGAGTTTGTGAACCGGTTGATAAAGCTAACCTCCTGGCTGAAATGTTTGCGAGGAACTCTTCTTTGCCGGATAGCAATACACCACTCCCCAAGATCAATTACGTATCTTGTTCCATGAATAAGATATTTTTTCAATCACGAGAAGTTAAAATTGTTCTTGCGAATCACGTCGTAAATAAAGCCCCGGACCGGGATGGCATTTCTGCACTGGTCTTGAGTAGGTACTCTTCGACGTTGGCACGTCCAATACGCAACCTTTTCAACCTTGCATACCGTGCTAATGTCCAGGCAACCCCTAAAAAAGGTGATGCAAGTAACCCTGCAAGTTACCGCCCAATTGCAATGTGTTCTGCGCTCTCGAAGGCTATGGAGAGCATGGTTAACCACCAGCTTGTGAAATATCTTGAGTCTACCCAAAGTGCACAAAAGTGGATGCGGATCCGTTTCGAACTCGTAACGAGGCCGTAAAAACATAAAAACGCGAATCAGTGAAATTTCGATTTGGCGGATTCGCCTCGAACCCGTTGCGAGTCCGTAAAAACATAAAAAAGGGAATCAGTGTAATTGTGATTTGGCGAGTGCGTCTCGAACCCGTTGCGAGTACGTAAAACCCTAAAAAGCGATTTGGCGGACCCGTCAAATGTTTCAATTTTATTTATTTCCAAAAAGCGAATCCGAAACGGATTGGAATATGAAGTTCGTTACTTGCTCGAGACGGATCCGAAAATTTACAATAAGCGATTAGCGTTTTCGAGAAGAATGCAAATTCGTTTCGAATCCGCAAAAATTGATAAAAACGAATCCGTCTCAAATTCATTTTATTTAAAAAAAAGCGAATACGCAACGGATTCGAATATGAAGTTCGTTACGAGTTCGAGACGGATCCGAAAAAGTACAAAAAACGATTCGCGGTTTCTAGAGGAATTTCATACGAAATCGAATTCGTTATGAGTTCGTAACGGATGTCCGTTTCCAACTAAATGTCAGCTGAAACGGACCCGTCTCGAATTCGTAACGGATTTATATGGCACATTGGACAATGACCTTCTGAATGATCGATGGTATGGCTTCCGTACAATGACATATATTGGATACCTAATGGCGTTCCTCTCGGAACAGTGGAGCCGATCCATCCACCGCCGTTGTGAGAGTAAGGTAGTGGCTCTTGATATTTCCAAGGCCTTTGACAGAGTATGGCATGATGCATTATTGTCAGAGTTCGCTGCTTTTGGTGTCGATGATAACTTCACTGGATTTGTATCGAGTTTTCTCAGGAATCGCACTATACTAATTGTTGTAGATGGGGTTTCATCCGACGAGCATAAATTGACTGCAGGTGTACCACTGGGCTCTATCATAGAGTAATACTTAAGATCCTCTATTACTCTTTACGCTGCCTCTTCATGACGATGATGTAATAGGCCATTTCATCGAGTTTTATTTGCAGCTGTATTTACCAATTTTAGCCTTTCGTTGGACATAAAACGGATATAAATCAAAGGAAATGTGTATTTTCGTTCAATGCAAACAACATAAAACATAATTTAGCAGTCATTAGTATCAATAAACACTATTTAAGCTTAGTTCCTGTATACTTTGCTCTCTCATTCACTGTCTAGGGACGGTGTGGATATTGATGAATCCGACGCTCTTCATGTTCTGGGCATGAAAACACAATGTGAAGTCCGTTAGGCAACACATGTATTTGAAATGTCAATATATGCATTCAAGTAGCTAGGCTTTTAAAAGCGGTGCAAGAAATACTTCACTCCGTCTGATGTTCTTAATATCTACACCACCTACATCAGGCCAAAGATGGAATATAACTCCCATATATAGGAAGGTGCACCTGTCACATATTTGAAGATTCTTAACCGGGACCAAAGGAGAGGGCCGGTGTTGATGGGGGACAGAAGGGTATCGAACTCTATTGCCTCCGTTGAGCATCGCCGAAATGTGGTTTGTGGTCTTCTTTATATCTACACCACCTACGTCAGGCCAAAGATGGAATATAATTCCCATATATGGGGAGGTACTCCTAGGACATTTTTGTAGCTTCACGACCGTATCCTAAGGAGAGCAACGGTGTTGATAGGGGACAGTAGGGTATCCAACTCTATTGTATCCCTTTAGCATCGTCGCAATATGGGTTGTGTGTCTCTGTTCTACCGATACTTCCACGGTATGCGTCCTCGGACATCCGTCAATTTATGCCAGACATGAGGATATTTAGCCGAAGTACGCGGCTTTCCACGAACTCGCATCCGTTTTTTATCGAGTGGCCGGTTGACCGCACTACATACTACAGAGAAAATTCGTTCCGTATGTGGAATAAAACTCCGGCTAGTGTATTTCCCACCGATTGTGGCATACAAAGATTCACAGCATGTGTCAAGAGACACTACTTCCTCTTTCCATCCTCCACTACTTTTCTCTTCACCAACACAATGCACTGCCTTTATATGGGGCATCCCATGCGTGACGGTAAAAAAAAAAATAAAATAAAAATCCTCGCTGTAGGGAAAAAAATTTTTGTCGCACTATTTCAACATGTATAGACCTATGTCCAAACAAAAGTGGCAAATTGTGTGATTTTTCAAAAATCGTAGTTTCCTTTTTAAGGTCGTTATGATTGTTCATCTCAAGGGGCAATTGTTATATCGCTGTAACGTTTTCGTTCCATGCACTCTCTAAGTAGAATTACATACTCATTTGCACATTACCTTCCATGAAATGGGGATTAATGGGAAATTGATGCCAAATTCCTTTACGCGCATAGCACCTGTAAGGACTTGGTGTCCCATGTTAACGCAAGCGAGGCTCTGCTGTTCGACCATCGACAGAATAACCCTATTGGAACCCCTGCTGGCGCTGTTGGCAGCTCCAACACCATGATCGATCGCACCATGATCAGTAATTAGTCTCAAATACATTCTGTTTACGGAAACCCAAACAAGAAAAAGAATAACAATTAAAACCAATTTAATGATGACGGACTTTGGAATGAAAATAGGGACTAGAATTGGAACCTGGAACTTTAGAACACCTTTAGAATCATCTAGCCTTGCCCAGTTGTGTCGGGAATTTGCATGCATATATCTCACTTTGCTTGGCATCTCAGAAATTCTCTGGAGCGAATCTGTAGAGTTCACAACAAACACTGTTTCTTGTAAACCCCGCAACGAACCTCGAACCGGTGGAGTTGGCTTTCTCAGTTCACGTGCGGTAACGAAAGCATTGATTGGCGGGTGGCCACACTCCCACAGGATTATCTTAGTGAAAATTCGTGCTCGAGTCCGTAATACCACATCCATCCAATGTTATTCACCTACTGATGCCGGGGAAATCTATGTTAATGAAGAATTTTACTTAACATCTTAATAGAATCCTTTCAACAGTACATCGTGGAGTCATCGGGATTATTATGGGTGATTTCAATACGCAAGTCGAATCGGACAACACCAAACATGACCTAGGAAGTTTGACGGATAACGGAATTCTACTGCTCGAGTCGTGCCTTATAAATAACATGGTAATAGGCTAAATTTTATTACCCCACCGCCGAATACATAAAGCTACATGGATATCACCAGATGGAAATACTGAAAATCATGCAAGACCATATATTGGTCAGGTAAAAACTGGAGAACATCACTATTGGAAATTGGCTTCGAGAACAAAGCTCGCAAAGAGTGGATCAGCAATATATGTACATGGAAATTTATATTGGATAAAAAGGAAGCTAAAGCTTGCATTAACTCCTGTAGAACCCGGTCTAGTAAGGAAATATATCAAATCCTGCATAACTAATTTAACCCGAAGATAAAAAAATGCCCGAAAAGACAAACGAAAATGGGTCGATAATATGGCTCAGGAAGCACAGGCAGCCGCCGAGACATACCGCATCAGAGACCTCCGCCAGGCATCGAAGAAACTTACAACTTCGAACGTGTTTTGAGCTACAAAACCAATAAGAAATAACCAAGGAGAACTTATAACAGTCGAAGAACAACAATTCGAACTGTGGCATGAATTTTACGACTCAATGTTATCATCATCCGTCGCTCCTGAGCAACCATTATGTACATGGGCTACGCGTAACGCAAACAACAAAATCTCTACCAAACTACCCGGAGTCACGGAAATATGTGATGGCATAAAATCGTTAAAGAACAATAAATCTCTTGGACTGGAAAGCTTATCTCCAGAGTTATTAAGATCAGACCCCGAATCGAGTGCGCAACTCCTGCTACCTATCATCAACAGTTAATGACAAACTGAATTTCTTCCCGAAGATCTAATCGAAGGAATCATTGTCAATGTACCTAAGAAAAGAGACTTAACACAGCGAAGAATCTGGAGGGGCATAACACTACTGAGCCTGTTCAACAAGGTGATTGATCACATACTAAATAGGAGAACATTAGACGTGATCTCACCTGGACTCAGAAAAAGCAAGCCGGATTCCGTTCTCAAATGTCCTGTATCTTCCTTGCCAACACCCTAAGAGTATTTGTAGAACAGTCGGTTGAATGGGGATCACCACTGTACCTAACATTTATCGACTTCGAGACGACATTCGAGACCTTAAAGCATAATGCCATATAGAGAGTACCAAGCTGTAAAGTCGTTCCTGTTAAAATAATATCCCTCCCACGAAGTTTATATGCCAACGCTACGTGTCACTAAAACCTACTAAGCGATAGGATAATCATCAAAGCGGGCGTCCGACAAGAGTGTGTATTGTCGTCCTTCCTAACAACAATGCAAAGATGAGCTATAACATGGGGGCAACAGCGTAGACTAGAAGATCTTGTCTATGCAGACGAAATGAGCCTACTTTCCCACACTGTGGGCGGTAAGCAAACCAAACTGAATGTAATTCAGAATACAGCATCACGTGGAGGTCTGAAGAAGACCAAAACTCTACACCTGAACACAGCGAATACAGAAAGGCGCCGTATAAATAAGAAGATAATAGTGGAGGCGGTCTCCTTTTGATAGTTGAAGCATAGTCGACAGAACTTGTGGACCCAAAAATTATATCTTTACCCAAATAATCAAAGTCTGGCAGGCATCTGGCCTTTTAAACTGCTTGGCGCAAAATTTATCGCATATTCTGGCTCAGAACAATTACTTGCATCTTTCGAAGGATTTTTGGCATAGTCTGGTTACAGATTCTGAAGGAGTTTTTAAAGACCTTTCCAACGAAGTAGGTGAGAACACGGGAGAACTGCTTGTTTTCGCACAAGGGGCGAAACTATTTTTGGGTGTCTGAAACCAAATTGAAATACTTGCATCCTTCGAAAAACTTTTTCCACATTCTGGTTCCAGATTCCGAAAGTGTTTCCGAATACCTTTGCAACGAGGTATGTAAGAACACGGGATAATTCCTTGTTTCGTAATAATCTTTTTTTAATCTTTCCAAGATAAATACATTTTTATGTGAGCACAATAGCCTTCTTACAAAGCATTTTTTGTTTGGGCGCGAAAAATTGTTATTAGTGTCATGTTTAATTTTCGCATATATATGATGCTCCGATCGATTAAAAATCGATTCTCTTGATATATATCTCTTTTTGACCGCATTAACAGATGCCTGTTAACACGGGCATCTAAATCTGGCGAGTAAGGTCCGTGATGAAGCTTCTCGAACTATAATTCATTAATTTTGGCCATTGTAATAGTGGAAACAACACCTTCCTTTTCAACAAATGCGGCCTTTAGTACACAATTTCATCACTTAGACGCTTCAATAAATTAGCATAATAATCACCGTTGACGGGTTTTCCTTTCTGAAGATAATCAATAAAAATTATGCCATGCGCATCCCAAAAAACAGACGCCATGACCTTGCAAGTACATGAAACCACCTTCGCCTTCTCCGGACACGATTCTCACATTCCAGTCCACTGCTTTGTCTCAGGTGTGAAGTGGTGGACCCACGTTTCATCCGTGGTTATAAATCGACGCTTATTGCGATGAAACATCACTAAACACTCTACTGGAACATCTTCACGACCCTGTTTTTGTTCTATTGAAAGCAAGTGCGGCACCCATCTAGCCCACAGCTTTCACATCTTCACGGCTTCGGTCAATATACAATGTATGGGAGTTTCTGAAATGCCTGTGGCACCTTCACCTTCAGCCGACGACCATCCAATACCATTTTGTGGATTTTCTAAACCGTGCCTGGCGTGGACACCTCAATTGGTCGACCACTACGGTGTTCATCAAGGCAGCTCGAACTGCCTCGTCTAAGTTCTGCTACGCAATATTTTACAATTGTCAGCGAAGGAGCAGACTCCCCCAGAGTATGCGCACATCTTCTGGTAGTCTAATTTTTTATCGTTTTTGTTTGAAACTCCACGACTGCGCTCCGACTCCAGCAGTTTGAAAATACAGAACTTTACTACTAGTTCAATACTAAATAAATCAATTTTCTAAGGAAACAATTTCACTAACAACGAAATTATTTGCAACTCATATAATTGATCCGCTATTCAAAATAATATAAAATGAGTTCCTTTTTCAAAATATAGTGCCAATATTCTCCTATTGGAAAATAAGTTTAGAAGTTTCTATTTTTATTTTTATTAATGCAACTATCTAGCACTTCCCACCAGGGTTCGTATTTCGTGGGTAATGGGTAACCCATTATAATTGCTGTAGGGAATGGGTAGCGATCGTTAACCCATTACCCACAGGGTATGTGAAAATTAATATGTAACTTCCCACTGCGATGGGGAATTACCCATCACGATTTCCCATTACCCACAGGGTTTGGGGAAAATAATTAATAGCCGCCTACGACAATGGCGAAATACTCATCACGATTGCCCATTATACACGGGGAATGGGTTGGCAGGCTTTGCCCATAACCCACGGCGATGGATACCCATCCCTATTGTTGATCGAAAATAGAAACAAATTAGAACAAATGTCTACGTCTCGTCTCGCAAAGGGGATTTTTAGGGATTTAAAGTCGTCCATTTCGTATGGAAGTATTTCTTATACGATTTTTTTTAAATCTCGCCAAAATAAATAAATCTCATAAAGAGGGGCTATAACTCGGAAATGGTGCGTCCAGTCTCCAAAATTATATTTTTTTGTACATACCTTTTTTTGTTTTAAAGAAACAGCTAACAAATAAAATTTTTCGAAAACAAAATTGCTAAAAATTGATTATATCTATATCGCGGAAACGGAGTGTCGTATCGAGAAAATAACTATTTTTTGGCGATTTCAAAGGGACTGTTTTTTCGATTCGACCGTACGTGCTCGACATACAGACATTTATTCATATCTTCGATCAAAAATGGAAATGGTTTACGTTACATAATGGGTAAAGGCCGCCTACCCATTACACATGGGTAAGTGCTACCCATTATTTCTCCATTACCCTGTCATCATCATCATCATCATTCATAAATCGTATTTCTAAATCTAGGATTAATATTTTTTTTTGTTTCGTTTTATTATAAGTGGCTTGAAACCAACTACCCTGTCTCTTTCATATTGGACTATATTGTCGGTCATCATAAAGATTCAAATATTTGTGGACGACTTGACCAACCGACTGACCCAGTGATGCATACTGACTTAAAGACGCCCTTACATAAAGGTGTTTTTTTGGTTTTGGTTTTCAGTATTAAGTTTTTGACATTAAACGCGTTATGCGTGACATGTGTCAAAAATCAAACATCTTCATTTCATCATGAACGAACAACCGTTGCAAATCATTGAGTTAAATTATCAAAACTAAAAAAAAAAATATGTATCCCAAGTTACGTCCACTCTATGGTCGTCATAATCGACCCTCCGAGGTACGTCAAGAAACAGATTTGCCGAATTTGGTTCGAAGTTCATCCAGAAGTTATACAATAGCTGTCAATGAACCCTGAAAAATTCACATTTTAGTGCGGTTCATGGGCAGGCGGTTGGGCCGTAATTCTTCAAGGACGATGATGTCCGCAACGTTACGTTCAATCACGAATTTTTTTTTGCCCAAAATAGAAATATTGGAGTTGGTTTACATGTGGATTCAACAGGACGGTGCCATATGCCGCACAGCACGCGTTAACATGCAGCAATTCAGAGGCTAGTATGGCGAGCAATTAATCTCGCATTGTGGCACTGTCAATTGACCGCATCGTTCTGGCTATTTGATACCATTAGACTATTTTTTGTGAGAGCACGTGAAGTGTCTCATCTATAGACACCTGAAATGTTGGAAAAAGTGTGAAAAATGTTGTCTTTCAGAATAGACCACGTGAAGTGTAAAAGGTGTATGAAATTCTTATTTGGATTGATAAATCAATGCCTGCCATTTACTTTGATATAAATAAATAAATAAATGGTTTCCCATTACATCCCATGAAGGGACCGGGGAGAACTTCTCACAATCACTCAGCTGTGCACTTTCCAGTTTTCACTCACTGATTGGGACCTACAGTTTTACACCGGTTCCGAACGGTATTTTTTGAGAAGCTTTTTCATGGCTAAATACTCGATAGTGTCGCCATCACTATGCGAGGTGACCGCCGCCGAAAGAAATTTTAAGGTGCTCAGAGCCGGGTTCGAACGCAGGATCTCATGTACAAGAGCCGCGCACACTAACCATTGCACCACCGACGGCCACACTTTGATATAACCTTTACAAACTGCGGAAGATTTCTGCTAACTTTTAACCAAATATAGGAAAATGTCCGGACACGCGCGGATCTTTAAATCAACAGGGACTCTTTTACACCTTATGATGTATTTAGGAATTTTCCAACTGGGTTTCGTGGTCAATTTCCAATTAAGGGTGGCTCAGTAAGTTTTCACTTTTTAAAGATTGTGTATTTTTTTGTGCAAGTGGCAACTCCGAAACTTGAGATCTGCCGCATGTGTGGCAGACACTAAAAATTCAGTGTTTTACGAAGAACAACGAGTAATAATTGTGTCGTTCATTGTAATAGTGAATTATCTCCTTGTTATTAAATTTCGAGAAAACGAGCCCTTTAAAAATCATTGTGAAGAAAAAAAAACTATATTTTTTTCAGTGTTTCTTCATTATTTCTTGTTTAATACAAATCAAAGTTATAATAATTTGTAGTAACTGATAGTAATCTACTTAAACAAATTTAATAAACGAACTTAAAGTTTTTTTTCTGGAGTTACTTCACTGTTAAAGTGTTAAGTTGCTTTTCAGTCATATGTAATTTCGTAATAAGATGAACGTTCCTCGGCATTACGTGTACTTGAACGAGTTAGTGGTAAACCGGTGGGATGTAGGGTAGAAGGCCAATCATATCTTTCTTTTTTGCGTTAGTGACTGGTCTCCTTGACTAATAGAGTGGGTCTTGTTGATTATTGTAGAAGTGAGCAGGTCGTCCCTGTTTTTGTTTACATAAATCTACTATGTAAAAGGATGTGTCTGGATTTAATGTTTCTTTAAATTGAAATTCTAAAGGACGATTTCTTTCAAATCTAAGCCATCTAATATTCAACCAGTTGAAGTCGTAACCGCAAGTGTTTTTTTTTCTATTTGTAATAGAAGTTTCCAAGGCCGCGGTGCTTAAAAAGTCGGCAGTTTTCACTTCGTTAACAACAAAAAAGGTTCTTTGCGTTTGGCTGTTTTTATAATTTCAACCCATTGGTTTTTGTTGTAAATTTGATGATGACGGCGACTAGCACTCTCAATTATTCCGAATTCCCCTTCATTGGGAAGATAAGAATGTCCCGATACCTGGAACTTGTGATCTATGGTGTCAATACTAGTCTCAGGATCGTGTACAAGCTTTAAAAGAGAAAGAGTTGTCTTTATATTACGATTTTGTCCAGTGCAAGAATCGGAATATAAAATGACATGCTTCTGCAATGCCGCATACGTTTTTAAATGATTAACAAGACATGCTGCTATGTCTTGAGAACCTCTTCCACCTTCAGTTTCGTCCCAGACATTCATGTATCCTGTATTATTATTAAAGCAATGTATACCTAAATTACACAAATAAAGATCTCTTTTATAATATGCCATAGACGTTGTTAATTTTGGGAAAGCTAAAGCTTTCTGCAAATCAAAAGTTAGTATGTTTGCTTCACCGGTTTTTTTCGAATCAGTCTGTAGCATTTCTCTTGCTGAATCTGCTTTTTGTTGATGAAGTTCGCTTTGGAACTCATAATCTTTCTTGGCATTTTCATCATCGGCTCCTTGTAATTTTTAAATTCAAATCATCACAAGTCTTGTATGTAACTTGCCGTGGTGCCTTAAAATGGAGATTAAATTTAAAGTTGAATAATTTGTAATAATACCTTAATTTCTTAGGTTCAGTCATTTCAATTTCACATTTTTCTTTATAAAGGTCGTACATCTTACGAATGGTAAGCCCAGGATTTAAATATTTTCTATTAGGATTACTCTTTCGAGTATAATGGCTTTGATAAGCAGGAAAACTTTGGATATGTGTAATAATGTCCGAATCATCAAGTGAGAGACATCATTTTTTGAGAGGCACCGATATAATCTTCCATCACTCATTTGAAATGTTTTCTGAAAATATTTCTTACATACTGATTCTGTCTTGATACTAGACTTGATGAAATATTTAATCGACACCTTTTTTTCCACACGAGACCCATCTTTAGGACGTTTCCGACTAACTCTCGTTTTTTGCACTAATGCAAACAGATAAGAATTTTGCAAATTAAATTCTTTTAAATTATAGAATGACTCAAGTATTTTTCTTCTTTCATTTTCTGTAAATAAAGTACCACATTTTTTAGGACATCCGCAGTCAAAATTTCCAATTTTTTTTCCCAGCTTTTCTCACTCCCGTTTTAGTCAAATATTCTTTTCCACTGTTACGTAATAACTTACTTTTATTATTTACCCAATTTTCAATGTGAAGGGAACGTTTTTTAGATGTAGATGGTCCAGGTTCAATTTGAAGATTTGGCTGGTTATTATCTACTTATCTGTTAAAAATGAATATACGATAATACAACAAAAATGTAAAAAAAAAACAAAAAACCGCATGCCACATTTTGAGGTTAGAAAAACAACAAAATTCATACAAACTTACCAGAATCTGCTTCAGAACAGTTTTCTTCGGAAGACGGCTCATATTCCGATCCGGAATCACTAAAATCCTCCATATTTATGGAAACAAGCTTTTCAATACTTATTTAGGATATTTTTTATAAATATTACTGCACAATAGATGACCACCTGTCAAACATTAGTCACAATAAAAGTGAATGAACTCCGGACTTACTTCACTAGTAAACATACATGTGACTTACTTTACTCTTATTGCGAATATTTTGCAGTTTCACTTCCGCGAGTAAACTAGTAACGCCATCTATGGGGATTTGGTGCAAATATTGCAGTTTCTTCACCGTTACTACGAAAGATATGACTAAATGTGATACTATTCTACAAAAATATGCATTTATCAGAATTATGGAGTAACACCACTTTTACAATAAACGTCACAAATGTGAAAACTTTGTACAAAAATTTGGAAAGAATTTTCAGTCGAGAGAGTGTGTTTCGATTTATTGCAGCAACGATTTCCAGAACAAATTATATCAAGAAATTTTGATGTCAACTGGCCACCAAGATCATGCGATTTAACGCCGTGCGATTTCTTCCTTTAGGGTTTTGTGACATCTCGGGTTTATGCGAATAAACCAGACACAATTCCTGAGCTTAAATCCGAGATCCAACGTATAATTGGTGAGATAAAGCCTTATGTCTGTAAAAAGCCATGGGAAATTTTATGAAAAGAGTAATTGCCTGTCAACAAAGCGGAAATTGTATACCACACTTAATCGGAACATGTCTTCGTTACAATCCAATAAAAACAATCACAACTATCGCAAAAAGTACGTGTTTTTATTTTAAAATTAAAAAGTGCATTCTTACTGAGGCACCCTTTATAATTCAGATGTGAGTAGGAGCATTTTTAATGGTACCAAGAACACAACAGTGCATCGGCTTTGTTGCAAGATATGACAGCCTCGGTAACATTGTTAGCAGGACATTTCAATAAACTCTCGCGAACAACTATTACTCACACCGAACACTCCAACCAGCTAAGCACACTCGCGAACAACACCACACACGTTCTATCGACACTGTATTGTAAACATTCATACCAGTCCACTTCAGTAGCAAACAACCACTCATACTGATAAGAATGGTCAGTGTGCGACAGCAACCACGCAAGAATAAGTCGTTCGCTGTAATTCTCCTTCACATCAATGCGGCTAAAGTACTTAATATCGGGGTTGACCAGGTTAATGAGGCAGTCGCTTCCCAATGTACAACCCGATATGGTCATAGATGTCGGGACTCTATTTCCGAAAGGAATCATGAGTACAACTTCTAACATAAATACATTTACAAACCGGCCTCGACTGACTATTCCTACATAGCGGCTTCGGCAGATTATTCCGACATAGCGGCCTCGGCTGAATATTCTTACTTAGCGGCTTCGGTAGACTATTCCTACAAAGCGTACTCGGCTGACTATTCTCAGGTGTTGTTAAACCAGAAACGTGTACCAAACTAGTATTCGAACTGCGCGCTACGAACATCGGAACCAGAACCGTCCAAACTGTTCGTACCACAGCAGTAACCCGCTTGTCATAACACGCTAAGTTCCCGATTATCTGTAATCGACTATACCCAGAAGTCTATCTTCAACCATTCCCAGACGACTGTTCTCAACCGTCCCCAGAAGAGTTCTCAACCGTCCCCAGAAGAGAGTTCTTAATCAGTGAACCGGTCGGTTTAGTGAATCCCAACGTACGACGCTGGACATGACTGAGCCTGCCTCAGCCCTTAACAAAACCACGTTACCAAGTTCATCATCAGATGCCTAACTACTGTGCCTGCACTGATACCATAGGTAGATCATCAATCGTATATATACAAACTCAAAATATGCAATAATTTATGACCGATATTGTTAATTTTTAGTTAATGCATGAGAAGTTCATACTAGAAGCGTACAAGGTCTGGAACAGTTTCCTAATTGAAAAATGGTTGGTTTGTTGGCAAACTGGGTTGGTCTAGTACGTTGTAAAAATGTGTATTATCCGAAAAAAATTGTCATTAAAATATTGATTTGTAAAATTTTGACTTTTAAGGGAAAGGCAAAATTCGGAGTAGGAGTAGCCCAAATTTCTACGACTCTAACTACAAATCTAGACAAATATTCCAGACTCCGACTTCACAGCACTGGTAATTACGCGCAGAAAGAACGAAAGGTATTCTGGGATGGGATTGAACGCACTTTCTCATTTCCGTGATTAGGCATGGTAACCATTGCACCACGGATGTTTACAAAAACGTCGGGAAGACTTCGAGCTGTGAAAAAGAGTCGTCACACGAGTAAAATTTGCTCTTCGCATTAACGAATATTTTCATCGAAAAATATAACGTTCAGATTCATCCTAGTAACGAAAATTAGTTTAAATCTTGTAACAATCTTGTCACTGCAAGGTGTATCTTTCAAAGGAGCAATATATAAATTTTAAAACGCTAAACGTGTCGGGAAAAGCTGAATAAAGGCTGCAAAATATAATTTCCAAGCATAATATGTTAATAAATAAATGGTTTCCCATTACATCCCATGAAGGGACCGGGGAGAACTTCTCACAATCACTGAGCTGTGCGCTTTCCAGTTTTCACTCACTGATTGGGACCTTCAGTTTTACACCGATTCCGAACGGTATTTTGAGAACCTTTTTTCATGGCTATATACTCGATAGTGTCGCCGTCACTATGCGAAGTGACCGCCGCCGAAAGAAATTTTTTTTTGAAGGTGGTCAGAGCAGGGTTCGAACCCAGGATCTCATGTACAAGAGCCGCGCATACTAACCATTGCACCACCGACGGCCAATAGTCCAAGTAATTATAAAGGTTGCGGAGGTCGCCAACAAATGGCGACAGGAGTGTGAAAATTTACTTTATTTTACTTTTTTGACTATTTTACAACCTCATGAGGTTACAAATACATTAAACACATTAATTAATTACACATATTAATTAAACAAATAAATTAAACAAATTTCAACATATTCTTCCAACTGGATCTATTCTTCTCCTTTTACCGCCAGTTGGTAACACCAAGGATACGGAGGGATTCTTCTGCCTAGTCTTTCCAGCGGAGTCTTCGTCGTCATCTTTTCCTGCTTCCAACGGGTACGTTATCGAGAACTTTTCACGCTGGCTCATCTTCATTCATTCTGATAACATGGCCTAGCCAACGAACTTTAAACTTCAAACTTTAATTTTACGCAATTTTTGGATGCGACAACCCTGTCAACAGAGAGGACTTCGACCTAATTTGATTCGCCTAGCTATGTCCACGTCAGAATATAAATTATATAGCTATTGGTTCCAGCGACGTCGTTACTCGCCGTATTCCGTAACAGGACCATATATTTTACGGAGAACATATACGCCCAGGTGTTTTACATCCGCCCCAAGTTTCGGAGTCATATGTCTAGACAGGTAAAATGAGAGTCTGATATAGGTGGACTTTTGTCCGTCGAGAGAGGGCTTTGTACCTAAACTGCTCGCTGAGCGTAAAATAGCATCTATTTGCAAGCACAATTCTCCTATCTATCTCCAGGCTGACGTTGTTGTCCTTGTTCATGGCGGATCCAAGGTAGACAAATTCATCTACCACTTCAAAATTACACCGGCTGTCAACGTTCAAGTGCGGACCAAGTCTAGAGGTTTCTCTAGTCGTTGACACAATCAATTTTGTCTTGCCCTCATTAACAGCAAGACCCACCTTCGCTGATTCCTTTTCGATTCTTGAAAATATTGCAGGAAGCTCTCGCAAATTTCGCCCAATGATGTCTATGTCGTCAGCATACGCCAAGCAACATATGGCTTTTCGTGTTAATGGTCTTGTTCGTATTTACTGCAGCCTTTCTCATTATTATGTCCATTAAGATGTTGAAGAGATTGCACGAAAGTGTGTCGCCTTGTCTAAGTCCTCGCTTGGTACAGAGTGGTTCAGTCCCAATTTCCTCACTTTCACTGCTGATTTGGGGTTGGTCAGCGTTATTCTACACAGGCGGATCAGTATTACCGGAATCCCAAATTCAAACATAGCTTCGTACAGTATGGGGCTATCGAAAGCAGATTTGTAATCGCCAAAAAGGTGGTATGTATCGATTTGCATTTCGTGGGTCTTTTCCAGGTTTTGGCGCAGCGTGTATATTTGGTCAGACGTGGACTTGCCTGGTCTAAAACCACACTGATAAGGGCCAATCAGGTTTTCAATAATTGGCTTTTGTCTTTTACATAATACGCACGACATGACCTTATACGAGATGGATAAAAGACTGATACCGCGATAGTTGGAACAGACACACGGATCACCCTTTTTGAATACAGGACATAATACATACATATAAGGCGATGCATGTGGGCTAGCACTCCTTCGCCACCTGCCTTGAAAAGTTCAGCGGGTAGGCCATCCCCACCAGCGGCTTTAGTATTCTTAAGGCGGGAGATCGCCGTTCCACTCTCGTCTTGGTAGTGCTGAAAAGTGGTCTCTCCACATTTTGAGCACACACTGCTTCTCAGTCACCAGATTCCCATTTTTGTCCTTGCAGGCGGGCAGTCAATTATTAGGCCCGTTATTCGCTTTTCTTATCATCTGGAAAAACGTTCGGGATTCACCATTCATCCTGCACATTTCGGTTTTTTCACTCTCTCTCTGCTCCCACTGCAATTTGTTTCGCCTAAATAGTTGGTTTTCCTCCCTTCTTAGCCTCTTGTTACGCTCACTCGCAGCACGCCTTGTAACTAACTTTTTCGTTGCCATACGTGCAGCGTCTTTTTTATCAGTTGCAAGGCGATATTCTTCGTGGTACCATGGCTTATCCTTCTGCGGTTTTTGACAGCCAAGTTCAGTCCTTGCACCGGTTACCAAAGAATGGGAGATGTGTTTTCACTGCGCATCTGGTTCTTAGGAAGGGGGTAGTCTGCCCTAGCACGAGAGGGAGCTTCTTTCGATAAGGCATTGATATAATACGAACTCTGTTTCTAACCATATACACACAGTTACGAGGGTAGCATTTTATGTTTCGGGATTAGAGAACAAAAACAAATATTAATCATCGAAAATCACTTTATTGTTGATTTATACACTCAAAAATGCAGTTGTTTCAGCCGATGTGTTAGAGCTCACATTGACGTGGTGAAGAATGATCCGTCTTCGGCGGTTGGTTTTCCTGATTTCTTGGAAGTCAACTGGCAAACAAATAGTTGTGTACCACTCAGAATTCACTGTTCTGCGTTGTTCTAGTGGAACGGTTGCGACATGTCCTGTTTTTCCGAAAAAACAGCCGACCATTTGGTTGGAAGTGCTTCGGGCGCGAACAACTTTTGTTGGAGTTGGTTCATCTTGAAACACCCATACAGTTGAGTGCTTTTTACTTTCGGGCTCATACAGGATTCATCACCTGTCACGATGTCTAGACATGTTTCGAAGAACCGCGATCGTATTTTTGGAGCATTTCTTTCGACCAATCGACACGAGCCTTTTTTTGAGACGTGTTTCGAAGAACCGCGATCGTATTTTTGGAGCATTTCTTTCGACCAATCGACACGAGCCTTTTTTTGAGCGATTGACAAATTGTGTGGGCCAACATACATTCAATATTGCGTCACATGACGATCTTGCAAAATAGGTCACATGACGATCTTGCAAAATCAGTTCGCGCACAGCATCAATGGTTTTCGGAACAACAGCTGATATTGGACGACCTTCACGACATTTGTCTTGGAGTGAACTACGACCACGATTGAATTCACTATACCATCGATAAACACTGGTCCTTGATAGAGCTTCATTGCCAAAAATTGAATTAAGATCATCCATGCACTGTTGCTTAGTTAATTTACATCGAAAGTTGTAAAAAATAATCGCACGAAAATGTTCACTATTTAATTCCATTTTTGGGCCGAGGTGAATCGTTTAAATTACTGTAAACAACACAAATAGCGCTCGTATGTCAAAACGTTCTGAGTACGCATAAGCTCAAAAATGTGCAACTTTACGATATACCTGCCAGTTGCCAGATTGCAACACTAGGGTTGCCAAATCCCGAAACATAAAATTCAACCCTCGTATAATAAAAAAAAATACCATATCGTCATATGAAATCAAAAAGGGCGTAAGTTACTTACAATGCACCGCATCAAAATACATGTACCTTCTAAGTTTTACAGCCATTCGAATAAAAACGACAATTTTATTAACAGAATTCTAAGAGCCGTAAGTGCAAGCGCAAAAAATGAAAAACTAACACAAGAGAATAAACAGAATAGAAACAGACAAGAGAAGAGAGGCATGCATGCTTTGGGGTTTTTTTAAAAACAGTTAGGTTTTGTTTTTGTAATAAAATATCTTTCTGTTTTGGTATTTTTGCATTTTTGGTAAGCAGTTAGTTTTTCTTTCATTGTGTTTCTAATAAAACATATTGCTTAAAGCAAGCAGTTCATCAAAGTTAAATAAAAAAATCTCGATTAAAGTGCATTGATTAAAAATGGATATTGAAACAAATTTAAATAAGTCAGTAAACAAAAAAAAAAAACAATTCAAACACATTTAAATGTAAATGACCGAATGACTGGTAAAATGTATACAGGCCGCAATAAAGGAATTGTGTGTGTAAAAAATTCTTGAATAATGGGGTTAAGATGTCAGTCTAAATTTTGTGAAAAGAGCTCATTGCGTCATTGCTGCCACTTTGCTGAAAATATACGCCAACAAATGTTTGATCGATTTCGGAATATGACGTGTGGAGAAAAAAAAGGTGTATGTAACAAATCAAGTGGACGTTTTTGAAAAAGCACGAAATGGGAAAATTATTTCACGGCGATCGCTGTCCAAACGTTATTATTTGCAAGCTAAGACAACTCGTATCCAAGTTTGCCAGCAAATGTTTATGTCAACTCTTGGAATAACTGAAAAAATGATAAGAAATTGGGTAGATGGAATCATTTTAAATAAGGAACCCCGGCTAAAGTAATTCCGAAAAGAAAACCCTCGATTAACGATAAAAAATACGAGAAGCGTCTAAAATTTTTAAAAAATTGGTTAAATGACATTCCGAAACTTGAATCCCATTACCGAAGACAATATACCAAGAAACTTTATTTGCAACCAGATTTTAAATCGTACAGCCAATTTCATAAATTCTATTGTGAAGAAAGCGATAAAAATAGCGGTGATGAAGTTTCAGCAGTATCGTATCCCAACTTTATGCTTACAATAAAAGAACAAAATTTTTCATTATTTAAACCAAGCAATGATATGTGTGATACTTGTGTATCATACGAGGCAAGAAACATAACTTAGGATCAATGTATCAGTCATAGATCAGCAGTTGATGCCATGCGTGAAGAAAAAGCAAACGATGTCGAAAATGCCAAGTCTGGGATTGTCTTATTATTATGCATGGATATGCAAGCCGTAAAATTGATTCCTCAAACAAACGCAAGTGCTTCATATTATTGAAATTGAAATTGCAAGTACATAACTTCACTATTTATAATATCATTAGCCATGAATCTGACAATTATATATGGGATGAATCTGCAGGGAATCTGGTAGCGTCTACTTTCACAACATGTATTATAAAACACTTAAAAAATTGTATACTTCAGTCACCAGATATTAACCATATTATAATATATTTGGATGGCTGCTTTTATCAAAACCGCAATGTCAAACGTATTGATATCCTTATGCATTGAAAAAAAACATAACAATTGAGCACAAATATTTAATTGTTGGTCACACCCAAATGGAATGTGATTCAACTCATTCGCTAATCCAAAGAAAAATAAACAATAAAAAAAATAATCTTCGTTCTCAATTCGTTGAGTATTGTAACGATTCCCGAAAGTCTCCATTTCCACTCAACACGCATCATCTTACTCATTAATTTTTTCTGGATTATGATTATCTTCCTAAGCTGTACTCTTCCATTCGTCCAGGTAAAATTGTGATAATAAATATTTATGACCTGTTAATAACGGGTTTTTCAATAAGAGCGCTACGAAAGTTTTTTTAAATAAAACAAAACCGGTTTTAGATACCAATGAAATTATTTATTCCTGTGAAAGTACGTTCGATGCCATTATTTATGGAACTCGATTTCTTTTGTCTGGCCACCACGGGCACGCTTGCGGAAGTCCAGACGCTGAACCCAATTTTCGACGGTTTTCAAGCATAAATCGGCCGATACAGCTGCAATTTCACGTTCGATATTCGTAAGAAGTTCATCAATCGCCGCTGGCTTGTTGGCATAGACCATAGACTTGACGTAGCCCCACAGGAAATAATCTATCGGCGTCAAATCGCACTACTGAGGCGGTCAATCGACTGGGCCATTTCGTGAGATAACACGTTCACCAAACTTGGTTTCCAATAAATTGATTGTGGCATTCGGTGTGTGGCCCGTGGCGCCGTCCTGTTGGAACCACATGTTCTCCAAGTCCATATCATCCAATTGGGGCCAAAAATATTCGGTTATCATTGAACGGTAGCGATTCGCATTCACAGTAATATGCCGGTCTTGACCATCACGGAAGAAGTACGGCCCAATGACGCCGCCGGCCCATAAACCGCACCAAACCGTAATTTTTTCGGGATGCAATGATGACTCATGGATTACGTGTGGATTGCTGTCTGAACAATAACGCATATTTTGCTTATTGATGAGCTTCATCGCTGATTGTTGAGGCCTCTTAAAGTTCGCCTCTTAAAGTTGAGGCCACTGACTCCAAATTTCGGTAGTCAATTTTAATAATTTAGCCTCGTTATTGGCTCGTATATATTTCCATGATGAAATGGCAAACCTTACTGAAGAGAAATGTTAAAAGAGCGGGGAAAAATATTGCGTCGTTTGCTGTCCCTATTGATTTACTTTTGTAGCGTCTCTGTTGAAAAACCCTATACAATCAAAAATATTTTACAGGAAAAAAAGCTGGAGATCCCACCGTTAACATGATTAGAGCATTGGGATACGTTACGTCTGGAACTATTTACTTCAAAACAAACATTAAAGAGGAATATGCAATTCTTCCAAACCGAAAAGCAAAATATAGTCATGACAACGAACCTGCTCCATTACATTCTCAGAGAATACAAATTTCTAAAAAAAGTGGGAACATATCCAGGATCTTAAATCCTTCATACCAGAAGATTGCCATGATTTTTATACAAATTTGCACTATGAAAATTAGCAATAAAACGTTGGCTATATTCCTATTTTTATCTATTTATGATATGAACTTCTTTTTACTTTAAATTTTGTTTTTTGCTCAATTACTTTTTATGTTTTGTTTACTATAAGTACGTTAATATAAAAACAAAATTAAAAAAAAATTTATAGTGAATCTATTTAATGAAGAAAATAGGAAAACATTTCCTAAATCGTAACGAAATCAGAAAATCTAATCATCAAAAAGCGTAAGTTTCATAGCTCTGTAAATAATGCAAAAATCCAAATTTTTCTTCAAATACTAATTCAATAATAACAAATAAGCTTAACCTGAAAAACTGTTGGAAAAATTTGGTATATTTTCCATTTTAGGAAGTTTTTTGTTTCTGCTGTAAAACTTTTGAAATATAAGTTACGCCTTTTTTGATTTCATATAACGGATATGTATGTTTAAGTTAATTTGTGCCATTCACAATTATGGTTCTACCATACAAGTGCCCATCATTTTTTGCATGTGTTTGTAAAGGCGTCAATAGTGGCGTCAGATTCAACAATTGTATATAAAAGTCTCACTTCACCTGAATTTATGGTAGGTAATACTGGTAAAATTCAAAACACAAGGGATTCAGAAACTAGTATGGTGAGATATTCGTCCTGTCGATAACATTAGCATATACATGGACTTTAATGACCTTTTGATTTCGTATGGAAAAATATATGTCAACCATTGTTTTTCTCCAAAGCATAGCCCTTTCCGACCGTGTACTCACAATTGTGCAGGTAAGTTTAAATCTCTATAATTTCTTTAATATATGACGTTATTCGATAAGACCGGCAAAACACAACTGTGTATGCTCTGTCTCTGTTGATCATTGTGAAGAACCGTTATCCGTTTTTGGTTTTTCAAATTAATTTCGTAATTTTAGTTGTGTACTTTGCGTAGTTGTTAAGATGAGTCGAAAGGGTAAGTTTGCATATAAATTAAAATTATTTAAATTGTGGAATACTTTGTCACACAAGTGTTTTCAGTAAGAAAATATATTAAATATTGTATGCAAAGTGTAACTTCGTGATTATTTTGTGATTCTTTAAATTTGTACGTCAAACATGTTAGAAGTGCTACAATTGTGCGTGCCAGAGCTGTATTATAAAAATATGTCAACTTTTTTTGTCCTTCTTCATAGGTGGACTAACTGAAGACGATATCTTAGCCGAACTTTTAAATTCGGATTTGGAAGATTTTAGTAGTGATGATGAGTGTGTGGATGCAACTTGCGAATTACCCGTTGTAACAAATGATTTGGCAGACCAGGAGAGCGACAATGAAGAAGAAGTAAATGCTCTATCAGATACAACACCAGATGTAAGTCAAACTGCTAATCGTCGTGAGATTTGAAAAAGAAGACCATTTGAGATTCAGTTGGAAAGCAGCTCTGGTGCAACTGCGGGCACAAACACACCTATAGAGACCCCTTATCATCATTATTCCGTATATATCAACGATGAGTTTTTAGAAAAAGTTACGGAGTACACAAACAGGTACCATATTGCAGAGAAGGGTAAAGCACTTGGAGCATCAGTAGCTGCAATGAAAATTTTTTTGGTATCGTCCTTGCGATGAGCTGCATTCGGTATCCAAGGCTACGCATGTACTGGGAGAAAACCACAAGACTCCCTATTGTGGTGGACAACAATGAAGTAACGGATGCAGAGACACAATTAAACGTGTTTTGGAAAATAAATCCGATACTTGAACGTGTTAGATCTGCTTGTAGAAATATTCCAAGAAAATGCAACGCCAATTACTCAATAGACGAACAAATGATACCATTTACTGGTCGGTGCCGTGTTAGACAAAGCCTCCCAAATAAACCTAGAGGAGTGGGATTGAAAAACTAAGTTTTAACAACCTCTGAGGGGCTGGTCCTTGATTTTGAGATTTATCAAGGCAAGACTGCACCACTTCCATGCTCGAATTTAGGCTTAGGACCAGGTTTTGTTTTGCGTTTGGCTGAAACACTTCCTGAAGGCTCCAAGCTGTTTTTTGACCGTTATTTCACGACAATACCACTACTACAAGCTCTGTTGAAACGTGGAATCTATGCTACTGGAACAATAATGAGGAATAGAATAAAACACGTACATTTCACGAATGAGAAACACTTGAAAAGGGGCGATATGGAAGAACTTTATCATAGTGAAGACAATATTGTCGTGGTGCAGTGGAAGGATTCAAAGTCAGTAATTCTTGCAGGCTCAGTTTACGGATGTGACCCAGTTGAACACGTGAAACGCTGGGAAAAAAGAGAAAAGGTATGTGGAAGTTCCAGCTCCTAGAATCGTCAGGGAATACAACAAGTATATGGGCGGCGTTGGTGTTTGCGATCAATTAATGGAATCATACAGGTCATTTTTTAAAAGTCGAAAGTGGAGTTTAAAAGTTTTTATATATTTTATTGATCTTGTGTGTTGTAACGCCTAGATGCAATACAGAGATGATTGCAAAATGAATTCCCAACTTCGGAAAAATACTCATGACTTGTTAAGTTTTAAAATAACATTAGCTAAACAACTAGTAGCTATAGATAAGAAAAAAAATATTGAATATGAATATGAAGATGAAGAACCCCAGAATGTTACCAAAAGTGTCGTCTATCCGAACAACCATGCCAAGACAAAAGACTTAATGGATACAAACACTGGCCTCTTGAGCATAATTTGTCATCTGCAAGATGCTGCCGTCGTCTCAAAGTGTCAAGTGTATTTATGGCTTAGTAAAAATCAAAATTGTTTTCTAAAATACCACACTGAAAAATCAAAATAAATAACATTGTTTCAAAGAAATATATTTTTTTATTTGGGAATTAATCCGTACTGCAACAATTGTGCGCATCCTGAAAAAAAGGATAAAGGGTCTAACTGACAAAACTTAATATATTAAAATGTTCTATGAACACAGAAATAGCAGAATTCAAAAATTTAGATAAATCTATCACATGGATCGGCTATAGGTCGGAAAGGGATAACAAATTTTGCGTCTATACGATGTAAAATATGAATATGTTTACTTACCATATTCTTCGTGGATAATATTTCTGATTGATTTCTGATGATTACATAATACAACTTAATTTTTAATCTATTAATAACATTGACAAATAATTCTGATCTATGACAATTATGAATTCTAATCAAAATATAAACTTTATCATTGAATTTCTAATGCCTAAAGTGGATTTTCAACTAAACTTTTCTCTGTGTGTATGTGCTTCTTTTTTTTACAGACAAATGCCGCCAGAACTGTCTAAGAGTTGACCATTTCCAATCACAAATCTGCTTAACCTTTACTATTCACCAGCTCAATTTATCCCACAGTTAATGCTAACTAATAGTTTCAGCTGTCAGTTTTGTATGGAATTTCAATATTATAACTGTTATTTGGCTGTGACTAAATATATATTAACACAAGTAAGTAACTTATTAAGACTTCATTCACAAATTTCAACAACTTCAACAAAAAATATTGACTACGTTGTTAATCAAATGATTCGATAGAATTCATTTAATTAAACTTTATATTAAATCCCTGTAAAAATTGCTCACGCTTCATGATATTCGCAATTACCTTTGGGTGTTTTTGTGTTGGATTTTGCATGTATTGTTCGTTGCTGGTCTCGGAAGTGACTTTTATGTAAAAAAGTTTGATTAAAAATTTGATTCATGAATACGTTAAGCTGGTTTTATGGCATAAAGTTTTGTTTTTTATTTACTTTTTGTAACGGGAAACGTGCCTGTTTTGTGTCGTAGCCGCTGTTGGCTCTTAATTCGACTCACATGTGCGTAGGAGTGTTACTGGTGTATCCTCCTCGTATGCGTGTGTGTGCGTTTATTCGAATTTAACTTTAATTATATACTTGTAATGTGATCCAATGAATTTTTGTAGATTAAAGTGGGAACTTTTTGCTTACGTTTACATATCAATTATAGGCATCATTCTTTAAATTAAATTACGCGCGAAAATGAAATCCCATCAAATAAATCAAAATTACGCATAAACTGATTTGGGCCTAGCCAACAGGCATACATACGTTTACACTGGCCGCCGTGTTTATGTGTTTTTGCTGCCGAGCATAAGGGTAAAAACCTGATGAATGCACAGTGCCCAAGCATGTTATACAGCCAGGGACAAAAGTAAATGTACACCCACTATAGAGTCGGCTAAAGGTGGTTTTTTGCCTATTTGCGGAAAGTACGATGAAAGCTTGGTAATGAAGTTATACATAAGGAACAATGAACAAAAGTTACACAGAAGGCTAAATGAATTTCAAAAGAACATTGAGTGATTCAACTAAATCTTGTGCTTAATTACTCATTTGGTTTCAAACATTTGGTTTCTTCAACCGGCAAGATCGTTTTCTCTTTCTTTTGAGTTAGTATCATCAAGTAATAATTGTGATTCGACAACCTTATCGTTCTACATTTTCTTCAGTTTCATCCGGCAACTATGCCTCAGCTTAACATACAGGGTGTTTCAAAAGTGACCACCCTATTGGAAGATGCTCTTACTTTTGCAAATGGCCGCCAATGTCAAATCTGTTTTGACATTTGTGGACTTGACAGATGTAGAATACAAGTAAACAAGTCACTCCCCAAGAACGCGGAAAAATCGTGTCTATTTTTTTGCGTAACAATTCGTCTGTGGTGTTGGGGCAGCGCGGATTCCGTCGCCGATTCCCCGGCCGTCCGACACCGACTGCGCAAACACTGCGCCGTTTGGCCACTACCCTTGAAGAGTATGGGGCCACTCGAAACGTTGCCAGGAGTGGCCGTCCCCGGAGAGCCCGTTCTGCAGAGAATAGCGCCGCTGTTGCCGAGGATGTCGAGCTGTCGCCGGAAACATCGACCAGACGCCGTGCCTCGCAATTAGCCATCAGCCGGTCGTCCCTATGGCGAATTTTGGGCAAAGACCTGCGCATGTTCCCATACAAAGTCTAGTCCGTGCATCAGCTGCTGCCTATCGACCGCCAAACGCGTGTAACCGACGCCCAAGCCATCCTCAATCTCGTAGACAAAGTGGACGATTTTTCCACCAAAATCATAATGAGCGATGAGGCTCATTTCCACCTCAGCGGGTACGTGAACAAGCAAAATTATCGCTTCTGGTGCACCGAAAATCCACGAGTGATGCACGAGGAGCCATTACACCCGCTCAAAGTGACTGCATGGTGCGTTTTTCACGCTGGAGGTGTAATCGGGCCATTTTTTTCGAGAACGCCGCTAGTCAAACGACAACAGTGGACGGTGCACGCTATAAGGCCATGTTAACCCAGTTTTTTCTGCCGCAATTCGACGAATTAGGACTGGAGGACATGTGGTTCCAACAGGACGGAGCAACGGCACACACTGCGCGAGCCACAACCGATATTCTGAAGGGGACGTTCCCGGGTCACCTCATCTCTCGTTTTTGCGATTTGCACTGGCCCACAAGATCGCCCGATTTAACCGTTCCAGACTTTTTTGTGGGGTTTTTTGAAGTCCTGTGTTTACGTGAACGAGCCCGAGACCCTGGAAGCCCTCAAGGTCAACATTCGACACGAGTGCGAGAACCTGTCGCCCGAAGTTCTCGCCGAAGTGATGAAAAATGCCATAAAACGAGCCCGTATGGTAATCAATTGTGACGGCGCCCATTTAACAGATATCATCTTCTCAACTTAACCAATAAAATTCTAAAGGTTCAAATAAACATAATCAACAAACAGAATCGAAGTTTTTCATTTAGGAAAAAAATGAGAGCCAAACAACATCGGATGACTTCTTTTGAAACACCTTGTAGATATCAAGCTCGGACAGAAATTCGTAAGATTTCTCAGAATCTAGGATTATCTGATTTTCTCCAGCATTTAGGAGAATATGAATATATGGTCTGATGTAGTTTTATCAGGCTTTTAAACCCACACTGACGAAGCCCTGAGATTCCTATCATCGGACATGCTTTCATTAAATGTTGTTTTTGATTTGCGCAGGCGCATGTACCTAGTCAGCTCATCACCGCAAGTCTTGAACAACTAAGGCGGCAGTTCACCAGCAACTGTGACTTTGTTGGTGCATTCCACGGTCACGTACAGACAAATTCGACTGTTTTTAGTGTTTATATTATACCTAATCCTAATCTGATTCATCAGATATCTAATCTATTTTCTATCATTTAAAGATTATTACCTATTCCTGGAAGAAAAAAAGGAATCAAATACCGTCACATACGGGACGTTACAAGTCAACCAACATACGAAATTGTTAGAGTTGAATCCAAATTTCAGCGGAACTATTACACATGGAGTAAAAGTGTCCTAGAACCAAATAATAAATAAGAATCAATCTTACTGCAGAGAAAAAATATTTTCATTACAACACGTCACAAATCGCGTCATGTACGGGATATACTGGCACTGAAATCTATAAAATAGGTAACGATCAATAGTTAACTACAGTTTTGTCCAGGGATAAAGTACGTCTTCAGAACTCCGAAACTTTCTCCTTAGTGCTAATAAAATGGAAGTTTAAAATTCCAGTCATCGCGTTGGTATTTGCCCATGGCGGTACACCCCTTATTTTGTTGAATAATTGCCTGAAGTGACATAAAATAAGTATTTATTTTTTTGCAATCTAAACAAATTTGAGTATTTAAATAAAAACTGATGCACATCTTATAATTTTTATAAATAATTATAGGAGAGAATACAATCTTGCTAATTTATGCACAATTATGTGTAAAAATAAATATTGTTTGGGTACAAATATAAAGTGTTTGTAGCTTGCCGCAAATATAGTAAACTGGTATCCAAAAGCATTGTGTTTGCTATTATATATAATATATGTATTTGTGACCCAATTGTGATTTGTTTGTTGAAAACTGTTGAAAACACTGGTGTCTTTCACAATAAAGAAACAAAAAGCAGTAGAAATTCAATTCACGAAAACAATGCTTCTAAACAAGTACTTGCTTGCTTCCTACAATATGTTGCTCGTATGTAGTGAGTGATCGAGAGTTGCTTATAAATCGTTTACAATATCTTAGGAACTACAAATTGGATTATTCATATTTGTATTATATAGTGTGCAGTACGATATATACAGCTCGATTCTCGAAAAATTTAATTTGAGCATAACTCAAGTTATGCTGTTATGCCTTGCCACCACACAAATATGAGGATTCGATTCTCCTTCTACAAAAAATGCCGAGAAATTCTGTATTTCTCATTACAGAACGGAGGCTTTGAGCCGTGACCGTTGGTTCCGTGTTTTGCAATTTTCTCCTCTCTCGCTAACTCCATTGCCGATTTTTTGCTTAACACATTTAGCGCCTCGTGTGGCACCGGCGTGGCATCGGCGTGTTCACATATCCACACGCAACCTTGATGTCTTCAAGCGTGAATGTGGCATAGCGTGTGGATTTGTGCTTGCCCGAACGTTTTGCATACCCATACTGCATCAGGGGCGGCCAAAATTTAAGGTTACGTGGTTCAATGATAACATGTGGATACAATTTCTTTTACTAGAATTTTTGCAATTTTTTTTTATTGAAATAAAAATTTCTTACCGTACCAAAACAATTTTGGCATTCGAATCCAATATTTTCCTTTTCCAAATTTATGAGTGTTTTTTGGAACGAAGTTCCTTATCGAACGTTGCGGGATGGGGTCTAAATGAAAATAAATTAACCACCTTTTTTTAACACTATTATGCTACAACCCAGTATTATCGCCTATATTGGGTACTTTTGGTTTGGTTTGTGTCTACACTAACATATGTTGGAAAATTTCTTGTTTAATAGGAAGTTTTCTAGGTGTATATTAGTATATATTGTATTATTATTATTGTATTATTATTATTGTAAATATATTTAGTATGAATTGTAGTTTTGAACCCAATCAGAAAAGAAGTAAATTTAAAAAAGACCAAAGTAAAACCACATGAATATTGACAACCGATTTAATTTTGAAGTGGTGGATGAATTTATCTACTTTGGATCCGCCGTTGACAAGACAACAACGTCAGCCTGGATGGAGATAAATAGGAGAATTGCGCTTGCACATAGATGATATTTTGGGCCCAGCAAGCAGTTTAAAAACAAAGACCTCTCTCGACGGACAAAGGTCCAGCTATACCAGACTCATTTTACCAGTCCGGAAATATGACTCCGAAACTTGGGTCATATCGCAAGTGGATAAAAAACACCTGGGAGTATTCGAGAGGAAAATTCTCCATATAACATCTGGTCCTATTAAGGAAAACGGCGAGTACCGACGTCTTTGGAAACAAGAACTATATGATTTATATTGTGCGTGGACATCTCTAGGCGAATCAAATTAGACCAGTTGCCGTGGCTAGGCCATGTTGTCGGAACGGATGAAGATGAGCCAGCGCGAAAGGTTTTCGATAACGTAGCCGATGGAAGCAGGAAGAGGGGACGGCCAAGTCTACGATGGAAGGAGTCACTCCGTATCCTTGGTGTTACCAACTGGCGTGAAAAGGCGAATGATAGAACCAGTTGGAGATATATATTTAAAATTAGTTTAATTTATTTGTTTCTTTGTTTCATTAATATGTGTAAGACATCTGACCTCATGAGGTTGTACTTGTACTATAGTTAGCAATATGTCAAAAAAAGTGGTTCTTCCAATTTAAAGATATATGTACCAAATTATATGTACTGATTTGGGGATACATTCGGCTATCTGAAATGTTCATTAGGGTGGCCCTCAATTACATGATATGTGAATTATAGGGTGTTCTTGTTGTCATTGATTTTTCAACTGATTACGAATTTTTTCCTGTAATTTTATTAATATCCGAAACACTGGAATTTTTTAATTTTTTACAATAAACTGGGTTAGTAGCCTTTCATTTAAGATGAATATTTCATTCGTACACTGAGAGAAAAAAAATTATTATAATAATAAGTGGTAAAGGTAGATTTACGACTTTTTCATTTAAAATGGCACAAAAACGGCTAAAGATTTTTGGCCAAAATTTACTATTTCTCGTTTAGAACCTTAAAATCTTAAATTCTACCAAGGGGCTTCGCAGTACAATGCTTCGTTTGGAAAAAAAGTTGAAAAAACTTCAAGAAAAATGGAAAAAATCCAAAATTTTTAGCTTTTTTACCTTCCTCAACTCATAACGTCCAAACTAAGCTTTGTGACGTGAAGCGCCTTGGTGGAATTTTAGATTTTAAGGTTCTAAACGAGAAATAGAAAATTTTGGCCAAAAATCTTTAGCCGTTTTTGTGCCATTTGAAATGAAAAAGTCGTAAATCTACCTTTACCACTTATTATTATAAGAATTTTTTTTCTCTCAGTGTACGAATGAAATATTCATCTTAAATGAAAGGCTACTAACCCAGTTTATTGTAAAAAATTAAAAAATTCCAGTTTTTTTTTTTTTTTAATTTAATTTTTTAATTTTTAAGCCCACGAAAATGGTTAAACTGTGTTATATTTTGAAATACAACTAATTTTAAAAAAAAACTCGTGGAATAAATATTGTTTCTGAGTCCCCAAAGATTCATATTCAACAATAAAAAAGTTCTTTTTCGCAAAAAGTCGTTTTTGACATATTGCTAACTATAGTCAGTAAAAGTAAGTAAATTAAAAGAAGTTTAAAAACGTTAAATTTCTTTAAATAAGTGCAATTCCTTAAAAGCAGTAAAATTTCTCAAAAAAGTACCTACCCATACTCTTCAAAAAAAAAGCTCCTTTTCTGAAAAAAAAATCTTTTCTTAAAGAAGTACCTTTGCTTAAAAAAGTAAATTTTCTTAACAAAATTTATATTTTCTTACAACAAATTGCCTTTTCTGAAAAAAACTACCTTTTCTTTAAAGAGTATCTTTTTGTAAAACAAAATAACTTTTGTTGAGATAGATAGGTACCAACTTTTAAAAATATACCTATTCTAAAAAAATTCCACTTCCTTAAACAAAAACATTTTCTTCAAAAAATGCCTTCTGTTAAAAAACCCAATTCCTTTTCTTTTCTTGAGATAAGTAGCCTTTCTGAAAATAAGTAAGTTTTCTTAAAAAATAACCTTTTCCTAACAAGAGTACCACTTCTATAAAAAGTATCTGTTCTTAAAAATAGTACATTTTCTTAAAAAATACATTAGCTTTTATTAAAAGACGTATCTCGCTTTAAAAATGGACGTTTTCGGGAAAATGTAATACATGTTCTTACAAAAAGGACCTAAAAATATACTTTACAAAACAAAACACATAAAGAAAAAATTTCTTAAAAAAGTTTTACAAAAAGTATATTTTCTTAAAGATCCATTTAAATTATAGTATTTTTCAACAGGCGTCTTATGCGTAATGGAACTAACTAGTACATAATATATAGCGAAAGGAACTTCGTTCCAACCGGGTGTCCCCTGACACCTCATGTAATTTTGTATTGAAATAAAACATTTTTTACCATACCAAAACGATTTTGGCATTCGAATCCAATTTTGTTTTGTTTTTCAAATTAATGCATGTTTATTACTGGTATCTGTTAACATTAGGCAAAAACAAGTGTTTTCTGCACATGACCTAAGCAGAGTGTTGTTCTAAGCACTTGATACAAATGGGTATGCTGCCCTTGATACAGAAGATATTTATAATTTTTGCAGTTTTTCAAGCACAAGGAGTTCCTTGTTCTTCAACCATCTTTTTGTTGCACACCGAGCATCTCTTTCTAGTCCGGCTCTGCGGTGGCTGTGGTTGCTCAGAGACCACCGACATTTCTGCTGGTTCCTCTTCTTCTTCAGATGCTGATGGGTTAGGGAACTGTCAGAGATGTCAACATTCGATGTTTCTATGTTGTAGTCAAACACCATCTCTGTCTTTGTGATCTCTTAACCGCGGCTTATCTTTGCCCCCATCACCATGTTTTGTGTTCCGCATTAGCTCATCCCGTTTGTCTTGCCATTTGCAAACACAAATTTTTTGCTGGGTTTGCTGAGCTTTTTGTCCCCCCTTGCTTGTAGAAGAACATCAGGTTGATTACCTCTTCGATTCTTACGCAAAGTTTCAACCAAGTGAGTTTTTCTTCCTACTATTCTTTGAGCTAATTTCGCCTTGGTATACCAGTTATCGGTGGTGGTGGTGCAATGGTTATTGTGCGCGACTCTTCTAAATGGGTTCGATCCCTGCTCTGTCCACCTTACATTTCTTTCGACGACCTTCACCTGGCTTAGTGACGGTTTAATGCAAGGACATATGTACTAATATTAGTACTTAGTCTTTTCCTGAAAGAGGTCATCGCGCGAAGAGGATTGCTAGTTTGGTCCTGTTAAAGGAAGACAGAATCAAGTCAAGGGTCAGTGAAGTGTGAATTTTTGAGTTTGTATAAAATGGTTTCCTCCCCCAAGAAGAGAGAATAAATACGTGAGAGTTATCACCTTTCGAGTACAGATGTGTCAGTATACACTTTTTCGTTTATAATATTCGCTGCAACGGTAAATTATGACAATTTTAGGCTAAATGAAAGTTCGTTCACAACAAATTAAAATACTTTTACGATAACATTTTGTTATTTCCTTTTCTAAGCATTCGGAACTATATCCGGCACTATTTCCGTTTCGTTTTTGTTTGTTTATTTTATCTTTAAAAGTTTAGGGGTTTCAGTCATAACCCGGCTCGAAAGCATATTTTGTATTTAAAATTAATATAAAAAATCAGATGAAGTTTCAGGCGAAAATGAGAAACTTTTTTAAGAATTTTTTTTTATAGAATGTACTTTTTTTCAAAAGTATAAAAAAGCCTTTTTTTTAAGAATATTTATTATATTTTCCCGAAGAGCAGATTTTTTAAAGAGAGGTACTTGTTTTATTAAAAGTTAATGTTTTTTTTAAAGAAAGGTACTATTTTTAAGAAGAACTACTTTCTGTAACAAAAAGCCCTAAAAGTAGAATTGAACAAAGAAGTACATTTTTAAGAACAGGAACTTTTCTAGGAAATGGTAATTTTTTTAAGAAAATGTACTCATTTTCAGAAAGGCTACTTCTTAAGGTAAGGTAAGAGAGCCATTTTTAAGAGAAGCCATTTTTTGCAAAAAGGGGCTTCTTAAGAAATGGGAATATTTTTAAGAATTTGTCCTCTTTTCAAGACGACGATAATTTTTAAGAGTAGGTACTTATATCAGGAAAAGTTATTTTATTGCACAAAAAAGGTATTCTTTAAAGAAAAGGTAGTTTTATTGTAAGAAAATTTACTTTTTTAAGAAAATGTACGTATTTTAAAAAAATTTACTTTTTTTTTAAGGAAAGGTACTTTTTATAAGAAAATGTACCTTTTTTAAGAAAATGTACTTATTTAAGGTAGGGGGCTTTTTAAGAAAAGGTACTTTGTTTAAGAATCTGAATAGGTATTGTTTTTGAAAAAAATTACTTTTTTTAAGAAAATACACTTAATTAAGAAAATTGTATTTTTTAAACTTCTTCACTTTGGCTTTTCTAAATTCTCTTTTTATTGCATTCAAAACTACGATATATACTAAATATTGGTTACAGGCTCCACCTAGAAACTTCCCATTAAAAAAGAAATTTCCCAACATTTGTAAGACATTTAGTTAATTTCTTTGTCTATGATCTAAGCCGTTAGTCTAGACACAAACCAAAGCAAATTTAAATAATATCGTTGATAGTAGTGGGTTGAGGCATAATAGTGTTAAAAAAAGTTGTTTAATTTTTTTCATTTAGCCCCCATGCCGCAACGTGCGATAAGGAACTTCGTTCCAGCAGAATATTAGTTGGGTCTACATACTATTTAGTACGATATTGGCAGGATCTTAAGCCAAAGAAATTCAAAATGTTATAATATTTGAATATCAGTGACAATTTTAAAGGATTCAGGTGTATGAGTACCATGATTTTAAGAATTTAAACAGATTTCCATATTATTGTATTGTTATAAAACAACAAAAAGTATTGTTAGTCCTCTGTGCAATTTATTGCAATTGAATTCTAACTATGGTTACCATAGTTATAATTGTACAGTGTTTTACTCACTTACTGTTAAGGGGCCAAAAATCATGTACATATATCACATTCTTGTATGGACAGACACACACATGAATATATACAAATAGGTATGTGTATACATAAGTATCCCTGTAGGAAGTCTGGGGACAAGTGTCTCCATGTCACCACTTTTGTCAACTATTATGGTGACATTGTCGACAATTTGTCTACAACTTGCCTACAAATATTTATCTGGCTTTGATGTGTAGAGAAATTTATGACAAATGGACGTCAATGCTTCTTCTTCTTTTTCATTGTTTCGCTTTGCTTGGTTGTGAAAACACGCGGTGTCGCGTAATTTAGTTGGAAAATAATTTAAAAAGAAAAAGTGTATTAAAAGACTGATAAATTTTTATTTATGTAATTTAGATAATAAATATGATTAATTTTGAATTTTACGTCTTTTTATTTGGTAAAAAAAATCACAAGTGTTGACAAAAATAGCGACAATGGACTACTGATTCACTGGTTCCAATGTCTCCATATGGTTCCAAAAGTACCACCTAGTCAGTAGTTCTTGTGTCAGTAGTTCATTCTCAATGACAAGCACATGTTAAATGTCAATAGAATTTTACATTGCCTGGGGTATATTTGGTCAGTAGTACTGGTGACACAGTCAATAGTAAGCCAGTACTGTTTCACTATAGACATTTCCTACAGGGATGGTATGATAATGCTATGGGCATATATAAAATTAAATATACACTCAAACAAACCTTTTATTCTCCAGGCACCTTGATTGACAGTCGCACATCTATGCAGTGACCAATTGGAGAATTTGCGTTGGTGCGAACAAGACCATTACTTATGACAGACCGTGTAGGGGTGGCGCGACAATCGCTCTACAAAAACCAAAAGTAATAACTTTTTTCTGTGTGTGTAATCAGCTTATGTTTTATAATTTTGCAGTTTACTATTTAGATTTATTAAAATAAATGCTTGGGATACGAGGTGGATCAATAAGTCCGTGACTTTTTGAATGAAAAAATTTTTTTTTTTGGAAAAAAAATTTTTTTTCTTCAACATAATCTCCTTTTAGATCCTACACTTAGTCCAACGTTTCTCCAATTTTTGTATCCCTTCCAAAAAATAGGATTTATCGAGGTCCATACAATAGGCATTTGTTTGATTAATAATTTCATCATTGGAGCTTTAGGTTTTTAAATAGGAAATATTCTCTGGGGGCTAAGGCCGGAGAATAAGGCGTATGAGGTACCAATTCGTTGCCCAAATCATCGAATTTTGCCATTGAGACTACACACGTGTGCACCCGTACGTTTATTGTGGTCGGAGGGTAGTAGGATAAAGTTGCTAACTTCTGATTTTTTTATTTTTGGGCTTGTTGGAAAGGTCTTTAAGAGGCCTTTCAGAATGGGGCTACATGAAAGATTGTGTGTATTCTGCCTTTTTGTGGGGCTACATGAAAGATTATGTGTATTCTGTGCAGATCCACAATCGTGAGCAGTTACTTGCCGCATTGAGGAAGCTGCGGTGAATGTTCGTGAAAAGATGAGTGAACTAAACGTGGCGGATGTGGTTCGCAAACGGCTGTAATTGTGTTTAGTAGAAAATGGGAACCACATTGAAAACTTCCTTTAACATCAAATGTTTTTTTCCTTATGTGTTTGATTCTTCAGCCAAAAATTTCAATAAAATGAAATCTTAAACGTGTTAATTTACAAAAACAAATAAATGTGTGCTGTTATTTCGCTTCCAAAAACAAAAACAAACATTTTTGCATTTCAGTAAATTGGTCATAACTTTAGAACGGTAAGACCTCTGGGCTTCGTTTAGGCCATTTTGGAACGGTTAGAGGTATGGCCATATTTCAACAGAAAAGAAAACATAAGTTACCTGCCATCTGGCTGAGCAAATTGAGGTTATGTGAATTTTTTTCCCCATTTTTTTCCCGAAAGCTCTGTATCTTGGCGATTTGACTTTTTTCTACTTTTTTTTATTGACCTATCCAACAAGCCAAAAAGCCGACCACTGGCTCAGAAGTTAGTAACTTTACCCTACTACCCTCCGACCGGCAATCCGAAAATTTAGAACCCACTGGTCCTAGTGGACTTTTCTTCATGAAATGAGCCAAGGAATACGCTGGAGAAATTTGTCCGGAACTTCCTGAATCACCTGTATACAGAGAAAAGTTTTTATTATAGTCGAATAATCTGAATTGGTAACAGTGTTTCATTGAATTTGTACAGCATTTTGCTCTGAGTGTACGCACAAGGATAATTTTGTGGAATATACGAACACACAATTGTACATCGGATATTATTTAATACATGTTTGTAAGCGTATGTGTCGCTACGCAAATTAATGGGGAACCGCCTTATACGATGTTTATCGCAATAGTGAGTGCAGTAATTTGAGATCATATGCGTGTAAACATTTCATTGTAAACACATACAAACAAAATTACCCATCCACATACAGAAGTCGTTTCGGTTCTGAGAAACTCCGGCAAAAGCGCAAAAAGGCCAACAAATCATTGCGGAACAAGGATGTGAGAAAGCAATTGAGGTGTAGCAACTTTATGTCCTTTACTTTAGTAAATATTACATAAATTACTCGTAGGCTGACGAATTGAGATTTTACAAAGTTGAGGTTTTTAAAATTTAAGGTCAGATTGAAACTAAGACTTGGCTGTATCTCGCAAATTGTGCATCCGCTCGAAAAAAACAATCTGTGGTGCTTTTCGATAAGGTATAGGTTTACCAACATTCAAATATCGTAGCCAAATTAAAAAATTACATGAGGTGTCGGGGACACCCGGTTGGAACGAAGTTCCTTTCGCTATATATTAAGCCTGTTTTTTTATTCCCTTCTAAACTAATTTTTCGTCGACTTTGTATGGGGAACTAAGCGATATTAAGCGGCACTCCATACAAAGTCGTCGAAATATTAGTTTAGCAGGTAATAAAAAAACAAGCTTATTATGTACTAGTTAGTACACAGAAAAAAATTATTTTTCAATTCAATTAAAAAATTCGAAAATTCAAACACAATATTAATTGAAAATTCTGTGATTAAAAAAATCACATATCAGCTAACATATTTATAGGTTGTTTATTGGAAAAATATTATTTTTCAATCGATGCAAAATTTCACCCATCTACGAAAATATTTGTACGTTATTTATCAACAATATTTTCGTTTTTAGTCGATGAAGAATTTGACATATTAACTAACTAAATTGTATCTCAGTTTTCGTTTTGTCTTCGAAAAAAAAAATTAAAAAGCCGCGGTAGGATTCGAACTCACATCCACTGGAAGAACGTTTCAATGTTTGTGACACAGCGTCGTTTCGGACAGCGTCTAGCCCGTTACGCCACCGACTGCCTGTACAAACTTAGATATCTCTAACTGAAGTTATGTGGTTGTTCGTATCGTATTTACTTTTGAATTTCAGAGCACTAATTTCTTATGAATATTTCATTTCAATATTTTAGTCATTTGTCAGTATAGCGATGGAAAATGTAATTGAGTGCTAAGATTTGTCACGTACCAATATTTTTGTTAAAATTTTACAGTCGTCTTTTTTTTTCTGTGTACCAACACGCCTAAGGCGCCCGTTGAAAAATATGATAATTTAAATGCACCTTTGAGAAACGATACTTTTTAAAATGATAAACTTTTTTTTAAGAAATATTTTTTTTATAGAATGTATTTTTTTTTTGAAAAAGATATATTTTTAGGTCCTTTTTGTAAGAATGTTTATTATATTTTCCCCAAAAGTTCTCGTTTTAAAAGGAAGTATTTTTTTATTAAAAGCTAATGTTTTTAAGAAAATGTACTATTTTTAAGAAGAAGTACTATCTGTAAGAAACGCCATAAGAGTATGGCTCAGGAACAGTTACTTTTAAAGAAATGATACACTTTTTTGGGAAATGGTTATTTTTTTAAAGAAAATTTACTTACTCTCAGAAAGGCTGCTTATCTCAAGTAAAGGTATTATTTTAGTTTTAAGAAAACGTATTTTTAAGAAATGGAATTTTTGTAAATGTATTTCTCTTAAGAGCAGCAGGTGTTTTTTTTGAAGAAGCAAAGGTTTTTTTTTAAGAAACGGGAATTTTTTTACAATTGGTCCTTTTTTCAAGAATATGTACATTTTTAAGTGAAGTTATTTTTAAGAAAAGTTATTTTGATTCACAAAAACGTAATCTTTAAAGAAAAGGTAGTTGTTTAAGAAAAGGCAATTTGTTGTAAGAAAATGTTTTTTTTTTAGAGAAGGTACTTATTTAAAAAATAACTTTTTTAAAGAAAAGGTACTATGTGTAAGAAAATTTGATTTTTTAAGCAAAGGTACTTCTTTAGTATAAGGTATTTTTTTAAGAAAACGTACTTTGTTTATGAATATGAATAGGTATATTTTTTGAGAAAATTTACTTTTTTAAAAAAGGCACTTATTTAAGAAAATTTTATTTTTTAAACCTTCTTTCACTGTGGCTTTTCTACATTTACTTTTTATTGGGTTCCAAAGTACAATATATACTAAATATTGGTTACAGGCTCCACCTAGAAAGTTTCTCATTAAACAAGAAATTTCCCAACATATGTTAGTCTAGACACAAACCAAAGCAAATGTAAACAATATAGTTGATAATAGTGGGGTGTAGCATAATAGTGTTAAAAAAATGTTGTTTAACTTTTTTTCATTTAGCCCTCATCTCGCAATGAGCGATAAGGAAATTCGTTCCAAAAGATCGCTCGAATAAAAATACGAATAGTCTGGACCATTCAAAAACCGAGTTCGATTTTTGTAAGCCTTTTTGTTCAGGCGCTAAGCTAAGCCCAGTATTCAACTAAATAAAGAATGGTGTATAAAGAATTAAAACATTAGATTTTATCTTTCAAATCTGTGTACTTTTCGTAATTGGCAGTTGTACACAGATTTTGTTGATATTAAAATCTGTCCAATGGTTGTAGTTGTCCTTTATATGGTACAAATATTTTCTTTACAAAATCACCACAATAACTAATTATGCAAATAAATAATGTTTCTATATACAACTCGAAAAATTGTATGTCTAAATGCTGAAATAGCTTTATTTTTGACATTCAAAGCAAGATTTTACCAAGCAAAGTCTTCAATAAAAATATTGCTACAACTAAAAATCGCGAACAATGAATTTTATTGTGTCGAATTTTGAATTAATTTTCTGCCATGTGAAGGATATGGAATCACTACATCCTTACGAATTTGTGAAATCCATGCACTTCCTTAATTTGATACTCCGTTTGGGATTTTTATTTATATGATTTCAACGAATTTTAGTTAATCAAAAATATTGTACACAACACTTCATCAATCTAGCTTCAGATGGAGGTATCATATATGTTATTAATTTTTTGACGATTGAATGCACCGATTTCGAATTATACCCTAATTTGTAATTTGCCGATTTATTTAATTTGGAATTGGACTAAATGGCGACTCACAATCAGTGACCTGTGCGCTTTTTAGATTTCCACTCATTGAATGAGACACACAGTATTATACCGAAAACGAATGTATTTTTGAGAAACTCGATAGTGTCACCGTGGCTAAATGAAATATAATGTAGAATCGAATCCACGTTGTTATGTACAAGAGTCCCGCATACTCGCCATTGGACCACCGACGGCCATCATGCGAGGCGGTCCCAAAACAAAGCCTGCAGTGTTGCCTACAACCTGAGTCTAGGTAGAAAATAGGGTTACTAGGGCTGTTTTTTGAGAAAATCAGATTTTTAGCAAAAAAGTGAGGTTAAAAAATCGTATTTTTTAAATTTGTCCCCAATGGGTTAATGTAATATATTTATATGCAGATTTAAAGAGTTTTTAATGGTCTTTGTAATGATATTCACCGGAACCAGATCGGACCATAAATATGTGAGATATGGCCAATTATATACTCAAGCTTTAAAGGCCCATATCTCAAGAAGTTGGACCGAGGGCAAACATTTGTTTTTTCTATTTTAATAAGCTTTTTAAGCCCTTTTAGGCCAAAAAAAATTGGCCTATGGCCGGTAAAATTTGTTTAAATAGCGCAGACTTAGCTATATCCATATATACCGATTTCTCAAAAACTGGAGCCAATCTGACACTTCCAAATGTACTTTCACACTCAGGGGACTCCCCCCTAATAGTTCGAAAAGGATTCATCAAAGTTAATTTTTTCGACTATCACAGTGTAATCAGTAAAAATTGTAATCATTGCCTGCGAAGCAAGCTGGTCTTCGTCGCCATGGTCTTAATATTAAAGCATGTTTGAATGGTATAGAGAACTCATGGAACGAATTGTAGGACTCTAAAGTACTGGCGACATCTGGCGAATGACACAAAAAGTATTACCCTCTTTTTGTCATAACTTGGTCCATTCATAATTTTGATGTGAAACATTGATGCGCTTTGCAACATTTATGATTTTTGTATTGTTTTATGTGATAACATTTTCGAAATTGTGCATTTATATTGAAATATTCTATAACGAGAATAATACCCGTTTATGTTCTTTTACTCTAACCCTAAAAAGAGTGCAATAAGTTCTCTATACTATTCAATACTTTTTGTCTTCGCTCGGTTTATGACAAAACAAAATCAATTATTTCAGTGAGCTAAATATTGCTTTTTATTCAGTTGTATGCTGGCATTCAAACAAGCAGATCGTCGTCGCTCCGTTTATGACAATACAAAAACAATTCTTTCACTGAGCTAAATATTACTTTATTCATTTTGACAATATTACATCTAATGATAAAACAGATGTAAGAACAAGGAAAGTGCAATAGCAAAAGAGCCTTCAGCACAAAAAAATAACGATTTCAAACCACAACAAAACAATTATAAACTAAATTTTATGTATTAGTATAATGGAAGTACTGAAGTACTTCCTAAATTAATTTAAAAATGTTTAAAAGAGCTTTAAATTTTTCAAACACAAGTATACTCGTATTGATGTTTTCATTATATCTACATAAAGAGTTACCCTCATCGCAGATTAACTGACTCTGTCACACTTTTGTGCCACACTTTTTGAACACTTATATGTATATATACACAAAAAAAAACGAAAAACAAACGAAAATAATCGAAAAAAATACGAAAAAACGAAAAAGAGGAAAAAAAATGAAAAAAAAATGAAAAAAAAACAAAAAAAAACGAAAAAAAGACAAAAAAAACGAGAAAAAACGAAAAAAGCGAAAAAACACGAAAAAATGGGGAAAAAACGAAAAAACAAAAATTTCATAGATTGTTGTGCCACTCTTAGTTGGAAGATCCAATTGAGCTGCTTATTCTCTGTGCATCAATACATACATATAAGGTACAAGCTGAATCATTTACAGGTTTGTTGTAATAACAAATAACAACTATGTCTCTCTCATCTTACAGAATTACCTTTTATTAAAAATCGATTAAAATTAAAGCATGTTTCGACGGGCGCCACACAGTGTGTCCTTCCCATACATTCGATGGCCAAAAATAGAAGGAGTTGTACGAGAGTAATGAAATTTGGCACGAGTCCCTAATATAATAGAATTAAGAAAATTTCAAAGTATCGACAAAATTGACCACGCCCATCGCCCACCGCCCATACAAACTAAAATCATTTTTGGCTGTTAAAAATTAACTATTGCTACAAATTTCGTGAAAATTGCTGGAAGAACATACCTATGCAACACCTTTTAAAAAAAATTATTTCATCAACATTGACCACGCCCATCGCCCACCTTCCATACAAATGATATTTCAAAAATGGCATATCTTCTGTAAATTTATAACTAGAATGTTTATTTTTCGCAAAAATGCATACAGCATCTATTAAATGCTGTTTTGAAAATATGAAGAAAATCCGCCCACTGTAACACCCGCCCCCCATACAACCCCCATACAAAAATTTTACAGTTCACTCTATTTAATTTATTAGCAACTTTTTCACATCTTCGTGATAATCTAATTTTTTAAGCTTCAATTTCGTTCTTAATGAATTGATGTATGGGTCGGAGGATATCAACAAATGATGCATTACGTCTTCGTTAGTAGAACAGCGCCCAGTCTTGCGCGAGTTATATAGCCTATAACGTTTATAGTCTTTGTTCCTCGCTTCCTGCGCTTCTTCTGATAACATTCCTTTGAAAAATAAACCATATGTTAATTCAAAATGTATGAAACAAATCGTATCTTTAACCTACCTATAGGTAGAATGGCCTCAGATACAATTTTGCTACCATGTATCAAAACTTTATGCACTGTGATAGGCATGTAGTACCATCCATACAAATCAATGTACAATTTTGCCGTTTCTAAACAATATATATGGAACTTCTCAGAGTCTATTGCCTGACAGCAACTTATTGTGGATAATATAATTTTTAACCTATGAATCAGTTGTTCATTTACCCCGGTTATGTCAGCTGTAATTTCAGGGTTTTCAAAAAATCGTCGAGCTGTATTCCCATCGTTGCTGGAACCCATTCCTTGTTTTACCACATCAACATTTATTCCCAATACTAATTTAAGGTTTTTTTGAATTGTGGCCTTGGCTTCTTCTTTAATTTGTCTTGTATCTTTATTTGTTCGCCATGCTGCAAAGCTTTTATTGTAAGCGATATGCAATATGCATTCCATAAATTTTATGCGCGCATGCAGAGGTGAAATACCAAATTTTAAAGCCTCTCCCGAATTTGATCTTGTTGCCAATTCGTCTAAATTGTGCATCTCCCTAGGCTTAGCACCACATATGAAGCACACGGACATAGAAGAGCTGCCAGTTAAAGTTGTTGCTATTTTACCATCTATCATAGTCAATGAAAGTTTATGAGTAATAACGAATTTCTTATTATGAACTTCAATAATTGAATTTGTTAAATTATTTATTTCATGGTTTACTCGGTTAACTTCTTCATTTATTACGCTTGCTGTCTCCTTAACAAATTCAAATTTTAACGGCTTGCAATGTTTCGTTGAAGATGGCTCTAAATTTTTCCACAAAACTTTTGACTCATCGTTCCGTTCAGTCATTACCAATGGCACAAGTGACGTCAAGAACAAACTTTTGTCTGAGAAAGTCTCATTCGCAAAGTTTTGGTGATACTCTGAATGTCCTGATGAGCCATCACATCCCCATTTACTCATGAGTTGCATATATTTTGGAAATGATGCTACTTCATTTTCGGATTTTGACTTCATCAGTCTAACTGCCGTGTGATCCAAAAGCTCCTGCAAACTAACTTTGCTTAAATTTTCCTCTACTATAACGTTTGCTGGGTAACACGTTTTTTTGGCCGCCAAAACTTTTTTGTAGCTTGGATATATATTACAACCAATATCTTTTGCTGATCTTCGCAGTATTTCATACTGGTGTATTGTCAATGAAGCATCAACAATTAGACTAAGTGCATTTTCAGGACTAAAACCTTTTTTGGACTTCATTTTTGTCTCCAATTTTTTTGGCAGCAGATAATATGATATCTTCAGAGTTGTCTTCACAAAATGTAGTCAGCTTTTTCCTTTTCGTTCTTTCATTGCTCTCCTCAAAGGTTTTCGTTGGACGACCACGTTTACCAGGAGTAGACTGGGTTTGCTCTTCGTCATCCACTGTACCATCCACTACTTCATCAGTCAACGTATAAGAGTGTGTTAGCCATTCTTCATTATCACTATAAAATCTTGACGAAGTACGATGACTCTTGTTCCACTTCTTTAAAAATTGAGGCATGAATGTTTGTTTCAAAAACTGACTGAACTTTTCTTGATTTATCTCAGACGCGCTTTTATAATTCACGAAAACTTCACCAATTATAAGATCAATATCTTTTTTACATTTAACAACAATTTCCGAAAGCGTTCTGAAAGATATTTTTGACTTTTCCATTGTTTTTAAGAAATTTGCTTTAATTGCTTAATAAACACTCACTTATTACTTTTCCAACTACAACTGGGAATGACAAAGATAAAGAGCATAAACAAATGACAAAATCGATGCCACCAATGATCAATGATTGTTGTTGTTGTAAGAAATATAGCGTTATATTTTTTTAATTTTACAAAACTTTACAAAAATAAAATGCACATCAACATAGGTTCTATTTTTAGAATGACTATATGAACTGCTACAATTTTAAAAGACTCTACACATTGCGTGTAATAATAAGTGACGTTATTATTCATTCAATCCCAACGTCTTTAATAGCTCAGTGGATAGAGTTGGCGGCTCGTGTGCGAACATCTGGAGTTCGAGCCCAACTCATGCTGAAGTTTTCATTATTGTATGTAAAAATTTATTTTAAAAAAAATAATAACTGATATGATTTGAATTTCAGTGTACGAGCACTTTATACACAATTATCTTACAAATATACTATTTATAGTAATAGACATGCACACAGGCAAAACAACAACAAGCAGTAACGAAAGAAAGAGTGCGCAGTTGTTTATGCACGCGTAAAATAACCCATAACGCATATTTTTTACTGTAATTTTTTGGTTTTCCATTGTTTTTTTGGCCGCGGGCAAATTTCGGCAGAATTTTTTTTTGGAATCTGTTAGCTGAGACCCTCAGCTTTAATTTGATATAGGACTCCATGTTTCGCACTGCTTCGCACACAACTAAAAGTCTAACGGAAAATCATAAATGTTTATTTTTTTTGGCCCAAAATAAAAAAAAAAATTAATTTTTATTTTTCAATTTTTTTTTTTTTTTTTTTAATTTACATAATGCTTGATGCCTATTTTAAGTGAAAAAAATTTCTATAAGGTACACTCGGTGTATAGTTTATAAGTGACAAGGTTTTAAATATGACATAGAAAACTAACCCATTTGAGACTTGTTCACATATGTCAACTTTGCGCTGCTCGGGACAGAAAACCAATGGAGATATTTGCATAAAATTTTACACACATGACCTTTAGATAGTTTTTAACCATCTGTGCAAAAATCATCAAAATCGGAGAGCAGGTCCAAAATGATTTATTGCCGCAGCGGACACACTGTGCGCCATAGGTGCGTTCCAATCCACTAGTAACATTATATTTTTGCAATATTTCAGTATATAATCATATCAATATTCTTCAATGTGCATCAATATATTTATTTTTATTTTCCAATGTAACATTTACTAATGTGTTTATAGAAATCGAACAGGTACCGTGTAACAAAAAGGTGTTAACACATCGCCCGTGAGTTCGAAAACTCATAGATTTTTTTAGGTATATTTTCAGGTCCGTTGTGTAAGAATATGTATTATATTTTTCAGGTCCGTTGTGTAAGAATATGTATTATATTTTCCAGGAAACGTCCTATTTTAAAGAGAGGTACTTCTTTTATTAAAAGCTAACGTCTTTTAAAGAAAAGGTTATATTTTTAACAAGAAGTACTTGTGAAAAAACCATAAGAGTTTGATTTTTTTTACAAACAAGTACTTTTTTAAGAACAAGTACTTTTTAAAGTACTTTATTATTTTTTAGAAAATTTACCAATTGTCAGAAAGGCTGCTTTTCTCAAGAAAAGAAACGAAAATGGATTATTTTATTTTTAAGAAAAGGTACTTTTAAGAAAAGGAATTTTTGTAAGAAAAGATTTTTTTTTAAGAGAAGGTTTTTTTGAAGAAGAAAATGTTGGTTTTTAAGAAATGGGATTTTTTTACATTGGTCCTTTTCTCAAGAATAGGTAAATTTTTAAGAGTAGGTACTTATCTCAAGAAAACGTATTTTGATTCACAAAAAAGGTACTCTGAAAGTGCAATTTGTTGTAAGAACATGTATTTTATAAGAAAAGGTAATTATTTAAAAAAAAAAAACTTTTTTTTAAGAAATGGTACTGTGTGTAAGAAAATTTACTTTTTTTAAGCAAAGGTACTTCTTTAAGATAAGGTTTTTTTTTAAGAAAACGTACTTTGTTTATGAATATGAATAGGTATTATTTTCGAGAAAATGTACTTATTTTTATGAAAAGACACTAATTAAAAAAAATTTTCGTTTTTAAACTTATTTGGCTTTGGCTTTTCTATATTTACTCTTTATTTGGTTCAAAACTACAATATATACTAAATATTGGTTTCAGACTCCCCCTAGAATACTTCCTATTAAACCAGAAATTTGCCAACATATGTGAGACATCTATTGAGTCTAGACACAAACCAAAGCAAAAGTAAACAATGTTGTTGATAATTGTGGTATGTAGGATAATAGTGTTAAAACAAAAGTTGTTTAATTTTTTTCATTTAGCCCCTTAGGAACTTCGTTCCAAAAGTTTTTTTAAATTCCAGGATACGCTAACCGTTCTTGGTCCAATTTTCGCAAAACTTGGTTTTTTTCTTTCCTAATTATAACGCCAATTCGTACTAATTTTCATTGTTTTATGATAACTCCTATTTTTGGCCGCCGTTTATATAAAAACACGACACTGTGTTTGGTGATCGTTGCAACGACTGCAACTTGATTGAGTGATTCCTCTAGCTCTATCACGATACTATTCAATGCGATACTAAATTACAGAGAACTGGCGATAGGAGTCCCCTTGATGGTTTGGTCTATTCATATTTCAAGTCAAATTGGTGTGGCCCAAAGTCAAAGTTATGCGTCAGTAGTCCATAGTTAATGGTCCCCTGGTCAAGAGCCCGGTAAATCGATATTAAATACATCCTCTATATAAACAAATACGACAAGAGTGAACTCCATCGGATATATAGATTTCTTTGCAAATCGCAAAAGAGGGTGTAGTGCGGTTTCCGTAGTTTTGTCCTTGATGTCTGCATGCTGGCTCGTGGAGAGCTGAAGAGTAGCAAAAATTGTACGCTGATATAAGTCAATCATACATTTAAATGATTTCCGAACAAAAGACAAGAAACTGAGTGATCTAAAGTCCTTGAGACTACCATGTAATTATTTCCCCGTTTTTGGAATGAATACCACCTTGGATTCCCCCACCTCACTGGAATATAGAACAGTTTGAAACTGAGTGTATAAAGCTTTAGGAGGCAGGGTGCCAAAATGTGTAGTCTAGTGTGAAACTGCACTGGTGCTATAACGTCAGAGCCAAGTGATTTGTAGGGTTTCAAACTTCCGATTGTCCAGTGCAGTGCTTCCTTAGTTACTATATTTCCAGTAATATTCGAGATGACGAGTTTATTTGGTGACGTCTTCGGACGTCTTGGTATGTCTTCGGACAGTTTGCCAGGGTGGTGTGTGTTAAGGAGGAGGTCTAACGATTCAAAAGTCCATGTTGTACGGGCAGTCTCTGATATCCCAGAGAGTTGGGAGTCTTCGAGTAGACCTGGATGTATGTGATGTGTTTCATAAATAGTTCGAAAATAGTTAATTTTATATACAACACTTTAAACTTTTCTACCATTGACTAGTAGCATGCAACGCAATGTATTAATTATAATACATTTTAGTAATATAAGTGCTTATATGTATACAGTTTCAACTCTGTAGCATGATGAATTAAGTAAACTTTAAGGAACGTGCCGATTGGCAACGACCTAGTGCCCTCAATTGAAAAAATCACAGCACGATTTGGTAGAAACTGAAAGTGCTGATATTTTAAACAGGAGAAGAATGAAAATGCCGCCAGAAATCAAAGGGTTGATAGCAAACAGAACATTTATTGTTCAAACGTTATAAGAATACAATGTCAGATGGCTCCGCTTGGCAAAGCCCTCCTCCCTCCGTTCCTCATTTATATCTACTTGTAGTTGTCATTAGATTTTTATGCTGTGCCAGGATGCAGACATTCATTTCGTATTATTAGGTATGTAGATAGATACAAGCATTTAATTATTTTTTTTTTTACAGTGTCCTTCCAAAATATTAAAAAAGATGCATATGAAATGCAGTGACTTCAAATGCTATAAAATATTAAGATGTTTTCCGTTTTTACCAATTTGATAACGAATTTTTTAAAGTCGACTGAACTCAAATAGATTTTGCATGTTGATCACAATAGATAGAGTCTGGATAGATTTTGGCTGCTGATCACAGCATAAAATTCGAATAAATTAAAATTCTGAGATTTTTATACTAAAGGGTGTCTCAGTAAGGATGCACTCTTTCATTTTAAAAGAAAAATACCTGTTTTTTGAGATAGTTGTGATTTTTTTACCGCATTGTAAATAAGACATGCTCCGATTAAGTATGGTATAAAATATCCGTCTGAGAACAGGCCATTATTCTCTTCATGAAATTTTCCATGATCTTTTCACACAGGTGTGGCTGAATCTCACCGATGACACGTTGAATCTCGTATCTGAGCTCAGGAATTGTTTCTAGTTTATTCGCATAAACCCGAGATTTCACAAAATCCCCAAATAAACACGCTGAACAAATGGCCTCTGTAACATATTCTGCAGGAACCATGTATATGTTTGGACCCACTTCAAACATTTATATGTTTGTAAGTCCCAAACTCAAGTGTATTTAAATGCAAACATTAGCATGTTTACTGACAAATATGTATGCTTTGACGTGGAAACACATGCGTGCAATATCCATATACATACTTACGTGGAAGCATTCGCGAGTTTCCCCCAAACCTGCATATACTTACGTGGAAACATATGCGTATTTTCTCCGAAACATAATAATATTTAAACACGAATTATTATTTCTTTCTTTACTTATTATTATTAGTCTTATCAATATATATCCACTTATATAAATAATTAATACAAAAAATTAAAAGATTTAAATGATTTTTAAATTTGCTTGCATTGAATGCATTATTTGTTTTGTTTTGAATCTGATGCTCTGTTTTTTCGCCTTTCTTTGTTGCCTCTGACGTTTTCAGAAGGTTTCAACTATGCATTGGTACACGAACAATATACATACTTATATACAAATCTAGTTCATCCAATACTACCGTGTCTAATTACTTGTGTATTTTTATTATATTTCACAAATGGTCCGCCATTCCGATTTTTTCGTTAGAGGCTCTTACTGAAGAAGGGATTCACGTTGTTGCCCTTTCCAGTTTCTTTCCTCAAAAACGTTTCCACTTTGGTACCACCAATAAATATATGCGAAACACACGCAGAAAAATCAAAGCAACATCACAAACCATTTAAAAACCGATTTAAACTTCTTTCACTGATCAAGCGCTTTTGATATCATTTTCGACTGAAATGAAACTAAAACGCAATACATCACGCACATTCAGGAATATTTATGAAGCACTTCCTGAGAGAATAATGTAAAAATACAGATTCACACTTACAAGATATACACACTCGTTTTGCCTCTCTTTTATTCTCTTGCTCTCGAGAGAGCATAAACAGTGCAACAACCACAAACCCAGATATATTTGGGTCACAAACACATATAATATATAACATATTAATCATTGTGTCTCAAACATATAATATTGAATAGCAAACATAATGCGTTTAGGCACAAGCATATCATATTTGCGACAAGCTACAAACACATGTTATATTTGCAACCAAACAACAAAAAACGACGGATATTTCAGCATGAAGAAATCACACGGCGTTAAATCGCATGATCTTGGTGGCCAGTTGATATCAGAATTTCTTGAGATAATTTGTTCTGGAAATCATTGCTGCAATAAATCGATTGTTTCACGCGCGGTATCGCAGGTGTCGCCGTCTTGCTGAAACCATGGCGTCCAGTTGAGGCCACAAGAACTCCGTTATCATTTTCCTGTTACGAATGCCGTGCACAGTCACTGCAATTTAGGCCTCTTCTTCAAAAAAGTAAGGCCCAATCACGCCGCCTGACCAAAATCCGAAACAAGCATTTGCGAGTGCATTTGTTTCTTATGGATTGCATGAGGATCTTCTGAGCTCCAAATTCAACAAGTTTGCGTATTCACTATACCATTCAGATGGCACTGCGCTTCATCGGGGAGGTTGACTTTTTTTTGAAAAATTTACATTGACTTCATTTTGCTCCATTACCCATTGAACAATCTCCCGGCGCTTTTCATGGTCTGCTGGTTTGAGCTCGTGTGTAAGCTGAATTTTGTACGCTTGAAGGTGGAGGGAGGTCTTTCGTCAACATTTCGGTGCGTAGTGCTTCGTGAATTTTGAAGTTGTTGAGAACGATGCTGAATTGATGTTTCCGGGGTTTTGGCGACACTCTCGTTTATAGCAGCAATATTTTCAAGAGACCGACCGGTACGTTGACGCACAGGAGCCTTACTATCCATAACCGACCCAGTTTCTTCAAAATTGTTGACCACTCTTCGAATGTTTGACATATTAAGTGCAGTTTTTCGACTGAAATTTCTTCGAAGTTTGCGAGCGGTCTCAGCATAACTTTCCAAATTCGTTTAATAAGTTTTATAACGTGTTGTTCTTTTTTAAAGCGCTCTATTTTTCCGGAGTAAACAGATGTGACAGCTGCCAAATTTCAGGCTTACCACTTGCACAAAAAAAGAAATTATACTAAATATGAAAAGTGGAATCTTACTGAGTCACGATTTACGAAAGCAAAGTATTTTTGGGAAAGTGCTACATTTATTTGGTCACAAACTGTAGATGTTAAAGTGTCTCCCTCCCACCGTTTAAATGAATAATTTCTTTGTAATGTCTCTTTCATAAACATCCTTCTGGTGGGTTCGTTTTAAAGTGAGTGTTTCTGAAGGTTTGGTATTTTTTTATTGCGTGTTGTCTGGCATGTGTATGTATGTCTGATATATACATAGAGTGGTATGTACACATACATACATACGAGAATAATGCTAGTCATTACTCGCCATGACAACATCAGACACTAGCATACCCAAGGATATATGATGCTCTTTCATTCGTGTGCGTGAGTCTGGGTATATGTTTATAGGCTTTTAAAGTTTCAATTGTATACACTTATTCACGTGTAACTCAACATATACCGACCGACGCAAATTTCAGAATTGTTTGATTTCTATGCTAGAACAATCTGGGAACCCCTTTGGCTCCTGATAGGCATTATCTGCAAAAAGTAGTTTATGTTACCACAGTTGGTTCTGCACAGTGATCCCAATATTATCTGAGGCGACGAAGTAGGGTGTTTATTTATAAGTAAAATAAATAAATAAATACTTGCGGGGGCTTCTTACAATCAGTTACCTGTGTACTATCTTGGTTTACATACCTACATTTTTACACCACTTCCGAACGGTTTTCTGAGAACCTTTCTCAGAGCTAATTACTTACTGATCTCTCCGTCACTAAACGAGGTGACAGACGTCGAAAGAAGTGTAAGGAAGAAACCACGTTTTCATGTACAAGAATGTGCACTCTAACCATACCACGGACGATGATCAAAATTTGTAGCTGCTTAAATAAAACAAAGAGATTATTTCTATCGAATTTTGGTCATACCTGTATTTAATATGGTCCATGCAGTGGTTCCAATTTTCTATTACACATTCGAGCATTTCTAGTGGTATTTGTGTAACGACCAGAGAAATGTTGGCATGCAATTTCTCAATCGTAGCTAACTTGTCCATGAAGACTGTAACGCGGTTTTTCCGAAGGCTGAAGGGTGCCACTCGTTAGGATCAATAAAACCTTTCGAAGTAACAACAAAATTCTTTACTCTTTAGATGGCTTCAGATTCGTTATTAATATTTAATTTACAGAAAAAAAAGCAACCAACTCATCCGTTGAAAACTCTTCTCTTTGCTTGAGAACACTCGTATAACTTGGAACATTTATCTTCGGCTGACAACACTCTTCTGGGAACCCTTGTTGTGGCTTCACTAGCCGATTATCAATAATCGGGAACTTAGTATGTTGTACCACAAAGCAATAGCAAAGTAACAGTCGCCATCCCGATCTCTTTAGGGTCTCTCTACACTGAGAGAATTATCTTCATAATACCCATGAATTACTTCATAGATTCTATGAAACGTTTCATTATTTTTCAGATAAAGAAACATTTTTTAGAATCTGTGGAAGATTTTCATAAGTTCCAAGAATTTTTATGAAAACTTTGTAAAATGTGTGAAATTGCCACATAAATTCTATGAAAATATTTCATAGATTCTTTGAAAGTATTTCATACCGCCTATGAAATATTTCATAGATTATATGAAACTAAATCTACGAAAGCTTCCCCAAAATCTATGAAAATCTGTCACAGAAACTATGAACGTGTCGCATAGGAGGTATACAAATCTTTCATGGAATTTATGAATATGTTTCATACGAACAGCTATGTATGTCGATTAGTGATGTGCGGTTCCTCGTATTTTAAGAACCGGGTATGTCGGGTACGGTTCCAAGAAGACCCGGGTATTTGGACCGGTTCTCAATTAAGTGCTAACCCAAGAGGTTTAAAAAATAATTGTTTTTTTAACTTTTTTATTGTTATAAAATAAAGAAATAAATAAATAAAAATTTAATTCAGTACTTATAAAAAATGTATACAAATAAAATATGAGATCCATTACTAATACGCTAAAATATAAAATAATATTAAAATACATTTTTTATTTGTAAAGTGTTCGTTTAAAACCACTTCATGTTTCCATTTAGAAACATAATTTTTTCAATGTTATCGCTGCTATTTCGTTTCTTTGAAACGAGTTCACCAGCTGTTGAAAACACTCTATCGCTGGGAACAGATGTAGCACACATGGCTAAGTATTTTTTTGCTAGACGAGGATATAATATTTCCCTGCCTATTTATAGGGTCTTCATCGAAGTACTGACGAATTTCATTGCTAGAAAAAGCTCCTTCTTTCAGACTTGCTATACGATTAGCATATTTGGCGTCAACTTGGTTCCAAATTGTACCATCAAGCTCGATTATATTTATGTCTTCATGTGGTATATTTTCAGTCACAAATTCCATCATTTGCGATATTTCACCTTCTATATACTTTTTACATTTAGATATTATTTGTTCATCTTGAACTCCATAACGTGCAAAGCGAGGGTCTCAATTTGTCGCTAATGACAAATGAATATTTTCTTCCATATTTAGAAATCGTTTTTTAATACCTTCTAATAAACGTGTTGCCATTTTTATGCTGTCGGGCTTCAAGTCATCATTTCTCGAATATAAACTCAAGGCCTTTGCAAGTTCTCGTATAATTATACTAACTTTTGAACACGATACATTTTGTTCTGCAGACAATTCAGTGGTTATTAAATAAAACGGGTTTAAGACATTATTTAAATATGAATACAATAGTAACTAACGAAAATGCAACGAAAAACTTTTTCGGCTAGCGGATTGTATATATCAAAGTGGAATATGTATATGGAATATATATTCCTTATGGCTGACTGGGTAATACATATTTGGTTCCTTTGGAGTCGTTTTCGGATTGTATCATACCGTTTTCGGTACTTTTGGTATCATTTGGATCTACCCATACCATTTTTCGATACTTTGGGTCTGGTTCTTGGGACCCGTTTTTCGGTTCTGCGGCCCGTTTTTCGGTTTTTGACCCGTTTTCGATTCCTTGGAACCGTTTTTCGGTTCTTTCGCTCTATCTTTCGGGTCTTTGGATCCGTATTCTGGTATTTGGACCCGTTTTCGGTTCTTTGGACCGGTCCGGTCGGTTCTTGTAAAGACCCGGGTCTGCGGAACCGGGCCTTCGGTCCTGTGCATCACTAATGTCGATGTCGGCATACAGGCTATACTGCTTGTAGTTCATCCGTCATCGACACTCGTCGGTTTATATTATAGAACCATATATTTTTCTGAACAATTATCTCTCGCAAGCTTCCAGCGATGTTTCATCAGGATTCTGCGTCATAAACCAAGACAACTAGTTTGAGAGTCTGATAGAGTTGGATCTTCGTTTCTCGAGAGAGAGTATTGTCTTTGAAGTGCTCGTTTCGCCCGAAATAGCACCTGTTTTCAAGCACTATTCTCCGTTTGATTTCCAGGCTGAGGTTATTGCTTCTGTTTACGGCAGAACCGAGGTAAACAAATTCGTCCACTACCTCGAAATTATAGCGGACAACACTCGAATATACTGCATTAAATTCACGCAAATTTCGCCCAGCGATGTCTAACACATTAGCGTATGCGAGCAGCTTGTGACTTCTGCTGCTGATAGTTTTATTCGTGTTGACTGCAGCCTCGTACTAAATGGTTCAGTTAGATCTTTGCCAATCTTTACTGAGGATTTCCAGTCGGTCAGTGTCATTTTACAAACACGTGCCAGCTTAGCAGTAATGCCAAGCTATGACATAGATTGGTACAGTTTTCACCTTACCGGGCTATCGAAGGTAGCCTTATAATCTACAAAGGGTGGTAGGTGTCGATTTGTTTATCATGGGGTTCCTCAACGATTTGCAGTAATGCGAATATCTGGTCAATAGTTGACTAGGCCTAAAGCCACACTGATAAGATCCGATCAGGTCTGCAACAAACGGCTTTAGTCTTGTGCACATTACGCTCGAGAGGACCGTGTACATACAATCGGGTAGCGTTATGTGAAATCAAAAATTCTATACAGATTTTGCATATGCCCTGATGCATACAGCTTCCAACTCACAGCTGTCAGCCTTGAACAGGTCTGCCGGTAGTCCATCAGCACCAAGGGCTTTGTTGTTCGTAAACCGGGAAATTGCAGTTCTAACTTCGCTTTGGTTAGGAGAGTGTAGTCGACGCCGTAGTCCTGTATGTGATCAACACCCTCGTCTATATTGATGTATTCTGGGACAAGTAAAGTAGAGAAGTGATCTATCCTTATTCCTAACATACTCTGAACATCTGCGAAAAACTCCCGCCCATATTTATACAAAAGGAACGCCTGATCTATGGCCGTTGGTTTGGCTTTATACTTTTCGGTAGAGTTTATGGGCCTGATTTTTCCTTCTATAGGATTCAATTAGCTCACACTCGAGCTTCTTCCACAATAGATATTGGGCATTCAACGAGCTTACTTTGTTCTGACCGTTGGTGGTGCAATGGGTAGTGTGCGCGCCTCTTGTACTTAAGATCCTGGGTTCGATCACTGCTCTGACCACCTTAAAATTTCTTTCAACGGCGGTCACCTCGCATAGTGACGGCGACACTATCGAGTATTTAGCCATGAAAATGCTTCTCAAAAATCCCGTTCGGAACCGGTGTAAATCTGTAGGTCCCAATCAGTGAGTATAAAAAAAACTAGAAAGCGCACAGCTCACTGGTTCTGAGAAGCTCTCCCCGCTTCCTTCATAGGATGTAATGGGAAACCATTTATTTTTTTTATACTTTGTTCTGTTATCCTTATACCGATCCGTCGCAGCTCAAGTTGCAGCTGACTGAAGCTAAGCGATACTTAGAGCTTTAGTTTCGTCATGTGCCAAGCGACAATCTTCATCGTGACATGTGGAAGTTTTCATAGACTGGGAAATGTACTTCCACTGCGCTTCAGGATCATGAGGCTGGGGTGCGTTCTGCGGCAGTAGCTGAGTGAGGATCTCTGTATAGGCTGTGGCTATATCTGGTAATTGAAGCTTTTCCTATGTCTGGTTTTTGTACGACTTTTGTTCTGCTTAACTTTGTGCGAACCTTTGCTTCAACTAGGTAGTGGCCCAAATCGATATTAGCTCCTCGAATTACAATTACTCTAATAGAATGACTTCTATCAATTACATACACAAACTAGCGATATTTTGAAGAATTATGCGGATGGTAGCTATGCGATCACTCACGGGGTTGTACCTTGAGACTAGATGTCGCAGTCTGTTGCCAACTACAAATCCTCAATCAAATTCATGTGTTTTTGCTCATGGCAGCTGTTGTATATGTCACAGGTTTTCTTCCATGACCTGCCCATCGCTTCTCCTGGATAGAAGTAATGCCAGCCTTATAATTCTTGAGGACATCTACCAGTTGGATAGTGGCACCGGGTCTGTAGAGTGTTCTAACTTTCCATGTGCATATCCGTAAATCTTGGTCCTCATACCCTTTACGGGGATCGTCAACAAATAGGGGTCTAATGTTTCTCATTCTTATTTAGTAGTTGCATTGCCAATATTACGCTGCCGGAGGGCTAACCCAGTCCACCGTGGTTTTGCAGTTTCCCTACTGCCAGGCTGATTATGTTTCAACCGCCCATTACGGTTCAAACGCTGACCAAAATGCAGTGTGTCGAAACTGGACTTTGTTGGGCAATAGTGCTAGCTCATCCGCCTTCAAAGGACTAAAGAAGATGACCGTTAGTTTGGAAAGCTTCAGTGCCATGGTCACCTATTTAACCGGAGACACATCAGTGATCGAATAAACAATCTGGTTGTGCATTCGTTCATTTCGCCTTCTCACTCTAGCTAGCTAACGGAGAATTCCAATAAAGGCATTGCCAGGGACATACATAACACAGTGCAACACGAAAAACTATAACCATATACGGACACCACTACGTGATAAAAGACGAAAAAAAGACCCGCGTTTCCCAGTTTTGCCCAAAGTCATGCACTTTTTTTTATGGGCCCCCAAAGATTTGGGACCTCGGTGTAATTGTGATCATTTTGTCAGGCTCATATCTTGCAAACCGTTCGGAATTTTGATTTACTCTCTGAGGGAAAGTTGTAGCTCTAGCTCATAGAGAACAAAAATTAGGAACATATAAAATCAAAAAAACGTCATGTTCAAGGTCAAAATCGCAAAAAACTTTTAAAAATTCGATTTTGTTTACCTTTTCCCCTGTTCAGGTCCATGCGTAGCAAACCGTTCAAAATTCAAGGAAACAATCAACTACAAAAATGTACCTAAGATCTCAATAAATAACTTTCTAGAACATATGAACTTCCTAGGAATAATTCTTAACACCGTTTACTTCAACATTGAGATACTATGCTATCTTGCCGACCGCAGCACAGGCAAAGCAGTAAGCTCAGCAAACGCAACAAGGGACGCTGCACACAACATAAAAGCGACACGATGCTCACATCGAGGCATTAGACAGTGCGACGTCAACGAGAGCTCAGCGGTGAAAGTTATAGAGAAAGTGCTACAACATATCGATGACATTAAAGCTGCATTTTCTTCATGTTGACGATTTTATCAAACAACTCCGTACCGAGTCCGATGTGCAAGGAGAACGGTTGAAATTCCGATGGAAAAACGGTACAAAGGCAAAACACTCGACTTGCAGAGGTAATATCAATTTTATTGGTGCATTATTTGCATTCCTTTTTTGGTTTCTTTTCTAATTCATTTCAGGTATGTTGGTGGAGTCACAAGATCACCCTGTATGATGTTAATGAAGTATTTGAACAAGAAAGGCTGCTGATGAAGGGCAGTTTGGAAGCAATGTGCCTGTGGACACCACAAGTTCTGAATCAGAGTCAGATTCGGACGATTTGGATCCACAACTTAAGAGAGTCCAGGGCCATCAACATTATAAACATAATGCGAATATTGTTTTTGTAATAGATAGCATAGTATCTCAATGTTGAAGTGAAGAAAAACAAACGAAATTAAAAAATTTTCCCGAAATTTTTCACTTTTGCGCTACCTAAACGCTGTTAAGAATCATTCCTAAAAAGATCTTAGGTATATTTTTGTAGTTGATTGTTTCCTTGAATTTTGAACGGTGTGCTACCTACGGATCACTTGAACAGGGGAAAAAGTTAAAAAATTCGAATTTTTTAATGTTTTTTTTTTTTTTTTTTTTTTTTTTTTTTTAGGGATTTTGACCATGAAGATGAAGTTTGATTGATTTTATGTGTTTTTTATGACAAGAGCTACAACTTTCCCTCAGAGAGTAAATCAAAATTCCGAACGGTTTGCAAGACATGAGTCTGACAAAATGATCACTTTTTTGCAAAAATCTTTGGGGCCCATAAAAAAAGTGTATGACTTTGGGCATAACTGGGAGAGACTGATCTTTATTTTTTTGGTCTTTTATCACGTAGTGGTGCCCGTATATGGTTATGTTTCCATGACTTAAAACATTATTACACACAGTCTAATCTAAAACCAGAAGTACTGAGCTGTTTGTGCTTCCCAATGAAGAAACCATTTCTGGCCACTCTCAAGTGAGTGGCTATCACAAACTTTCCAACTCCACAGTCAGTCCCATGAAGATTCTATTTAATTTAAATTATGTGCTGGCGACCTATGATTCCATTGGACGATAAATCACGTCAAACCATTGTTTTGTCTGTATGTAATGCCTGGTGTTGAACTTGACAGTTATCACATTTTGGTCGAAAACAAGGAGTTTTCTTCAAATATTTTTTTAAAGCTCAGGGACTGACGCTGAACTGGGCTAAATCTTTTCACGATGAAGCGGTATTCAATACGATGACAGTTTGCCAGCTTGATCTGTCATAAAATTCCTAGTGGAAAAAGGAGCTCCAACTTAATCACTCGTGATTTCTCTCGGGTAATTCCATCACCATCACTACCCCTGCACGAGGTTGCAAGCTGACGTGTATAAAGTAGTATAATTTTTAAATTTTATATATGAATTAGCCGTTTATATAAATAATTTTGATTTACTTTTATCCAATTCTCAAGATTCAGTTTGGTGTTAGATTCACAATCACAAGAAACCAGTAGAACGCCAGTCGGATTTCTAGTTACTTCTATAATAGGTTATTCTCTTTTTTAATTTTATAATAGGAAAAGGTGTTTCCAAACCACAGTCCTGTGTCATGGCTAAGTGTCTTTATGACTGTTTGCTACATTTAATTCGTGCTAATGCTTAAGTTTTTATTTAATTTATCATTCAGAAAAAATTTATAACGGTTTTTACTTTTAAGTTCTCTACCATCCCACCCCAAAGAAAAACTTCTTCCACTTCATCGCAAATAATTGATGTTAGGTCCTTTCTCAGAAGTTAAAAAAAATCACAGAATCTAAGGACGTTTTTTATCAAGTTTTGTGCGTGCATTTCACTCCTAAAAGTCTTTAGGAGAAAATATTGCCTAAAAGTCACCGAAAGCTCACTAATTACTGTTTTTTCCGTGTGTGTGTGTTTGTTTTACGTGTGTGTGTGTGTGTGTGTAGGTGGGGAAATGTCGTCTAACTACTTATGCAGAGACAACAATACAAGTATCACTAACAAACAAAAAGCACCATAAAAAGGACTGTTCATAATTTGCGTGCGTTTATTTAAATAGAACAACAGGCTACAACCAAATTCGAGGCACAACATTAAGTTACGGTCGGCTTTTCGGTCCGTGCGTGATGTTTCCCTAATGATGACCCTGAAAAGTTGTTCTATACGGCGGTTTCTTACCCCATCCCTCCAGATTATTGTGATTGCTGTCGTATATTAGACAAAATTCTGCAAACATAAATGACTCTAAGAAAAAGTTAAACTTTATGTTTAATTATAAAATGCCTTGTGGTTGCTCGCAGGCAACAACACAAAAAAGGTCCTTTAAACCGTCGTAAAGGATGTTTGTGTGCATTCTTAATCACAGCTTAGAGATATACACCCTCATTCATATAACCTAACATTAAGGCAACTGAAATGGTGCTAGGTAGTTTCTCCTTTTTGTATGTGCCAGAAATTTACACTATTTGCTGAAATACCATTGCAGGCGCAATCTATAAGCCATAATATGAGTTCTCAAACTCTTTGCGGAGAATGCCAGCAGTTGAAATATTAAGAATTTAAAAAGACACGTTATTACGATATAAATCAGTGTTTGCCTTAGGCTTACCCGTTTTGAATTGGTCATACACAATCAGTATAGGCAACGGGGATTTAGCTATAGAGATAGCTTATTTTTCCAACTGGTTCGATTTTTTACTATTCTCTTCCACATTAAGCCATCGCAAAGATTCTTGCGACTGCCCCCTCCAGAGGAAACCTGTACTGCGATTTACTAACTTTGAATCGATAACAATGTGCAACATCAATTTTGGGAGTGGAAGATTTCTGCCTTAGAAGATTTCTGCGCGAAATGATCATACTACGTGAGTATAGTCAAAGCCCCTGTGTGGCTACACTTTGTTTTTGGGCGTGGGAAGTTTGAATTTTCTTATCCGATACTGTCCGAAATACATTTAAAAATCGAATACAAATATTGAATTGAGCGAGTTCTTGTGATAATATGTCTTCAGTGAACTTTGACAAGGATTATTTTCGTAGAATTTTTAAATGCTCTATTCATTTTCGTCCTTTGTTCAAAAAGTACTAAAAATGCACACTAAAATAACCAGCTAGGGATTTAGAAGGTTTTACGAATATATTTCTTATTAAATTCCATTATGGGTTGTCTAAGACAAAAATGCTCTATCTTTGTTTTCAGACGTCGTTTCTGTTCTTTTTGACACAAAGTCAAGAAAACTTCACCAAAATGGCCAGCAAAATATAAAAAATGTTTTAACAGTTTATAGTGGAATAGATTTCACTCGATGATTTCGCAGACGAGAATCCTTCAGCTTGAATTTGCATATGGCCTTTTAGTCCTCTTTTAAAAATTTAAATCTAGAAATCATAAAATTTAAATTTGAAATTTAAATCTATTTTGAAAACACTACGTTCTACAAATATATTGCCAAACAAATATGTATATATTTCTCAAGAAGTTTCTCTATATTATGTCCTGTCCTGTTGTGTTCATATCTCCTGTAGTCCCTTTTCAAAATTTTTTACAAAATTCCACCAAAAGTAAAAACTAAACTGGCTGAAACCCTTTTTAAATATTATTTATGAAAAAATTAAATCTTTTACTAACCAAATACAATTTCGATCAGATTGGTCATCAGGATCTAAATCAAATAAATTACTTTATGACTCATTCGATTCTTCTCCAACGTTCTCTTCTTCAATTTCCTCGTCCTGAAATCTATGGTTACAACACCAACATATCTCCCCAAGTATTGTCACTGGAGACCTTTTACTTTGTATCTGTAACCATTTAATGTATTATAATATAATTTAGTATAATCAAAATATTCCATTACACATTTCAATTTTAAGATTTCAAGATTTCAATTTTTAAAAAGAACTAAAAGGTCATATGCAAATTCAAGATGAAGGATTCTCGTCTGCGAAATCCTCTAGTAAAATCTATTGCACAATAAATTGGTAGAACATTTGGCGATCTTGTAGTCTCCGCTGAAAGGTTGATCGCATCCCTAAATTGCGGGTCACAGGTGAATAATGGTTGTCTGCTTGTCGGGTACAAATTGTTTAAGATTACAATTTACCTTCACCGGCATTTAAATTAAAGATCGCCTGCCAGACCTTATTGAAGTAAAAAACAAAATTAAAGGCTTCCGATTAATTTCTACCAATCATGTAGCCAATATTATATGCAGTCGTGGCTCCAAAAAGTTCTGTATACTTGACAAAATTCTCCGGCTTTTGGGGATCATCCAGAAGATTCCTAATGTACTCAATCCTATGCCTTCCAGTTAAAGAATGTTTTTGGGGTTCCATATTTTGGAACATGTAGATTAAATGGTATTTTTTTTTTTAAATTTTTAAATTAAATTAAATTAAATAAAATAATTACATAACATAACATCTGCCATACTTTGGAAATCGCTGCAATTACTGAACTTGGCTATCAAAAACCGCAGAAGGATAAGCCATGGTACGACGAAGAATGTCGCATTGCAACTGATGAAAAAGACGCTGCACGTATGGCAACGAAACAGTCAGTTACAACGCGTGCTGCGAGTGAGTGGTACAAGAGGCTGAGAAGGGAGGAAAACCAATTTTTTAGGCGAAAAAAATGGCAGTGGGAGCAGAGAGAGAGTGAAAGAACCGAAATGTGCAGGATGAATGGTGAATCCCGTAAGTTTTTCCAGAGGGTAAGAAGATCGACCAACGGGCCTAATAATGGGCTGCCCTCCTGCAAGGACGAGAATGGGAATCTGGTGACTGAGAAGCAGTGTGTGCTCAAAATGTGGAGAGACCACTTTTCAGCACTACTCCACTCAGATTCTTCCACTGAAGATCAGGAGGTAATGATAGTGGAAGATAGTATAGATTGTACCCCCCAACCAAGGCGAGATTAGAACGGCGATCTGCCGCCTGAAGAATAATATAGCCGCTGGTGCGGATGGCCTACCCGCTGAACTTTTTAAGGCAGGTGGCGAAGTACTGATAGCCCACATGCATCAACTGATATGCGGTATATGGCTGGGGGAATCTATGCCCGACGATTGGAGTCTCAGTGCATTATGTCTTGTATTCAAAAAGGGTGATCCGTGTGTCTGTTCCAACTATCGCGGTATCAGTCTTTTATCCATCGCGTATAAGGTCTTCTTGAGCGTATTATGTGAAAGACTAAAGCCAATTATTGAAAACCTGATTGAACCTTATCAGTGTGGTTTTAGACCAGGCAAGTCCACAACTGACCAAATATTCACGCTAAGCCAAATCCTGGAAAGGACCCTCGAAAAGCAAATCGATACATACCACCTTTTTGTCGATTACAAAGCTGCTTTCGATAGCCCCATACGGGGAAAACTGTACGAAGCTATGTCTGAACTTGGTATTCCGACAAAACTGATTCGCCTCTGTAGAATGACGCTGACCAACACCAAATCAGCAGTGAAAGTGGGGAAAGACCTCACTGAACCATTCTGTACCAAGCGAGGACTTAGACAAGGCGACACACTTTCGTGCAATCTCTTCAACATCTTAATGGAGATAATAATGAGAAAGGCTGCTGTAAATACGAACAAGACCATTAACACGAAAAGCCATATGTTGCTGGCGTATGCTGACGACATAGACATCATTGGGTGAAATTTGCGAGAGGTTACTGCAGTATTTTCAGGAATCGAAAAGGAATCAGCGAAGGAGGGTCATGCTGTTAATGAGGGCAAGACAAAATTGATGGTGTCAACGACTAGAGAAACCTCTCGACTTGGTCCGCACTTGAACGTTGACAACCGATTTAATTTTGAAGTGGTAGATGAATTTGTCTACCTTGGATCCGCCGTGAACAAGGCCAACAACGTCAGCCTGGAGATAGATAGGAGAATTGTGCTTGCAAATATATGTTATTTTGGGCTCAGCAAGCAGTTTAGGAACAAAGCCCTCTCTCGACGGACAAAAGTCCATCTATATCAGACTCTCACTTCACCTGTCTTGACATATAGCTCCGAAACTTGGGTCATATCGCAAGCGGATGAAAAACACCTGGGAGTATATGAGGGAAAAATTCTCCGTAAAATATAAGGTCCTGTTAGGGAAGACGGCGAGTACCGACGTCGCTGGAACCCGGATGTATATAATCTGTATTCTGACGTGAACATAGTTAGGCGAATCAAATTAGGCCAATTGCGTTGGCTAGGCCATGTTATCAGAATGGATGAAGATGAGCCAGCGCGAAAGGTTTTCGAGAACGTACCCGATGGAAGCAGGGAAAGAGGATGACCAAGACTCCGCTGGAAAGACCAGACAGAAGAATCCCTCCGTATCCTTGGTGTTACCAACTGGCGAGAAAAGGCGAAGGATAGAGCCAGTTGAAAGAATATGTTGAAATTTGTTTAATTTGTTTGTTTAATTAATATGTGTAACACGTCTGACCTCATGAGGTTGTAGTATAGTCAATAAAAGTAAGTAATTTAATTTATAACTATACAAATACTTAAATATCCCAGGGCCTTAAAGGCATTATACAGCTAATTGGCAACTACAATAAAATGCTATGCTATTGCTTTTAGACGAAGTTAATGTACAGATAATTAATTTTATCATTTTCAATTTTAGTATCGGCTCGAGGTCATAGGTATGAAAAAAGAAAACGAAGTTGTATAATTTTCCTTTTATCACAATTTATTTATATTTCCATCAACTTCGTTGATCATTTTCAAGGATTTCGTATGGAGCTGTACAAAGTCATTTAACGTGTTATAATTAGGTTATATTCGTTTTCTTTTTTGAAATTGAAAATCATAATAATAGGAAAGGTCAACTATAAATACAACCTAATGATAATTAATTTTCTGTGCAAATACATACATTCAAAAATATTTCCAATTATGTAAGAAGTGTTTATAAATTATATCGTAGATATTCTTTGATTGAGCTTTTGAAGGTAGATATAACTTCTGTTTTTAAATGTATCCGGTAAACTATTATACTCGGTAGGTCCTGCATATCGAATTCGTTGCTTTGTTAGATCGGTTAGGCATTTTGCAACTTCTCTGTGTTCAGACTGTGTAGTGTTTCTACCCCTCCTTGAAACATTACGCCTAAAAGATATGTCTGAATCAGGCATTCTGTTACTCTTGAACATATACACTCCGGTTCACTTATTTAAAGGCATTAAAAATTCCATATTCAGCAGCCTGTACCTTTTGCAATTTGTAACCGATTGCACAATTTTAGAATGGAAATGGATGTTAGACATATTGAGATATATAAAAAATCATGACAATAGTGGATTCTTAACTAAATAACTTTTTTTGAGCAATTTATAAACAAAAGTCCAAAAATGTGCTATTTTTTTTCTTGTTTTTTTTTTATTTATTTTACTTTATTTAAGAACTTCAAATATAGGGGTTTGCATTGAGAGATAAAGAGAATTTATGTAATCCAACGAAATTTGATTCCAAGCATCCCCAATGGGCTGAATTAGTGACCGGTTGTCATCAAATTGTCTACCTCCTTCATAGACCTTACGAGATAACCAACCCCAGACATTTTCGATCATGTTTAGATCTGGCGAATAGGATGGCCAGTCAAGAATATTAACATTTTGGCTTCCAACGAACTCCTTTACTACTCTAGCGTTGGGTATAGGGGCACTATCCTGTTACAATATCCAAGATATGGGACCAAATAGTCCACTGAACTTCGGAAAAGCCGATTCCAACAACGTTTTCTGCCTTGCACCAGTAATTTTAGCACTTCGAAATTCAAGATCGATGGTGCCATAGTACGTAATTGCACCCCACACCATAACGCCGCCCTCTCGGCTGTGACGTCGGTTCAAAAGACGTTTTTCTTTGCACAGATCACGGAAATAAAAGTTGTAGCCATCAGACCCATCCAAACTAAACTTCTTCTCATCCGTAAATACAACGGTACTCCAGTCATTTACATGACCTCTTGGCTGCACATCCCATACCATGTAGTCTCTTGGGAATTGAAGCCGCTTTTCCTTACGACTAGCATTAAGTGGCGGCTTTTTTTGTCATTTCCGGTATTTAAGATACTCACAGCTCTTAATTACTCTGCGTACTGATGACTTGCTCGCTTCCACTCCAGCTTGAGCTCTTATTTTTGACTAGGATAAAGCAGAATTAGAAGCAATTCTGATGATTTTTCTTTTCTCATACGTAGATAAAGACAATGAAACACTTCCTTTAAATTTTTTTATAATACTCCTCGGGGTCCTTGATGTAATTGCCGACAACTGTTGGGCCCCGTCCAATTTTTTTTAGCTATTGCGCGGTTAGAATATCCTGCAGAACGGTAAACATCGATTTAAGTTTTTTCCGATAGATTTAACACTTATTGGTTTGCATTTTGGCTCGTAAAATGATTAGGATGTAATAAATTGTAATAAACAAACGCTCCCTACAAAAAAATCATCGCTTACTGTAAAGATAATAAAAAAATAAATAATACGCCTTTATTCAAGTGAGCCAAAAAAATAGCACATTTTTTATAATTTTTTTTTATAAATTGTTAAGAAACCACTAGTGTTATGATTTGTTTTATATCTCAAGATGTTTAGCTTCCATTTCCATTTTAAACTTCTGCAATCGGTTACAAATTGCAAAAGATACAGGGTGCTGAATATGGAATTTTTAGTGCCTTTAAATAAGTGAACGGGAGTCTATGTAGAAAAAATGCCTTCTAAGGGGTTTTCAACAGAGACGCTACAAAAGTAAATCGATAGGGACAGCAAACGACGCCATATTTTTGCCCGCTCTTTTGAAATTTCTCTTCAGTAAGGTTTGCCATTTCATCATGGAAAAATATACCAGCCAACAACGAGTCGAAATTATTAAAATTTACTACCGAAATTTGGAGTCAGTGGCCTCAACTTCAAGAGCTCTACGTCCAGTTTATGGTCTTCAGCGATGAGGCTCATTTCTGGGTGAATGGCTTCGTCAATAAGCAAAATATGCGTTATTGGTCAGACAGCAATCCGCACGTAATCCATGAGTCATCATTGCATCCCGAAAAAAGTACGGTTTGGTGCGGTTTATGGGCCGGCTGCGTCATTGGGCCGTACTTCTTCCGTGATGATAAAGACCGGCACATTACTGTGAATGCGAATCGCTACCGTTTAATGATAACCGAATATTTTATTCTCCAATTGGATAATATGGACTTGGAGGACATGTGGTTCCAACAGGACGGCGCCACAAGCCACACAGCGAATGCCACAATCAATTTATTGGAAACCAAGTTTGGTGAACGTGTTACTCACGAAATGGCCCAGTCGATTGCCCGCCTCGGTCGTGCGATTTGCCGCCGTTAACTTATTTCCTGTGGGGCTACGTCAAGTCTATGGTCTGTGCCAACAAGCCAGCCACGATTGATGAACTTCGTACGAATATCGAACGTGAAATTGCAGCAGTATCGGCCGATTTATGCTTGAAAACCGTCGAAAATTGGGTTCAGCGTCTGGACTTCTGCAAGCGTGCCCGTGGTGGCCATGCAAAAGAAATCGAGTTCCATACATAATGGCATCGAACGTACTTTCACAGGAATAAAGAGTTTCATTGGTATCTAAAACCGGTTTTGTTTTATTTAAAAAAACTTTTGTAGGGCTCTTATTGAAAACCCCGTTATATTAATGGCTAACAGGTTTTTAAATTTTTCCCCAACAAAATAGTTAAATTCCCAAAGCGGGGAAAATATGTTCCAAAATTGGAGGTGTTTGGTATAATTATTGCCATGACTTTCTTTACCACAGGGATATGGGTAGAAAGTCGACATATGAGTCATTCCATGCCAAACGGTACGAATTTTTTACATCACTAGCTTGGATTGCTTCGCCAGTGAGTATGTGCATTCTTCTGTTAAAAATATTTTATACGTGTTTCAAGAAAAAAAAAAATTTTTTTTTCAAATTTTATGACCAATTTAACTTTGGTGAAATCGCGATTTTTTCAAAGAGGTGTGTTCATTCCGTAGCATGTAACTCCGGTAATACTTGACGGATTTTAATGTGCTATACCTTGTTTTTTCTTGTAGATGTTTTTTTTCTGGTTTGATGACCGCAAACGTAGCAAAATAAATCAATATTTTCACACTGCATATTGAAATTGTCAGTTGCCAATGTTGTGTGCGAATTATACTGTAGCACTTTCACTTTTTTTACTTTCACTTTATAACTTTCACCGCTGAGCTCTCGTTGACGTCGCGCTGTGTAATGCCTCGATGTGAGCGTCGTGTCGCTTTTATATTGTGTGCTGCGTCCCTTGTTGCGTGTGCTGAGCTTACTGCATTGCCTGTGCTGCTGCTGTCGCTGCATGATCGCGTGATACCTAAGCGCTACCTAAACGGTGATAACCCTTGGACAAACACATGGTTCTGGCCAGACATATTTCATTTTTTGCTACCTATGGACCTGTACAGGAGAAAAAGGTAAAAAAAATTAAATTAAAAAATTTTCGGTAAATTTTTCACTTTTGCGTGCTACCTAAACAGCGTTAAGAATCATCTCTAGGAAGTTTATATGGTCTAGAAATTTGTTTATTGAGATCTTAGGTAAATTTTTGTAGTTGATTGTTTCCTTGAATTTTGAACGGTTTGCTACCTATGGACCTGAACACGGGAAAAAAGGTAAAAAAAAATCGAATTTTTTTAAGTTTTTTGCGATTTTGATCTGGAAGGTGAAGTTTTTTTGATTTTATATGTTCGCAATTTTTGTTCTTTATGACAAGAGCTACAACTTTGCCTCAGAGAGGATTCTGAACGGTTTGCAAGATATGAGCCTGAGAAAATGATCACATTTTTACGAAAATGATACCGAGGCCCAAAATCTTTGGCGGCCCATAAAAAAAAAAGTGCATGACTTTGGGAAAAATTGGGAAACACGGGTCTTTTTTTTTTAGTCTTTTATCATGTAGTGGTGTCCGTATATGGTTATTTTGCCATGACTTAAAAAATTACACACAGTATAAGTTAGCTGAGCAAATTGTGGTTATGTGAATTTTTTTTCCCATTTTTTTCCGAAAGCTCTGTATCTCGGCGATTTGACTTGATTCTGAAAGGCCTCTTAAAGACCTTTCCTACAATCCGACCACTGGCTCAGAAGTTAGCAACTTTACCCTACTACCCTCCGACCACCAATCCGAAAATTTTTAACCCGCTGCCATTTCGCACCCTTGCATTTTCGGACATGGTCCTAGTAGACTTTTCTTCATGAAATGAACCACATGGAATCCTGTTTTTTTGTAGGCATTTACAAGCACTACCACGGTGGAAAACATCTTGGCAACCAGCTAATAATTGTACTTTTGGCAGTCAATTAAAATTTCCATGGCCGAGTTGACCAACTTTAGAGTGTTGCTCAGTAGCCCCCATACCTACTATGTAGCCAGAACTTTTCACATAATCTGGAAAATACCTCTGCTCTAAGCATGTGCAATTTCATCACGATATCTTATGCTGTTCATAACTTGCTGAATTAATTCAAAAAAAATTGTTTTGGAACCACTGTGCGCTGGGCCTCAGCAGATATCTTATTTGGCCTGTGAAACAATTGGAGATGATCAGTGGCAACACCGAGAGGAATGTATGATACCGCTACCATGTACTTGTACATTTTTTGCTTGCGTGAGGCCCTAAAGTTACTGTCACACAGTGTAATTGTTTAATATAAATATGTTTTATTATTTTGGCTTAAAGCATCACCACCAGGTATAAAGTCATTCTTGGTTCAATTTTATAATCAATTTTGTCACCAAACACTTGCAATCAATTTGTATACACCCACTTTACTCACCTTTCCCAAACTATTATTTCTCTAAATTAATTGAAAAATTGCGGAATTTATTTTAAAATTAACATTTCATTTATTTATTTTTTTTGTTGTTGCTGTTGTTGTTTTGTCTTCTCACATTATCGTCACCTCAATCGTGTAGTTTTACAATCTGCATATTAAATTTTTAATTTATTTTTTTGTATGATTTTGTTTTGTTTTTTAATTAATTTACAATGTGTTTGAATTTATATTTGTTTTTTTTTTTACTCTTCATAATATCTGCAATTATGCACATAATATTATTATTAATAATTATATAATTAATTTTTATTCTTTGTGTTCATTGTTTTTCACATTTAAAATGTTTTGATTTTATTACATTTAGTGGGTGGTGGAGTAAGAGCGAGAGAGAGAGAGACAGAACGAAAGATGGGGGCATTTTTCTTATCCTTCATGCTTTTAAAACACATTTATATATCTCTATATATGTATATACTCATTGTATGTATATGGTTGTATGTGTTCTATATACTCGTACTTTATCTTAGATATTATCTATTATTAGTTATTCAGTTATGTATCAATGTTATTATTTAACTACAAATACTCTGCTCACACAACTTAACTAATTCATTTAATTAAATATTACAAGTATTTAATTATTTTTTTTTGTATTTTAATTGCCTTAAGATTAAAGTTCGTACACTATTTGAAAAATTCACACCCTCTATTTTAGCAGAAAATTTAATATTAATATATAAAGGAAAAAAAAAGGAAACCAGAAAACTTTAAAACTAAAACATTTATACGGTGAAACGACAAAGCGGGTGAATTGCCTTAATATTTTAGGGATTTGTTTTTTGGTTAGGCCACGTTGTTATTTCTCTAAATTTTATTATATAAATTTAATTTAGTTTAAAAAAAAATCAATAATTTTTGAAAGAGACCAGCACCGGAATTGTCTAACTTTTTACCTACGAAAATCGATAGTTAAATTGACAAATTTCTGAAACTTTGTATTGAAGTTTTATGAATTTTGACAATTTAACTACTAATTTTTGTCGTTAAAAAGTTACAGAATTCCCGTGCAGGGATATACTTATATGTAACTAATAATAAGATATTTCAATGGTATTTAAATTAATTGAGAGTAGACTCCTCGTAGATATTAATAAATTTGTAGACTTAAATTATTTTCGGAAAATGTGATGGATAGGGTTAACTATGAGCCACTGAAATGGAAGGAGTGATTTTAGATCCCCAAAAACTAAATTTGTTATTTTTTCTTTTTATTTGTATTTTTGATCAATGAATGATTTCAAATCAATTTTACTATCAGTTTTTTATAAGTTATTTATCCATTTCATTCCGCTTGAAATCCAAAATAAATCAATGGATTTTTTAAAACTTGACTTGACATTTAAAAAAATCAATTAAATCAAAAATGTCTCTTTGATTTTAAGACGCCCAAATCTAATTTTGAATTTTTATACCACGAATGTTCTCAAATTAATTGCATTATCAATTGTCCCACCTGTATCAATTGTAGCACTAGAATTATCAATTATATTTCAATTCTATTCCAAGTAAATCTATTGATAGTTACAAATTTCATTGGAAATGTAAAGTATATCAATTGAAATTCAAACATTTAATGTAAAATTTAAAAAACATCAATCGAAACTTAATGCACTTTAATTGAATTTAATTGAACTTCAATTGAAATCTATAATTTCTCAATCACAATTTCGATTGATATCCTTTCAATTTCGATTGATATCTCCTAAATTTCAACTGCAGTATTTTTAAATTCAATTTATATCATTTAGAATTCAAGTGATGTCTTCTAAATTGAAATTCATGTCTCCTAAATTTCAGTTAATGTCTTAGAAATTGTATTTTTAAATTATAATTAATGTGTTTGATTTTGCAAAATTAAATTGAATGTTTTTAAAATGAAGTCATGACATATAGAAAAGGTACAGGGTGTTCCAAAAGTGACCACCCTATTGGAAGATGCTCTTATTTTTGGAAATGGCCGCCAATGTCAAATCTGTTTTGACATTTGTGGACTAGACAGATGTAGAATGCCATAGTGCGATACACTTCCAAAGAACGCGGAATAATCGTGTCTATTTTTTTGCGTAACAATTCGTCTGTGGTGTTGGCGCAGCGCGAATACCGTCGCCTATTCCCCGGCCGTCCGACACCGACTGCGCAAACACTGTGCCGTTTGGCTACTACCCTTGAAGAGTATGGGACCACACGAGACGTTGCCAGGAGTTGCCGGCCCCGGAGCGCCCGTTCTGCCGAGAATATAGCCGCTGTTGCCGTGGATGTCGAGCTGTCGCCGGAAACATCGACCAGATGTTTCGCAATTAGCCATCAGCCGGTCGTCCCTATGGCGAATTTTGGTCAAAGACCTGCGCATGTTCCCATGCAAAGTCCAGTCCGTGCATCAGCTGCTGCCCATCGACCGCCAAACGCGTGTAACCTACTGCGTGTAACCTCAATCTCGAGGACGAAGTGGACGATTTTTCCACCAAAACCATAATGAGCGATGAGACTCATTTCCACCTCAGCGGGTACGTGAACAAGCAAAACTATCGCTTCTGGGGCACCGAAAATCCACGAGTGATGAACGAGGAGCCATTACACCCGCGCAAAGTGACTGCATGGTGCGCTGTTCACGCTGGAGGAGTCATCGGGCCATTTTTTTTCGAGAACGCCGCTAGTCAAACGACAACAGTGGACGGTGCACGCTATAAGGCCATGTTAATCAGGGTTTTTCTACCGCAATTCGACGAATTAGGACTGGAGGACATGTGGTTCCAACAGGATGGAGCAACGGCACACACTGAGAGAGCCACAACCGATATTCTGAAGGCGGCGTTCCCGGTCGCCTCATCTCTCGTTTTGGCGATTTGGACTGGCCCGCAAGATCGCCCTATGTAGCCGTTCCAGGCTTTTTTGTGGGGTTTTTTGAAGTCCCGTGTGACCCTGGAAGCCCTCAAGGTCAACATTCGAACGGAGTGCGACAATCTGTCGCCCGAAGGTCTCGCCGAAGTGATGAAAAATGCCATAAAACGAGCCCGTATGGTAATCAAATGTGACCGCGCCCATTTAATCGATATCATCTTCTCACCTTAACCAATAAAATTCTAAAGGTTCAAATAAACATAGTCAAAAAACAGAATCGGAGTTTTTCATTTAGAAAAAAAAATGAGAGCCAAACAACATCGGATGACTTCTTTTGCAACACCTTGTAGATGCAGTAGATTTGAAAGCCATTTTGTTTTTTGCCTTGGTTTTGCATAAGTTGACAATAACAGCTGATTTAAATAAATATAAACAAAATGTGAAAATTTAGTCAGCTTCGGAAGCGAATCAATAATGTGATATTGTTTTGTTTGCGAATCGAGTCACTTCAATATTTAGTGCAAGATATTTTCCAATAATAGTGCAATTGTGTGTTTGACAATGTTAAAAAATACCCCATTCCCATTACATCCCATGAAGGGATGGCGGAGAGATTCTCACAACCAGAGAGCATGAGCGCTTTCTAACTTTTCACTCACTGACAATGTTATATGTGAGCAAATGCAAGAAAAATTTATGTATTGGAAGAAAATAAAGGTGCAGTAAAGCTCAATGTGTCCGGTTTGAGCAAAAACAAAAACAGTAAAGTGAAGGCTAATCCAAAGGCAACTGGCTTGAATGAATATTTTTATTTATTCTTGCCTTTTCCCCACAATTTGAACATAAACCTTTACTTTCACTTTTAACCCCGTCGCTTTATTTCTTTGAATCCAAACAATGCAAACAACAATAAGTCAACAACTTTTGACAACTTATGTTAGTCGTGAAAATGTAAACAAAGCAAATCAGCTGTGATTTGCGCTCAGAAAAATTTTGCTTTTTAAATTTAGTATAAGTTTTATTAAAGCAAGTGGCAACTCTGACATTTGGCAGCTGTTTCATATGTTTTTTTCGATTATTAAAAATGTAGCGCTTTACGAAACGATAGCGCGTTATAATTGTGAAAACGTTTTAAAAAAAATTTGGAAAGTTATGCTGAGACCGCTCGAAAAGTTCGAAGAATTTTCAGTCGAGAAAGTGCATCTAATGAGTCAACCATTCGAATAGTGGTCAATAAATTTGAAGAAACTGCGTCGATTATGGACAGTAAGATACCTGTGCGTCAAAGTACCGGTCAGTCTCTTGAAAACATTGCTGCTACAAACGAGAGTGTCGTCGAAAACCCGAAAACATCACGTCAGCATCGTTCTCAACAACATAACAACAACTACGTAGCAAATATTGACAAAAGATCTCCACCTTCAAGCGTACAAAATTCAACTTACTTACGATCTCAAACCATTAAAATCTCCGGCAATTCGTTCAATGCCAATTTTTATCAAAAAAGTCATCTTCTTCCATGAAACGTTTTTCCATGTGAATGGCTTCGGGAATACACAAAATTATGGAATTTGGGGCTCAGAAAATCTTCATGCAATCCATGAGAAACAAATGCACCCACAACGAGCAACTGTATGGAGATGATTTTGCTCAGGCGGCGTGATCGTGCCTTACTTTTATGAAGATGAGGTCGAAATTGCAGTGACTGTGAACGGCATTCGTTACGGTACATGATAACGGAGTTCTGTGGCCTCAACTGGACGATATGGATCTGGACGACATGTGGTTTCAGCAGGACGGCGCCAACTGGCACACCACGCATGAAACAATCGATTTATTGCAGCAGCGATTCTTGCTATTTAACGCCGTCCGATTTCTTTCTTTGGGGTTTTGTGAAATCTCGGGTTTATGCGAATAAACCAGGAACAATTCCTGAGCTTAAATCCGAAATCCAACACGTCATAGGTGAGATACAGCCACATCTCTGTGAAAAAGTCATGTAAAATTTCATGTAAAAAAATCATAACTATCTCCAAAAATACGTGTTTTTATTTTAAAATCATAAAGTGCATTCTTAGTGAGACACCCTTTACATTTTGAATTGAGTCGGAATTTTTTGAAGTTCAATTTGAAATAGTGTAACATAACCTCTTGGTTTAGCTCGACAAATTAGTTGTAAATTTATACTTTTTTTTTATCACCGACGGTCTCTTCAGTGGAATTTTCTGCCTGCCATTTACACACAACAGTTTAACTTTTTAACATTTCATATTCCGAAATCAACGAAAGATTGAATTGCAAAGGCATGTTTCTCGGGATGTAAGGATTATGGCACCGTATTCCAGAAACCACATGTCGTCCACATATATATTATAGAATTTAGGAACAATAAAATTAGGTCATGATGTGGTGAAGTAGCTCTATTAACTATCATTATGCGACCAGTCGCATTTTAGAAGGGAAATGGTTCAATGAGGACTCCTGGCCAAAATCTACACAAAACCGTAACACGGTGTTGATCTATTTGTTTCTCAACAATCACTCGTGTATTTTCCGAACCCCAAATGTGTAAATTTTGACGACTAGAGTCATCTAGAAGAAAATGACCCTTCTCAAAAATTACAACGCATTATTCATTAACTTAGAGTTCCAGTTTGAATATCCCAGAGCCCTCAGTTGTCACGCTGTCGTCTTTTTAAATTAAATTTAAATTTTGCGTCAGTTTTCGGGTACCTTTTGTCGAAAACTTGACCCTTTGCAAAAAAAATCAATGAGTGTTCGAACTCACGGGCGATGTTTTAACACATTTTTGTTACACGGTACCTGCTCGATTTTTACGAACACATTAGTAAATGTTACATTGGAGAATAAAAAAAGAATAGTTTTTGTGCTGAGGGCTCTTTTGCTATTGCACTCTCTTTTTTCTTACATTTAACATTAGATATAAAATTGTTAAAATAAATAAAGCAATATTTAGCTCAGAGCGACGATTTAACAGAGCGACGACGAAGCTGGCATACAACTGAATAAAAAGTTATATTTAGCTCACTGAAATAATTGTTTTTGTTTTGTCATAAACAGAGCGACGACAAAAAGTATTGAATATTATAGAGAACTTATTGCACTCTTTTTCAGCTCTCATGTAGAGAGTCTGAGTAAAAGAGCATAAACGAGTCTTATTCTCTTTATAGAATATTTCAATATAAATGCAGCATTTCGACAATGTTGTTACATCAAACAATACAAAAAGCATAAATGTTTCAAAAGGCATTAATGTTTCACATCAAAATTATGAATGCACCAAGTTATGACAAAAAGACAGTAATACAGTAGATGTCGCCAGTGCTTTGAGTCATATACCATTAGTTCCGTGAGTTCTCTATACTATTCAATACTCTTTGGCGACGACGACCGTAGACTAAATCTTATACTAGACTTAACATTTCTCTCAGAAAATTTATGACATCTGGCCTGGTGTGATATGAACTTTGGATGTTGAAAATAATTGCGTCAATAATACCAGATAGAGAGAGGTATTGGTTCAAAACAACTAACAAAATAACAAGAACGGTATTTCGTTTTGTGTGTTAAAATTATTGTGTTAATTAAATACAACACAAATGTATGCTAACAATAACAGTCAATAAAAAAGTGTAAAACAAATTTCAATTTCACAGTTTTTCACCAAAACGACATGAAAAATTAAAGTCAGAAGTTCTTATAATTCCACCTAGTGTTAGTAACTTTTCGTCAAACATCTCTACTTCACACCGACCAAGTCAAATATTATCTCTTTAAAGAATTACTCTATGACGACGAGCTGCTTATTTGTTCACTGCCGATACATCAATACCATCATACTTATTTTCTGGCAGAGACTATTTTTGTTCTACAACCACGTGATGTGATGCTAACGCTGTGTGTTGTTTGCATGTGTTCACTTTCATAAATTGTCCTACTCGCGCCTATAGATGTTAAGACATCAATAAGTGCTAAAGGTTACACGGTTCTGGAAACATGTCGTCATTCACTTTCACTTCATGCTTCATAAGACTAATTGGATGGAACTATGGCTACTCCAGTTAAAAAATATAAAGTATGCTATTAACAGCAGGCAATGTTTGTTGCTTATCAGCAGACAACTTTTCTGTTATTACAGCATATTGACAAACCGCGTGCTGTGTTAATAATAATACCGAGAATGTAGCTACTCAAGGAGCACACGTACATGTGTTTGCTGAACTGACACTGAAGCTTATACTTTCCCTTTCATAAGTCTTTTCTGCAGTGTTTACTGACTTTTTTTTTTTAGGGAAGTAGCAAAGTAGTTTGACAGGCTTTTTATATTCCATTAGTAGTGTTCTTGATGAACATGACAGAAATTACATGTCCAGAGAAATGTATAAGTAGAATAGTAGAAACGACTGCGGATATGGGTACACCAAACATATTCAGCCGAGATATGTTTCTTCAAGGATTTGCTTTATCTGAGTGGGCAGTTGGATTATGCGTATACAGTCCAGCGAAGCAATGTATTTTCACAGAATTGGTGTTGCTGCAAGCACTTAGTTTTTGTTTACACTTACTTTGCTTTTGCTTGCCTTATGAACCTTCTTATTTTCACAATTTTTTGCAAATAAAAAAAAAATAATTTTTCCATATGCCTTAGACCAAATGGGCAAAAATTGGTTATTTTTCGGTTCAACACTCCTTTTCTAAAGTATGTATATACATTCTTCCGATTTTCATATTATCAATCAAAAATGGAGATGGGTTTAAATATGATAACTATTTAAGTACCGCCTGATTTTCCAAACTTTGCTTCATTGCTGCGAAAACTACACAGTAAATTCTCCTAAGATGAGCAACAGCCAATCAAGTACTTACATACACACGAACTGACTGCTTGCAGCAACAGCAATTGTGCGAAACGCTATTGCTTCGCTTGACTACTTCAGCAACATCAATTGCTATTGCTTTGCTTGAATACTTCAGCAAAATCAATTGCACAGCTAGATGAATCAAACGATTTGCTTTTTCGCATTTGCTTCTGCTGGGTTGCTATCGTACTAACAAGTTAGGCAAGTATTGGAAAATTTATGTGTTTTATTTTGCTGAAAAACTATAAGCAAAACGAAAAGCTTTTTGCAGTTGCTATTTAGCATTGATTTTAAGGAAGCTTGAAACTGGAAAATTAGTGCCGACACGGATTTACTTGCTTTGAAAAGTTAAACAGAGAAAAACTATATAATCGGCCCTGTTCTGCATTCAGAATCATTTTAAATCAGAATTTTCTTTTCGAATAAAAAGTCTACAACTTTGATGTTCTTAAAACAGGAAATATTTTTGTTCTGAATTGTTTGTTTTTAAAATCACAAGGTATTTGCATTCTAATTCAAAACTGATATTTTCTTCTGAATTGATTTACAGAAACCCAAAAATTCTGAAACGTTTTATGTTTGTCGTGATTCTGTTTACAGAACAGGGCCGAATATTTGAAGATTTTTTTTAAATTCTGTTCTACAAAGCACTGCTGCATTTATCGAACTAAGAGGCTATAAGAAACTGCCCAATTTTATGACTAGAATCTCGAGAACCTAGGGGAAAATATATCTTTTCACATGCTAAGTCCATACCTCACAAAATATGCAGGATAAATCTCACTCTAAAAAAATTAATCCTTGTAACAAAGAGTATATCATTCTTTGTTTGTATTGGCAGCCCCATGTAAAGAAAACTGAAATTGGAGGTTAATGAAGTCCTTCGTACATTTTGTTGAACTCCTAATTACGAACATTTCCGCCCCAATTGTGAACAGTTAAGTCAGAACACAGAATTTGTTTGTTCTTCCTTAAAACTAATAAAAAAAAATAAAAAATCCATTTTACATTTTAATTTCGTTACATTTGTATTATCCCTCTAATTATTTTATATTATTTTTCACTTAATATAAATAACTATAAAAAATATAATTAATAATAAATCTACACAAGAAAAAAAACGAGATTCACATGTTTCATATATTCCTAAGGGCAAAATTATAAACACGTATTTATCATTATCATCCTCATCGTCGTCTCATCATCATCACGTTTATCATAATCATAATTTTACACTAAATATATAACACATTTCATTTTGTTGCTGTATATTTGTATTTTTTTTGTCGTGTTTTTAATTGTTACATTTTATTTTTTGTTTGCTTGTCATTAGTTAAATTTTATGTTTAATAGATTTCTGAGAAATTGTTGAAATTACAATTAGATTTCCAAATTATAAAGTTATCTTTGAGATAATAAATGCGAACATACATTCTGGGAATGGTTTTGCCAGATTTGTGTAAATTTGTACCTTAGAATTGTTTCAACAAATGTATAGAGCTGCATTAGAATATACCCAAGGGATGAGTACTGCCAAAAACTAACAAGGAGCAAAAGCTTTGAAATGTCCATGGATGTGAGCTTAGAGTTGCCCGACGATAGGAAAGACAGGAAATTTCGTACCGTTGAACCAGAGGACAGCGTAACTGCAAGAAAAAGGGGAAAAATATAAATTATTTATTTTTAATTCAAGTAAGATCGACAAAAATAATTGTTAGTTAAATTAAATTTTAAAATAATTCCTTACTAGGTCCTTTCTAGGTCCCTTGCATTCCTAAGAAAATAAAAGTTTCACTTCTTAAAAGGAAACTCAACAATATTCTTGCTGGCAGCTTTACATTCTTATGAAAAGGAAAGTTATAATTTAAAATTAAATAGATAAATACTTCCCCTTAAAATGCCGTGAAGGGACTGGATAAAGAAGCTTCTCACAATCAGTGAGCTGTGCGTTACAATTTGACTTCTTACAAAAACCCTAACAATGTTAAGAAAAGAAAATTCTTATGAAAAGAAAAGTTGGTTTGGATTCATTTTAAAGGATGCAATAACTTCCGCATATGGTTTTGCTTGTTTTTAAATTAATGATGCACGAGTTTTGGTTTAATGCTTTACAAGAAATGCAACAGACCTAATCAGCAGTTTTAAGTGTAACTGGCAAATAGTCGCGCAAACAAACGTGTGTTCCTTTAACCACTTTCACATATTCTCGCAACACTTTGGGTGTACAGCAATGTGATTTCTTTAGAAATATCAGACAGAATGAAATGATGACGGCAATACAGTTGCCATTTCATCAAAAAAAAAAAATCTCATGAGGTGTCAGGGGCATCCGGTTGGAACGAAGTTCCTTTCGCTATATATTATGCACTAGTTAGTACCAACACACCTAAGGCGCCCGTTAAAAATTACGATAATTTAAATGGATCTTAATGGATCAGCGAATTATAAATGTGTTTATCAAAAACTGCTTTTCAAAACCCGTTTGCAATTGTTTCAACTGAGCTCAAAGCAGCAGACCCAGGAAAGCGCCGGTAGTTCGTTCAACGGGTAATGGAGCAATTTTTAACAAAAAAGTCATCTCCCAAGAACCGCATTTCCATCTGAATGGATTCGTGAATATACAAAATTGTCGAATTTGGGACTCAGAAAATCCTCATGCAATCCATGAGAAACAAATGCACCTTCAACGGGCAACTGCCGGGTGTGGATCTTGGTCAGGCGGCGTGATTGGAACTTAGATTTTTGAAGATGAGGCCAAAATTGCAGGAACTGTGAACGGCATTCGTTACAGTAACATGATAACGGAATTCGTGTGGCATCTACCGGACTGCATGGATCTGGACGACACGTGAAACAATCGCAGCAACGATTTCCAGAACAAATTATCTCAAGAAATTCTTACGTCAACTTGCCACCAAGATCATGGGCTTTAACGCCGTGTGATTTCTTTCGTTGGGGTTTTGTGAAATCTGGGGTTTACGCGAATAAAACAGAAACAAGTCCGGACCTTAAATCCGAGATCCAACGCGTCATCGGTGACATATAGCCACATCTCTGTGAAAAATTCGTGTACCATTTCATGGAAAGAGCAAAGGCCTGTCATCAGAGTCGTGGGGCCAATTTGAGGGATATTTTATTCCATGCGAAATCGGAACACGTCTTCTTTACAATCCAATAAAAAAATTTCAACTATCTCAAAAAATACGTGCTTTTATTTTAAAATGAAAAAGTTCATTCTTACTGAGTTTACTTAGTTGAAGAAAATATGCAAGTACTTGAGAACATAACAAATAGGAATGATGAAAGAATTCTAGGTGCAACAGTAACGGAAGGTAAAAAGGAAATTTGCTACATGCAAAATAAAGTTACAGGTTACGATTTAATAACGGGTGCTTTGCTGAAACATCTATCGCATGAAGCTGTTTTAAAATTATCTCAAAAAATACGTGTTTTTATTTTAATATTAAAAAGTACATTCTTACTGAGACACCGTCTACGTGGGATTTTCCAATATCAAACCTTCGAAAGATGTTTACAATAAATTAGCTACATTTGCGCTCACAATCATAGAATTATTAGTAATTAATCACCAACCTATTTGCTAAATCTTGAAGGGAAAGTTGGTCCTTCTGCTAGAATTTAATTATATCCACCTTTTCTTTGAACGTCAAACACTTTCGTTTTGAACTCATTTTAGTGAACGAAATGCTTGAACAATCAATGACTTGCTGAAAATACCCTTCTGTTGTTCACATATACTCAATGATTAAATGAAAATCCTCTTCTAAATGTGTGAATCCCCGACATACGCTCTTTCAAATTTCAAAGCCTACACGCTGAAAAATTTGTCTTTGTTTATTGTTCGGATGCAAATATAACGTGTTTGTAGCTTGTCGCAAATATAGTATACTTGTCTCCAAATACATTGTGTTTTCTATTCAAAATAACAATGTTTGGAACACTATGATTAATAGCTTATAATATATGGATTTGTGACCCAAATTTGGATTTGTTTGTTGAAAACTGCTGAAAACAAAAATGTGTCAGATAATAAAGAAACAAAAAGCAGCAGATATTCAATTCACGAAAACAATGCTTGCAAACATGTACATGGTTCATGCAATATGTTTCTGGGGCCGTTATTTTTTAGCGTGTACACGGCTTAAATAGCTACCGCACAAATTTTGTTTATAATATTCGCAGTCACGGTTATCAAAGATTTCAGTAAGTTGACCATTCTAATTCAAATGTTGAATATAAACAAAAATATTTGTGTATGTTCAAGATTCTTTCAACTTTTTTCGATATTGTCCACATATTAAATTTTCTCAAAACCAACTAATGTCTACAATTGTGTCCATGTCCATATATGCGAGTGTCCACTCCTGAGAGGTTTATACTCTCGGAAATTTGAATTTGATGCTTCATTTTTTGATAACTATCCATTGAAGGGAAGCGCCCACCTGACGGAGTGCCCACAATTGGGGGTTTCACTGTTTTCACTTTCCTTCTAACATAATTAGCTATTTGTTGCTTATCCTAATTCAAAGTAGGATTACTTTCGTCTCCTTGCAAGTTTATTTGTAATTTCTTCTCAGTGATAGTCTTGTTACAAACAACACTTACCTCTTGCGGGAACTGGATCCTTTTGCGGTGTACCCAATTCGATTTCCTTATATTCCTGATATAATTCACCAATGGTTGCGGTGCAGCGCAATACCAAACCACCGCCATGCACTGAATTCATACCATAGACGTTGTGGCCATATACCGAAGGATTAACGCTACTGAAATGTATACCCTGTAGTTGCAGTTTGAGGCTTATGCGAGATGCAATCAAATTATCGATGGTGCGTATGTATTGTGTCTCGGCATTATTGACCTAAAATGAAAGAGATAAAACAATACACAATTGCATTAATTAACAGAAAATCAGGAAAAAGTTTTTGAGCGGCAGACTTTGATGTATCTAAGGTAGTTAAAGTGAAAATCAACTGCTAGAGATAACGTTTTTTTTTTTGTCGAACTTAACAACTTGTATAAAGTTTAACGCATCAACAACCATGATTCCTCACTAGCAGCTAATGCCACAGGCAATAAGTGCAATGTTGCAAATTTCATCAACAGTGCCTAAGGATACATCTACTACATCTCTTGCAATAACTTTTCACCCTGACGTAAAAACCAGCAACTGGAAATCGACATCAAGTTTTGTTACCCTCATCGAGAAACGCAACACAAAGAGTGCAATAAAATAGTGAGTTTTGTAGGAGCGTTGTTTTACACAACTCAGACACGTTGCATCAGTTTGTGCAATTTTCTGCTATTGTTGAAGATTTTGAGTTTAAGTTCTGTGCAAAAAAGGAAAATCGACTTATGTGCATTTACAAATTTTTTCAGTGAGCGTCTATTTTCCATGTAAAATTCAGACATTTTTTTAGATAAGTCAAAAATATCTGGCATATGACCTCCTGAAATATAGGTCCAATTGAACAAAACTAGATCTGTCCGTAATTGCGACTCCGGCGGTCATCGTACTGCACTCAATCCAGTTGGTCCCAAGTGCACGTAAGTCGTTTTTCCTAGATGGCGTTTTTTATTGATCGCCATCTAGAATGCGGCTCTGTATTTATTTCGTACACGCAAAAAATAGTTTAGGAATCGTTTGGACCAACATTATTTATTTTATTTCATTCCATTTATTTACGTCTATGGAAATACATCCTTGTAGACTAGCAAATTTGTAAATATTTAGCAATAATTCTTATCAGTTGTCCCAAAACTATTTTGGAATAATTTCAATAACTAGCTGGTTCAATAACTAGCTGGTTTTAAAATTCAAACTCCGAATTAAAAAGGTTCGTAAATACGTAAAATACGATTTTTATCACAGATTTTTATATTTCGACTCGCTCGCGAGCAAGCTCTACCTACTTCTACTATATTGCACTCGTTCGCGTGCAAGCTAAACATATTTTGGGAGCGAGCGGAGAGCGTGCGAAAAAGATCGGATCTTCTGTTGTATAAACATTAAGAAAAACTGCCTTCAACCAGTTTCAATTAATATGTTGATTGTGACGATTGATAAATACAAAATCGGGTCGCCAAAATTATAAATATGAAAAATATGAGGCTTATGAAGAAAATAGCAAAATTTGTTAAACGAAAATTTACAAGGAATATAAAATTTAATCGTGATATTTCCTAAAACACGAAGAAAACTAAATATCAGATTTTTTATCAACATTACAATGAAAGAATAACGCTTCGTCGCATGGATGAAACATTTTCGTTAATGTTTTTACGTTGCTACAATGAAAAGTCTCGTACATCCGACAATTTGGTAGTCGGTGCAACAATTTAATTTTTGGGGAGAGCTTCTCACAACCAGTGAGCTGTTCGCTTTCTAGTTTTATACTCACTGATTGGGAACTACAGTTTTACACCGTTTCGGAACGGTATTTTGAGAATCTTTTGGATGGCTAAATATTCGATAGTGCCGCAGTTAAAAGACCTAAAGAAACTTAAGGTGGTCAGAGCAGGGATCGAACCCAGGATCTCATGTACAAGAGGCGTGCACACTAACCATTGCACCACCGACGGCTACTGCCAATTCCTTCAGGGGATGTAATGGGAAAACATTTATTTATTTTTTCGTTCCTGCAACAATTTTATTTAATTTAAATTTTGTAGAAAACTGGGTTAAACAATTAAAAAAAACGTAAGTATATGAAATTAAAACTACTGATATTTGGTTTATCGGAATCAACTTCAGTGCTGTAATGAAACAAATTCATTGCAGCAATGAAATAAATTCATTGCAAGAACGATACTTATTCAATGCAACAATGAAACAAATTCATTGCAGCCCCGAAAAAAATTCACTGCAATAATGAATCCAATTAATTGCAGCAACAACCATACTTTCATCGCAGTGACGAACAATTTACAGTTGAAGAAGAAATTTTAGTAGCGGGAATGAAACTGTAGGTTAGCTGACTTTCAGTGAAAACAGTTGTTGGGGTGATGAACATTTTCATCTTGTTGACGATGATTTTCCGTTCAGTGTATCAGTAAAAATAATATTGATCTTGTTTCCCAATTTCCTCAACATAAAAATTCGTAAATAAAATCATAATTCATTCGTAACAGTTATACACACACACACACACTGTTTTAAAGATTTGGGCTCGCGATCGGCTTTATTATCCCGAGCTCGCTAGCGCGTCATATGTTGCACTCTTTACTTTTAAAACTCCCTCGCGAGTTCTTCCTGTTAAAATCGTGAGCGAGTTACACAATTTTCATATCTTTGACTTTTACTTTTTGAAGTCGCGATTGATATGAAGTAAAATCGTGAGCGAGTTGAACGACAAAGGTTTTTTTACTTGCGGAAAAAGTATCAACATTTGCGGTCAAACATGAAAATAGGTGGTAACCAAATTATCATAGTACGGCGAGCGCTCGCTCGAGATTTATTGATTGGTGAGCGGGGGGGGGGAAAACAACACTCTCCGTACTACGATAATTTTGTTGCCACTAATTCTCAAAGTTGACCGCAAATGTTGATACTTTTTCCGCAAAAGAAAAACCGTTGTAGTTTGGTGCAAACGACACTTCATTAACCCCACATTTGTCACAATTTACTTTGCGACAAACAAAGAAATCCGTATGTAATGTGTTGTCTTTCATGCAACACCAAAACTCATTTCCAATGAGAACGGATTGTTCTCTGGAGATCGAAAAAAGCTTTAGCAAATATTTTCTTGTGTGTGTTGATTGCGATATTTTTCTAACACTTACATCGGTGGGAATTCTCAATTGAATGCAGTTTTCGTTTGCATTTACTTTGATACATATTTCAACAGTATCTTTCCCAACAATCGCTGATGAAGATCTGTTGGTAGATTTGAAATAGAAATACGGTTTGCCAGGAATCATAAGGATGCATTTTGCAAAACTTTTTTTTTTACAAAACTATATCTCTATACGCTGAAAAATAATTTTTTTTTTGTGTGTGGATGCAAACATAACGTGTTTGTTGCATGTCGCAAATATAGTGTAGTTGTGTCCCAACACATTGGGTTTGGTATTCAATATTACATGTTGGAGTCACAATGATTACTGGGGTACAATGTATGTTTTGATGCCTCAAATATGAACTTGTGTTGAAAACTGCTGAAAAACGTGACAGACAACATATAAACAAAAAAATAGCAGATCTTCAATTGAGTGAAATAATGCTTGCAAACATAGTCATGGTTCCTGCAATATATATGCTTCTGAGACCGTTTTTTGTTCAGGATGTATTTATTGAGATATAGAATATTGTGAGCTTGAATAAATAAAATATAATTGAAATTCGTTTATCGTACACAAAGTGTAAAAGTGTAGCCTGACAAAGATGATCACGGTTTTGAGTTATATGTATAGCTGTTCTTTGATAGAAAATAATAAATCAAGCACATATACAGTACAGATTCTGCTTCGTTCGACAAAAAAAACAACATAGAAATAATAATAGATATAGACATGTGGTCTTGTTGCATGGGTTCAACTCAATTTAAAGTCTAGAATTACATAAAACAGTTCTAGAAAAATAAATACTATTGAGTGAAACATAAATCCTGTGCGTTAAACAAAAAAAAAAAAAAGTTTAACGCAACGGTTTGTTTCTCGTGAAAGTTTTTTTGGGCGCTTGGTATTCTTAAAGAATGTTTGCAAATCCATAGAAGATTTGCAGTTCGTGGCATGTTTGGTTGACAGTTCAGGGTTACTCAAAATTCAAGTCTAAATTAAAGAACAACGCGTTTTCGCTGTTGTGAAATATTACAAACATAACACTGTGCGGCAGTGAAATTAGGGCCTCAAGGAAACCAAAAAATTATGAAACCCCATTGGCGAGGTATCAGAAAACCCTTCTCGGTTTTGTCCCAGGTCATATCAATTTTTTTTTGTAGTTTAAAGAAGATTTCAGCTGTTGATCAAAGCTGTAATTCTGATTATACTTCAATATATTCTAAACTGTTACATATTCTTCATTACAACCTTCTACAAAATTGTAGCTGTTTCATCGTTGCATAATGTTGAATAATACACATTTTTTAAAAAATCCACCGTTACTTCGTCAAATGACGAAACGTCAAACAGAGTTTGATATTTTTTGGATTTCTTGTAATTTTTCAGAGACTTCTTCGGCCTATAAATAAAAATTGTGATGATCTGGGCCAAAAAAAGAGAGGGGGTTTCTGATACATCGCCAGTGGACTTTCATAATTTTTTGGTTTCGCTGAGGCCCTAAAGAACAACTGCTCATTTGTCGCACTGTGTAATGAAAGGTTTTCAATCAAAACCATGTTTAGTGATTCATCATTATGGTTGATTTTCACAATTATGGTTCCGTTAATCGTCATAATTGCCACGTTTGTGGTTCGGCAAATACGCAAGTCTGTCTTTTCTTATTTGGATGCAAATATAACGTGTTTGTGGCTCACCTGAAATATAGTATTCTTGTGTCTAAACACATTGTGTTTGCTATTCAACACAACATGTTGAAATACAACGATTAATGGGTTATAATATATATTTTTATGTAATCCAATTCAGGCTTTGTTTGTTTAAAACTGCTGAAAACAAATCGTCAATAGTCAATAAAGAAACAAAAATGCAGCAGATCTTCAATTCATGAAAACAATGCTACCAAATATGTACATGATTCCTGCAATATGTTGCTGGAATCGTTTTTTCAGCGTGTAGTGTATTTGAGGCGGAACAAATATTTTTTTTTTGATGAATATGACATTTTCAAACAATTTGAAATCTTGATCAGGTGTACTTTTTCTTCCCAATCTTTCACTTACATTTTAAAATTACTCTATTTTGTATTTTAAATGATAACAATATCAAACGTATAAAAATTTCCTTCAGGGTACAACAAAAATCTGGTCTAATGGGAACTGATGGTTTGTTCTCTGGAGATAAAAATACATTTTTCCAAATTTTTTCTTGCGTCTTTTGCTTGTGAGACATTTTTCGAACATTTGCATAGTGGGGAATTCTCAATTCAAATCACTGTTTGTTGACATTTAGTCCCATTGATTTTTCAATAGCATCACTCTAAACAACCGCTGAGATCTGTGGCAAGATCAGGGCCCCTACTATGTAATTCGATTCGAAAATTAAAACTATTCGAAAGTTCTTTCCGATCCGTATTTGAAATGGTACCATGTACAACTTTCGGATTGAACAAAAAGTGTTACCAATACTTTCGGAAAATGTTTTTTTTTTGGTTGGCAACGTTTCATGTCAAAATTATTTTTGGTTTGTTATTGTTCATAAATAAGTTTCAGAAATATCCTAGATAAAGTAAATTAGGGGTCCTGGGGTTAATTATTTCATTGGAAGGGTAAGGAAAAAAATTACAATTTCTTATTATTCACTAGTTTTAACAATTTCGCCCGTCCCTAGTTCCATACTAGACTATGCCTTTTTGCACCCTATTCATATAGATTGAACATTTACAAAATAATGCGACTTCGAAGGAAGAGGCAGTGGCACAAATTCTGTGTACAAATTAAGTCAAAATAAGTACATAGTAAAAATATTTTTCTTTAATAAAGACACTAATACTATGGTTTAGTAATAGCAGATTTTTTTGTTGTCTTATTTAGTGCACGAATTCCTTAGAGTCGCTGTTTTCCGAAGTATGTATAGCGATACTTTGGTCATGGGCACGGCAATAAGTTGAAAAAACCATATAACATTGAATAATCAAATTTTTTAAAAGACATGTAGCCATAAAAATAAGTTTTTGCTACAAAAAATCATTCTTTTTCTTATTGTGCATAAAAATTCCGTAATTAATAATATAAAATTTGTTTATTTTTTATAAAAATCAAATATTTTATTTCTTTCCGCTATCTCAAGAGCAAGCGAATAAGAATCTCAAAAATCGAATTCATTTCTGTTCAAAAATCGAGATACATGGTTCAATCTTTCCGAAAATCGAAACTAGAATCCGACTTTCGGATATCGCTCATTCGAATTTAAGACCCATGGTACCAAAAATTCGGTTCCGTTAAATTTTTCTTTCGAAGCGAGTTACATAGTTAGGGCCCAGAAATATTTATACGGTTGGAAATTTAGCAAAACTTTTTAAAAAAAAAAAAAAACTATATCTCTATTAATGGTCTTGAGCTTGAATAAATAAAATAAATATATCTAATTAAGGCGGATAGCCGTCGGTGGTGCAATGGTTAGTATGAGCGGCTCTTGCGCATGAGAATTTGCGTTCGATCCCGGCTCTTACCACCTAACATTTCTTTCGACGACGGTCACTCCGCTGAGTAAAGGCGCCCCTATCGAGTACTAAGCCATGAAAACACTTCTCAAAATATCGTTAGGAACCGGTGGAAAACTGTAGGTACCAATCAGTGAGTATAAAACTAGAAAGCGCACGGCTCACTGGTTGCGAGAACCTCGCCAAAGTCCCTTAAAGGGATGTTATGGGAAAATATTTAATTATTTCAATTAAGGCGGATTCGCGCTATACGTTGACAAATATTTAAAAAATCGGGAAGGATATGCTTGATCAAAACTTAAAACTGCGGCCATGAAAAAAATGCTCAGTCAAAATTGGGTAAAAATATATTTTTTTAATTATACTCATCCTGACACGTTGTTTGTGCCCCATATTGGCCAATACATAATTTTTTTTTTGCCGAAACACACTAGGTATCGTCGATACATTAACGTCCGGTAGGGGACTACAAGAACCCTTGTAAACGTTCCCTTATCCTGCTCTTCAGTGCGTATTATTTGAGACTCTCAACTCAAAAAAATGTTGGGAGCACACCCTACTATATATAAGTATATTACCACAGACATTTACATTACATTGTTTATTTTTCTTAAACGTAGTTATCATCAACTAATTTTTATCAATTACACAATAGTCACAGGAATTTCAACTACAAGGTGGTTGAAATGTTGGTTATTATCTACTGCAACATTTTTTGAGTGTATTTGAGGGAATTTAACAAATACGAGTACGTCAAACAACTTTTGTGTGAAATTTTAGTTGACGGATATACCATGTATTCCTTGCAAACCATCCATTTATAAGTCATGCAATAGTTTGGATTTGAAAAAGCAAACGAATACTAACAAATTTCAGTTTTGTTTCAGTCACATTTTTGGACTGGATTCATAGTTCTTTCAGAAATACTACTGCTTTGAAAAATTTCCCAACTGCAAAATTTCGTTCGTTGCATTTCGTTTGCGTTTTACAAAATTCATTCTACTTCGCTTTAGATTTTTGCTCAGTCAGGCATGAACATTACTGCTACACTATACTTGGAGATCTAGCGCATAAAGCTTTTTCGCCTACATAACACACACTAAATATCCTCGGGGCTATTAACTTGAATAATACTCTGGCTATATGGTACTTGTTTATATGTTTATAGTATACTGCTGGCGGCAGTTTGGTTGGGATTGTGGAATGGTTTTGTGTTGGTTAAGTTAGACAACTACTGGCATTCTTCATTTGTGTACCTCTACTTTGAACCGCTAAACTGGAACAAATGGAAAGAACCAAATGGGGGAAAACACCAGCAATGAAGAAATTTGCACAGCTTTTGTTTTGAAAAATGCAGTGTAAACTGCTAAAAGCATTAGCTACAAATTTGCAAACAAATATGTGTGCGGAGCGGCAAACTACTATGAACACGCTCTTGCACCCAATTGCTGTTTAACAAGTACATGTGCAATATGTAAAATGTGTTAGTCGCCTATCTGCGCTTACAAGCCTTCATTTGAATACAGTGATTTTTTTTCTTGCCGGTACTTTTGAGACTCCAAATGCTTATACGCCATTAACATAGTTACACGCTCAAGAGTACAAGTATTCAAAGCGTGGAGACATGGACGGTGGTTGAAAAATTTCGTATTTGCTCCGATAGATAAGCGATGCAACATACGATGATTTTTGTCGTTGCTGCAGAGAAACATTATGTTTCTAAATATTTGCTGAATTGTTCGTGGTTGCAGCGAATATATTTATTATAAATTTTGGCGAAACTACGGTAAATAATAAAATATATAAATATTTGATTTTGTATTACATAATATATTTATTATATATGTGTTAGATAGTACAATATTTCTGAAATATTGTCTAATATTTGTCTACTGCTTTGTATCCAATCAGTCATTTATACAACGATAATGATTTAAATGAGATTGTCGTATACAACGCTGTTTGTATTGCTCTTCATGGTTGGTTGGTTTTCGTGGTTGCTAAAGATACTATTTAGCATCAATTAGTGTTCTGAGACACCGTTTTGCATACCACATCACTCCGGAAAGTCCAAAGTACCGTAATCATAGATACCTCATTAGATCCCCTAGTTATATCTCGTGAGGTTATGCAGGAAAGGACGGCCCTTGGTCTTCAGACGTCTATTCATCAGAACCGAACAACTGCAGAGGAGATGCTCCACCGTCACCTCCTCTTCTGCGTCATCGCAGGCACGGCAGTGGTCATTATATGACAGCTTCAACCATCTTGCTTGATTACCGATTGGCCAGTGCCCGGTCAGAACGCCAGTTAGCCTAGATATGTCTCTCCGATTATGGCTGATCAGGGAGTTACTGCGGTGAATGTTATATTGTGGCCATGTGTTTCTGGATATGCGCCACGTTTCCGTCCTATCTCATCTGGCCTTCGCATCCTCGTCATACATTTAGTACTTTTATCTGCAACCATGTACAAACAGGTGGACATAAATTTGATATTATAAAAAAATCACTTGTATCAAAATAATAATAAGACACATGAGTGGCAAAAATCATGCGCACAAAGCTGATGATATTGTCGCACTATCAATATCTAATTAAGAGGAATTGGGGTCGACCACGTTGTGGACAGAAATTCGCCGTCGCTTGACTTATGTTTGTGGACGCCGCTAAAAATAACTACATCCACTAGATATGTCTCTCCGATTATGGTTGATCAGGGAGTTACTCCGGTGAATGTTATATTCTGGCCATGTGTTTCTGGATATGCGCCACGTTTCCGTCCTATCTCATCTGGCCTTCGCTTCCTCTTCATACATTTAGTACTTTTATCTGCAACCATGTACAAACAGGTGGACATAAATTTGATATTATAAAAAAATCACTTGTATCAAAATAATAATAAGACACATGAGTGGCAAAAATCATGCGCACAAAGCTGATGATATTGTCGCACTATCAATATCTAATTAAGAGGAATTGGGGTCGACCACGTTGTGGACAGAAATTCGCCGTCGCTTGACTTATGTTTGTGGACGCCGCTAAAAATAACTACATCCACTAAAAAATTAACCAAATTAGCCGTAACTGAATTAGAAGGTTGTCACAACCACACTAGATGTCATTACATCTCGATTAGAGATCACAACTGTATTTGAGGTTGTCACAAACTTCAAAAAAAAATCCCTAAAACGACTTAGATCTGGTTTTTTGCTCCTGGATGGAAATATACCATGTGTTTGATATTTGTCGCAAATATAGTATACTTGTGTCCAAACACATTGTGTTTGCTGTTCAAAAGTACATGCTGGAGTCAAAATGATTAACAATGTATTCGAGAATTAAATACTCATCTGTTTCAAAATGGCAGGCCAATTTTGTGTGAGGTTAGGTTAAAAAAATCACATGAGGTGTCTAGGGACACCGGGTTGGAACGAAGTTCCTTTCGCTATATATAAGTATTATGCACTAGTTTGTTCCAACACGTCTAGGTGCCCGGTGAAAAATACGATAATTTAAATGGATTTTTAAGAAACGATACTTTTTGTAGAATGATAAACTTTTTTTAAGAAATTATTTTTTATAGAATCTATACTTAAAACAGAAGTATATTTTTACGTCCTTTTTGTAAGAATATGTATTATATTTTCACGAAAAGGTCCCTTTTTATACAGAGATACTTATTTTATAAAAAACTAATGCTTTTTTTGAGAAGAGGTAGAAGAAGTACTTTCTGTAACAAAAGGCCATAAACGTAAAATTTTTTTTTTTACAAAGAAGTACAAGGTGGCGCAAAAGTAATCCTCCTATCAGAAAATGCTATAAATTTTGCGATTGGCCGCTAATGTCAGTTCTGTTTTGACATTTGTGTAGTAAACACATGCGAAATACACGTTAATAAACAATGTTACGCTATACTGCTCCAGAACGCGGAATATTGCTGACTATTTATTTGACCAATAATCGGTTGGTGACTTTGGCACAACGTGAATTTCGTCGCAGATTTCCTGGCCGTCCAACGCCTACTGGTGAAACACTGCGACGTTTAGCCGCTTGCCTCGAAGAGACTGGCACAACACGAGATGCTGCCAGGCGTGGCAGACCCCGGAGTAGCCGTTCTGCAGAGAATATTGCTGCTGTAGGATGTCATGGATGCGCCGTCGACATCGACCAGACAACGTGCCACGCTACAGAGCAATGATCAACGAGTTCTTTTTGCCGCAACTTGATGAATTGGGATTGAAAAACATGTGGTTCCAACAGGACGGTTCAACGGCACACACTGCACGTTCCACAACCGATATGCTGAAGGATGCATTTCCCGGGCGCCTAATCTCCCGTTTTGGCGATTTGCACTGGCCAGCAAGATCGCCTGATTTGACCACTCCAGACTTCTTTTTGTGGGGCTTTTTGAAGTCGCGGGTTTATGTCAACAAGCCTCAGACTCTTGCAGCTCTTAAAGACAATATCCGTCAAGAATGTGAGGACGTATCGCCGGAAGTTTTGGTCAAAGTGATGGAAAATGCCATAAAAAGTGCTCAAATGACAATCAACTGTGGCGGCGGCCATTTACATGACATCATATTCTCGACTTGATGTAAAAAAAATTAAAAGACCAAATAAAAATAATCCACAAGAAGAATCAAAGTTTTTAATTTTTTTTTAAATTACAGCCAAAAAACATCGGAAGTTTACTTTTGCGCCACCTTGTACTTATTTTAACAACAGGTACTTTTTAAAGACGTGGTACTCTTTTTAACGAAAAGGTTATTTTTTTTAAGAAAATTTACTTATTTTCAGAAAGTCTCCTTATCTCAACAAGAGAAAAGAAAAGGTATTAATTTATTTTTAAGAAAAGGAATTTTTGTAAGAAACTGTATTTTTTAAAGAGAGATTATTTTTTTGAAGAAACTTTTTTTTAAGAAATTGGATTTGTTTCAGAATTGGTCCATTTTTAGAGAATACGTAAATATTTAAGAGTAGGTTTTTTAAGAAAGGGCAATGTGTTGTAAGAAAATTTAACTTTTTTAAGAAAAGGTACGTCTTTAGGATAAGGTATTTTTTTAAGAATACGTATTTTGTTTAAGGATATGAATAGGTATTTTTTTGAGAAAATTTACTCTTATTAAGAAAAGCCTCCTTAAAAAAAAAAACATATCTCTCTATTAAAAAAAAAACTATATCTCTATTAATGGCCTCGAGCTTGAACAATAAAATTAAAAAGTAAAAAAGCCATTTATTTAAGAAAATTTTCTTTTTTTAAACTTCTTTCACTTTGGCTTTTCTAAATTTACTTTTGTTGGGTCAAAACTACAATATGTACTAAATATTGGTTATTGTTTTTTTTTCATTTGGCCCCCAACCCGCAACGTGCGATAATGAACTTCGGTCGAAAAAACCACTTTGTCAGAACGAAATTGGGACAAAGGGAAAGAAGAATGCTCGTAACTACACGCAGAAAAATAACAGCCCAACAACCTATTGCAGGAATCATATTTGTACATATTTGCAAGAATTGTTTTCGTGAATAGAATATCTGCTGATTTTTGTTTCTTTATTATCTTTCCGGTTTTTGTCTGCAGCGGTGTTCAACAAACAAAACCACATTTGGGTCAAAAATACATATATTATAACCTATTAATCATAGCGCTCCAAACATTGTTATATTGAATAGAAAACACAATATTTTTGGACGCAAGTATGGAGTATTTGCGAGCTCGATATATTTGCATCCAAACAACAAAAAATACAAAATACTTGAACAGTTATTAGAGAGGGACTTGATGTATCTCCTGTGTAGGTGTCACATCTACAAATTGGTGCTAAGAGCAGTGTTGGAAAATCTACAGCAGTTTCTGCGTAGAACGTTTCCAGCAACAATGGGAATAAATGAACTTAAAATACTTTCGAAACTGGAGTGATGAAATCTTTGCTTCGAAATTAGTAACAGCGAAAGATGATACCATTACTTTTTGCCTAGCCCAACGACAGAAAAGACACCGTAGCAGCTACTATAAAGACCTATTGGAACTGGTTGTTGTATTCCTTGACGGTGGCTTGGACGAATACAAGTTTAACGATTTTATGCCCATTCATCACTCACGATATTATGTCCAAGGCAATTTACTCTTTAAATATATTTATATTCAGAGATCAATGTAAACTGGCAGAATCACAATTAGATGGCATTCGAGATGGTATTCGTGTTTGTTGTTCGTCTATACATTACAGTCTGGAATGGTTGTACGCTGTCAAATCGCCGAATCAGGACTTGAACGTTTTGAAAACACTTCACTCATACGCAGACCTGGCTAAGAAATAGTCGAGAACAATGGTAACGAAATTTATCAGATGTTTGTGGTATCTGGCGAACGAGGATTTAGCTCTCGCCTTCTTTGATTCACACATTTTGTATGGCATAAAACGAATAATTATTTGCGTAGATGATGGAGAGACCTTAAAGCAAAAGAAAAGGATGTCGAACTAGAAAGTGAAGAAGAAACTGAAGGAGGAACTGTAGCAGAAAAAAATATGTTAAAGGTGCTATATGTTGCAAGAAAAATAATTAGCTTAATTTTGCAAAGTAAATGATCAATTTTTGTCGAATGACTTAAGGGAAAACTTGAATTAGAAAACAAAAAGCGTTTTTCCAACGCTTTATCTTTCCGTATGAATTTATTCGATACCCGCCGGAAAAGTGGCCGCACCGCGAAGATTATCAACGAGCAATGAGAAAATTGTCGAGAAAATTCATGTTGTAAACGACTTCGGCAAAAGGGGGGTGGAAGTGGTTGAGGAGTATAAACAATATTGGATTCAAGGTATCGCTGATTATCGTAAAAAATATCCGAGTTTTGAAAAGGCAATTTGTTATAAATCAATAATTGTCATATATGTACATTAATAATATCAATAAACCCATTTTCATTTATTACCCTTTTTATTTTGGTGATTTTCGTTAAAATTACTTTTTTATTTTTTTAGATCCTCGTTATGTTTAAAGTTGTAATTTCCTTTAAGGCTGTAAGATATCATGTTTTCTCCGGTTAGTGAAAAAAATGTAAATGCCGCTGGACAATCGTTTCGATGTTTGTGAAGCATCGTCTTCAGCAGCGTCTAGCCCGTTAAGCCACTGCGGTGTGTATTTACACAAGTCACTAATCGAAGACATTTATTGATTGTGTGCAGAGTGATTGTTATCGCTACTTACACATTGCTTTCCTACTTACACGCACTGATGCAGAAGTTTTGAAAGTTCTATTTATAGAACGAACTATTCTAATTGTAGTTGTTTCGTTGTTTTGGTTTGGTCGTACCATATGTTTCAAATTTAGTTGTAGTAGACCCAATAAATGGTTGGCAATGAAGGGTAGATTAGTTGTGGAGACTTGTTAGGACTTTTAGAACTGAAAAGACTAGTACACTCTAAAACGATGCGAATAATTGTTTTGAAGTTCTGATATTATGTTCAAGGTATTTGCAATCGGCCCCACTGTGCGTTGTTCCAAATGCGTATTTAGGATTAAAAAGTGACTTGTTTATTTTCTCTTTGATTGTTTTATTCTAACAATAGGATTTGATCGAGATTTTAAGTCCTTTGCTTCTACACTTACAGCAGTTTCCAGTTTCCACTGACTCATCACCCCGAACATTCCCATCTCACAAACTTAAGCTTAATTCATTTCGGTGCAATGGTATTTTTTTATGCCTGAGGCAGTATATAATTTGGTTTGCTTTTTATCTAACAATTTTTAAATTTAATTTTAATATTTTGTGTATATATCCTTTTGCATTCTTCAAATTGCACAATTTTTTTCCTTGCTCTAATCTTTCGTATTGGAACATTCAAATCTTCTCTTGAGGGTTCAGTTTCCGTGCTGAATTTCTTATACTCGTTATATTCGAACATAAGTAATACTACTTAATTCCAAACATTCCAAAACAATTAGACCGACAGTTTTCATTATAATGACATTTAAACAAACCAAGAAGTGAAATGCATTTTTCGCAATATGTACAATATTTTAAATATTGACAAAAACTGGGTAAACTCCCATTTGAACAATATTATAAATATCAAGCACGTATTAGTTTTTAATACTTAACGCTTTTTTCCTCCAAACTGCACAATAAATTGTATTGCCCCTCGCCCTGCTACGAAGCGGGATACTATCGGTGTTCATCAATTAGATGCGCTCTAACAATACACACAACTAACACAGGGTGAGGGCATATGAAATTCCATGGAATGTTTTTTCTTTTTATCTTTGCCAACGTGAAACTAGTGTTGTTTCGCAAATTGAGTTTAAATGCCAAATTGTGGTTATACACAGTATCTCTTTCCAGAGCATTTCCCCATTGGTTACCAAACTAATATTTAATCCCAGGGAGTGAATATGTTTTTGTATGTGAAACAATGTATGACAACGCAAATATTGCATTTGTCGGATTCCCTTTACGCGCACATAAAGTCGAATTCGTTTAGAGTGATGGAGTTATAAATTGTGAAAAAAACTAGGGTTTAGAGCTAGGGAAGCGTGGAGGATAACGTATTTGGGGCATTTCGCAGCTCTAATTTGACAATCAACACAAAGAGTTCACGTGGAACCACCTGCGCGCAGCATTTGCTGCTTGAACGCATACGTCTTGTGAACGTTCTGGAGTTTTGTTCATACACTGGAAAAAACAGTTGCAAGTTATTAATAATTATAACTTAACTCAGTTTCTGAGTAATGTGTGCTTTATATTTACTATAGTTTCAAATCAAACACTATGTCGAGGACAAGGAGAGCCATACTTGTTAAAAGGGTCACCAAAACGGCAATGGGGTCTATCGCCACAAATGTTTACTGAATACATACAGCTGTTGTCCGCCCGATATTGACCAACCGGAATTTCGTTTGGTGGTCGTCTGTTGTCAAAAGTCAAGAGATTGACAATGCTGTGTAACGTGGGTGCCCGTCACATAACCCCTACCGAGGGTTTGCGATTATCTGGATCCTGTTACCATTACATTTCCTGGGAAGTCGAATAGCTGCAACGTTCGAAATTCACGTAAGACATTCCTTGTAATGGAACACCAACCCATATGACCATGGACAAGTTCAAAGGATCTTTGGTATTCCAACGTAGAATTGGATTACATTATACCCACTTCTATCGTTGAGAGAAACTCGATACAGACAGAACTAAACGGGGTGCATACTAGGTAACAGACAGACGCTGAAAAATCTGTATTTTTTGTTGTTTGGATGCAAATATAACGTGTGTTTAGAGCTTGTCGCAAATATAGTACACTTGTGTCCAAACACATTGTGGTTGCTATTCATTATTACATGTTTGGAATACAATGATTAATATGTTATAATGTATGCGTTTGTGATCCAAATATAGCTTTGTTTGTTATGCAAATACAGCTGTGTTTGGCGCACTTTTTAATTATTTTTTTGTCGGTATGCTCCGTCGAGAGCAAACAATACCAGAGGGACAAAGAAATCTTGTTCTCAGCCTAAGTTAATGTTGTTACAGGTTACTATATTTTTGTATTATTCTTTCAGTCATGAATTGAGTGTTTCTTATGTTGACTGACCTGTTGCGTTTTATTTTCCTGCATTCAGTTTTCAATCGTTCGTTTGTGAGGAAACACACAAATGATTGGACGCAAGTATAAATAAATAAATGGTTTCCCATTACATCCCATGAAGGGACAGGGGAGAGCTTCTCACAATCACTGAGCTGTGCGCTTTCCAGTTTTCACTCACTGATTGGGACCTACAGTTTTACACCGATTCCGAACGGAAAATTTAGAAGCTTTTGCATGGCTATATACTCGATAGTGTCACCGTCACTATGCGAGTTGACCGCCGCCGAGAGAATTTTACTTTTTTTAAGGTGGTCAGAGCAGGGTTCGAACCCAGGATCTCATGTACAAGAGGCGCGCACACTACCATTGCACCACCGACGTCCACGCAAGTATTACGTCACCGAAAATGCTCAAACACGTAACCCTCATTTTTATTGTGAATTGTAGATAAGAAGCAAAAAAACCTTATAACGTCAAAAGTATTTTATATTTACACTCGATGTTTTACAGCTTCCCTTAGGAACTTGGAAGTCTTAGATTTTGTAGATACATATATTAGCCTGGTGTATTTTAATGACCCAAAAATCATTTTTACCGATACGATACAATAAATATTATAAAATCTTGCACAGATTCTTTGAATTCCTTCATTATTGCTCAGCTAAATACATATCTGATACCATCTATAAATCGTTTTCATAAACTCTAAGAAACGAAGTCTATGAAATTTAGTCATAACATATATGACAAATTGTCATACATTCTACGGACCGAAATATATGAACATTTGTATAACACATATATAGCAACAATTTTACCGATACGATACATTTCAGGTGGCGATATGGATATAGGCAAATGGCTCCGTCTAATAGTATGAATCTTTGCAAGTTAACATCCTAATGTTTGCATTCAAACATGCAAATATATGAATATTTGGAAGGTGATCCAAACATATACATAGTTCCTGGGGAATATGTGTGACAGAATATTTTACAGTGGCCGTTTTTTCAGCGTGCGGTATTTAGATTTATACAATGATGGTTACAATATAAATGGCAAAGGCTACCAGACCATGGTAGTGTCTTTCAGGCAGAAGTCGTGGCAATCCGAGAAGTTGCCTTTTGGATGGAAAGCAACTTCATCACCACCTGTGGTATCAGCATTTACTGTAACAGTGAGGCTGCTGTAAAATCCTTGCACTCTGTATTTCTGACTTCAAAATCTTTCCACATCCACCGTGCTTCTGTAAATGCGTTGACTACTCAGTTCGATATTCACCTTATATGTGTATTGGTGCGCAGGAACATTCCACTGAAGGATACGGCGGATGAAGTAGCGAGATTTAGGGGCAGTACATTGGTCATGTGTATATGTGCATTTTTGCCTGCAAGCAGAAATTTAATACCGCAGCACTTATAAATGTGAATGGTCTGAATGCCATTTGCCACCTTTAGAAAAGATATCTTTACGCTAATAGCTCTGATAAGCGCATATTACTTTATAGGCTGACGCGCGTTTGTACTTGGAATCCTAGTTCATAATTACTGCACAAGCTGTAAGGATGAAGAAGAGAAAAAAAGCACTGAATAAGTAAAATGGGACTGTCCGACCTTTGGTGTTAGAAGGACCTAACAGACATTCAGGAAGTTAAGCTTAATGATCTTACGACGTTTTTGCGTCAATTGGTTCGCCAGGGGCTAATGTACGTTTCTTCTTCAGACACATGGTGGAATATCGGGAAGAGGTATATGAATTGAACGCCCAGTAAGCATACCAGGTCAACTTACAGGTTCAAGTGTGGGGACGGAATATGATGTCCGTTGGTATCACAACGGTCTTAATTAGACTAAGTGTATCAATAACCCACCTAACTTTCATGGCTAACTAAGACTTACATTCGCTGTCTCTTAGTGCGGTGGCCGTTGTCGAATGAAATTATGTTGCACTATTTAAACACGGATGTTGCACTAAACTGAAGTTATGATTATCATAAAAATTATAGAGCCTTCTAGCGATTCCTTGAATTCCTTCATTATATTATATCTAATAACATCTATAAATCGCTTTCATAAACTCTATGAAACGAAATCTAAGAAATTTGGTCAGTCATCACAAATTTTCATACATTCTACGGAAAGACATATATGAAATTTTGTATAACATGTATGAAGCGGAAATTATGGAATTTGTTGATAACATTTCTCAAACCCTCTGAACAATTTTATGAAAGCTGTCATAAGGAGAGAATACATGTTTAGGATTCCTGCGAAACTGTATAGCCTTTTTAGATCAAGTCACATTTCCCTATCAGCGATTGTTCTGAATGATCCTATTAAAACATACATCATACTGGTCCAAAATGTTAGCCGTGGCTGGGACTATAAAATGATACGTTCACAGATCATGAAGAGTATTCAGTTGATTCTATTGATCGGCAACTGCATATAGTCACTTCGACGGAATTGAACGATCTCGTCCGAGGTTTGGTGTTACTGTATATTAAATCTCAACATCAAAATCTCTTCTTGCAGGACCAGGTAGATAACCCACAAGGTGAAGGCTTAGCGTTACGTCCTAATTCAAATGATATACTGAAGATACCATGTGACCCAGACAAGGAGAGTATGCTTATAAACTCTTCAGAGACAAATTTTAAAATTGCCCTGTGAGCCAAAGGGAATAAGTTATCTTCAATTCCGGTTTCATTCTCGTTGGATATGAAGAAGACATTTGAAACACCAGCCAAAGCCTCGACATCATGATAATAATTGGAAACATTGCGCTCAACGTAAAACTTCTTGCTCTACTCCTAGGCCTGCTATTAGTTTTCAAACAACACTGCGGCTTCCTATATATGGATTTTGCATCACGGAGTAAGTTTTACTACACTCGGTCAGGAAAATATCGCTCACGATCCTTTGGTCTAAAGGGAAAATATTTACTTGTTCCCTTTGATCATTAAACTCGTATTGCATGTTATAGATTTGCATTTTGAGGAGTTTTTGTGGGCCCTTAGATGTGACAACTTTCCCACAATCGACGTTTATTATAGTCGATAAATAAAAAGATGACGAGCGTGTCCTGCATTCCCAACAGTGTGAGAATTTTTTGTTTAACGACAAAATTTATTTTTATTTTATCGGGCTAATTTTGGTCAGGAGTTTCTTACACTGAAATAATAACGCTTCGAAGCATGGATGAATCATTTTCGTTTATGTTTAGAATAAAAACTTTCGTATATCCGAAAATTTGGTAGCCGCTGCAACGAAAAATTTCGTACATAATTTCTTTGACAATTTTTCATTTCGTTGCTGCAACAACTTAATACCCGTTCATGCTACAATTTTATGTAATTTCAATTTCAAAAAAGTAAATAGTAAAAAATAAAAAAGTTAAAAAAGTATGTTCAAGAAATTTAAACTATTAATATTTTGTTTATCTGAAGCAACTTCATTGCAGTAATGAAAGAAATTCAGTGCAGCAATGAAATAAATTCATTACAAGAACGATACTTATTCATTGCAGCAAAGAAATTATATAGTTTCCGATTACATTGCACGAAGGAATTGGGGAGAGCTTCTCACAACCAGTGAGCTGTGCGCTTTCTAGTTTTATACTCACTGATTGGGACCTACAGTTTTACAGCGGTTCAGAACGGTATTTTTGAGAAGCATTTTCATTGCTAAATACTCGATAGTGTCGCCGTCACTATGCGAATTTAAGGTGGTCAGGGCAGGTATCGAACCCAGGATCTCAAGTACAAGAGGCGCGCACACTACCCATTGCACCACCGACGGTGATGCAAATGACAGCTAAGTTATGTTTATGTTGTTTGCATCGAACGAAAATACGCATTCCCATGAACAAATCACAATAGCAACTCAAACTCTATGAAATACCGACTACCCCGCCGTCATTACGAAAACGTGAAGAGAGGGATAGGGGCTCTTGTCTATTTCTCTATTACTAGATCTAATGCTAAAATCCCCGAATTAGAAACACCTAAAAAAATTTGAAAGCAATCATATGTTTCAGCACCTGAAAAGTTCTGTCACACTTTAAAATCCCCATTACCTGGATATAGTGAGCATGCCAACACTAACGCACAATTTTTTTACTTGCTTGCATGAGTGTTGAGTTTTTTTTCCCAGGGTTTATTACAATGGGGCTTTACCTGTGATTAATTTGCTTTCGCCTAATCATGTCATCTCCCATACATACACATTCATAGATTTGGAGTGCATGTTTGTGGTATACGAGCGCGTATATGGAAGTATTTGCATTAGTATTAGTCCTGTTGTTGCCGTTGCTTCCATTATTGCTATTGCACTACGCTGTTGCACGGTATTCAATGAACTTTTATTATGTGCCACAACACATAATTTGCGGTATTTGATGTTTTTAGAATGTATTGTTGCAGGTTGCCGCCTCGGCGTATCGAGTATCTCGCACTCGAACTCGTTCTCGTGCTCGTTACCCCCCTCATTGTGTTGGCAGTCAGTTGTAGATGCTTAGTTAGACCATGGTTTATTTTTATCAAAAGTCTATATGACGAGTTGTAGCTGTATCCGCATGTATGTATGTGGCAACATGTCTGACGTTGTTGCGGGTGCTCGGAGATTGGCGTTTTTGGTACTTGATTTAGATGTTTGTGCAAATGGATGTTGAAATGTATTTAAAATTTAAATTAATTTTAGCTTAAAGGCATAATATAATTTGGTTACAGTTTTATTTTAAAATAAATTGCATTTTTGTCCCAATATAAAATGAACAATTTTAATTATATGCCATGATGGGGAAATAGAATAAATGCATGTACGCATTGGGGATAAATCCACGTGGGCTTAGTCTACCGATTCATGTTGTGCTTAATCAATTGATAAACTTAAGTTTGACAATTTTAGTTTGTCAGTATGCGAACTAAATGTATTCAAACAATATCGAATAGTAATTAATGAATTAAAATAGATATTGAAACATGTCGCAAGTACCAACAGAGTTAAGTTCGAATGGGATGAATCCTACCTCCACCATGATCAACTTCATGGTTGGGTATTTTCCTATGTACCGATTTGGATCTGTTTTCAACACAAACTAGATACATATCCTGCAAATTTTAATCATGTAGCTCAATTCGTATTTCTAACACACAAGCGGACATGGTCAGATCATTTTGAAACCTTATGAGGATGTAGAATAGTATATACACTTGGCAAACGCTGTTTCGACTATATTCTGGAACGTAGTCCGATAATACTCGGCAAAGCAGCCTCAAAAGGCATTTGAAATATCGGACAACTGAGCACAGAATAGAGGACTATATGTCAACCAGATTAGAAATGAGATACCAAGGGTGTCTCAGTAAGATTGCAGATTGCACTTTTTAAATTGAGTGTATTTTTTTTGTTCAAGTGGCAACTCTGAAATGTGACAGCTGTCACTTATATTTATTCCGAGCTTTAAAAATAGAGCACTTTATGAAAGAACAACGCGTTATAATTGTGAAAACTTATTACAAAAATTCGGAAAGTTATAGTGAGACTTGGAAGTCAAGAAAAACCAATTAATGTGTCAATGTGTCATTTTTGAAAATTTGAAGCAACTGGACCGGTTATGAACAATAAGACACCTGTGCGTCAACGTACCGGTCGGTCTCTTGAAAACATTGCTTCTGTAAACGAGAGTGTCACCGAAAACCTGAAAACATCAATTCGATATCGTTCTCAATAACTTCAAGTTTCACGAAGTAATACGTAGCGAATTTTGAGAAAATACTGCGTAGAAAATGCAGCTTACTCAGGAACTGAAACCAGCAGACCATGGAAAGCTCCGGCAATTCGTTCCATGGGTAATGTAGCAAAGTGAAGTCAACGCACATTTTTCAAAAAAAAAAGTAATCTTTTCCGATGAAGAGCCTTTTCATCTGAATGGTTTCGTGAATACACAAAATTTTCGAATTTGGGACTCAGAAAATCCTCATGCAATCCATGAGAATCAAATGCACTCACAACGAGGAAGTGTCTGGTACGGCTTTTGGTCAGGCTGCGTAATTGGGCCTTACATTTGAGGCCGATACTGCAGTGACTGTGAACGACATTCGTTACAGGTACATGATAACGGAGTTCTTGTGGCCTCAACTGGACGGCATGAATCTGGACGACATGTGGTTTCAGCAAGACGGCACCACCTGTCACACCGCGCAGGAAACAATCGATTGTAGCAACGATTTCCAGAACAAATTATGTCAAGAAATTTTGATGTCAACTAGCCACCAAGATCATGCGATTTAACGGCATGCGATTTCTTTCGTTGGGGCTTTGGAAATCCCGGGTTTATGCGAATAAACCAGAAACAATTCCTGAGCTCAAATCCGAGATCCAATGGGTCATCTGTGAGATACAGCCACATCACTGTGAAAAAGTCATGTAAAATTTCTTGAAAAGAGTAACGGCCTGTCATCAAAGCCGTGTGGGTCATTTAACGGATATTTTATTCCGTACTTCCTCGGAGCATGTCTTGTTTACAATCCAATGAAAAAACCACAACTATCTCAAAAAATACGTGTTTTTATTTTAAAAAGAAAGAGTGCATTCGTACTGAGGCACCGTTACTTATTTACGAGAAGGAGTTATAAAGCCGCGTTTCGTGGAGCCAAGCTTCTTTAGAAATACTGTAGTATTAGAATACTACTACTAAGGTCAAATGCTCGGAAGTAAATTCAGGCTCAAACTATTGTGAAAATTCCCGCACATGTTTATTTATTTGCCTAAGATGACACATTTACCCTACACGAGTGTGATACGACCGATTTTGATTTACGCATCTGTAATCTGGTAGACGGCAATATAACCCGCTGCCGGTTGAACCCGCGTTCTGTCTACCAGTATAAAGGTAAATAAATAAAATGAAGTAAATACATTTTGTCCTATTACATTCCTTGAAATGAAAGGGAAGAGTTTATCTAAATGAGTGCGCAATGCGCGTATTGGATTTATACACATTGACTGGCACCTACAGTTTAACAAGTTTTCCGGACAGTTTGTTTTGAGAGGTTTTTCATCGATGTTTTTTCATCGCTAGTTAGTCGATAGTGTTGCCGTCTTTATGCTAGGTGACTGTTATCGAAAGAAATATCAGGTGGTCAGAGCAGGGCTGGATCCGAAGATCTATTGTACCAGGAAAGCGCACAGTAAGCCTTGCACCACCAACGGCTAAAATACTTTCGCTAAACCCCATTCAAAACTAATTTATTATTTTATTGCATCGAAAAAACTACTGTCAAATATGAGAACAAAATGTCAAATCTGACGGAATTCTTACCAACGGACCAAAGAACAGATAACAGCCCAGAACGAAAAGTATCAGTAAACTTCTGTTCAACAATTCGGCAGAGAGAGAGAGAGAGTCATGGGAGGAGTGCTTGTTGGGCGATGCTGAGTGAAGAATCCTTTGCCATACTGACAGATCAAGGAAGACTAGAGAATGGAAATTGTACTCTTGCATTTTAATGTATGACCGATTTATGTTGGATTATTTGGTAATGTATGACAAGTTCATACTACAAGCTTACAGGGTCTAAAATATTTCTCTAAGTGAAAAATGTTTGGGTTTACTCGAATAAGAAACCATTCAGGAACCCACACTCACTAGCATTAATAGTTTCGAACTCTGTAGCAAGTTGGTCATCAGATGCCGAACTACTGTGCGTGAATTGGACTTTTCATCGAGGACCGACTATTTTGACGATATCTACCCCCTCTGGTTTACAACTCAGTGTTTCCGGCAGAGTTTAAGGCGATCATGAATGTGAAGATATTAACAGCAAAGTATTAGATTGATTACATTACTCAAAAGGAAGGAATCAATTTATCCACAACTGCCAACCTAAGGCTTATATGGACTCCAGAGCACCGCGTTGTCTAGGAAATCAAACGGCCAGATAAACTGACTCGTATAAAATCCAAAGCGCGAACTGTTTGTAATAAAAACGTCAAACGTTTACAGGCCAGAAAGACCAGAAGTTCAACGATGGGAAAGAATATCCCACACAAGATTAGTGATCGCATCAGACGGAAGCAGAACGCAAAGATCCTAAGGGCCGACCGAGATAGAACTAGAATCGTGGGAATCGTGACTGAACATATAACTTTTCGAGCACATTTGTGGCAAATGAGTGTAGGGCGTACGAGGAGGATACCGCCACAATGGAACACTTTATCTGCCATTGCACCAATTTTATACCAAATCTGGAGAAACTAGTAGAAGCGGCTT
>OZ008367.1:173439696-173600323 GCA_963931995.1 Phaonia tiefii | reverse complement strand
CCTCTAAAATTATTTACGTATTGCCTTAAACTTCTACATCGCGCTCCCATAGATTGCCGACTACATACTCCTTCACTTACTTTTAACCAGAGTTCGTATTAGCTAGGAAGCGAGACTAACCAAATTAATTACTCGTGTTTCGCGAGCCTATAGCAAAATATGAGTCTAGTGGTTCTCGCGACAATTTCAACATGTCGGCTCCCGACTCGTGAGCCAACTGCCAAATTTATTTTGCTCTCGGCTCGTGATCCAACACCCAAAGTTGAGAGCAGGTTCACAGGAACTAATATATTTCACTACGGCTACCGGCTTGAAAGCCAGCCCAATATGTGTAATGGATGTACCAAAGTGTCCATGGCAATATTGTCCATTTTCACCTCCATAGTTGGTTTTCAGTTGTAATTTGCGGGAGCTATAGCGTTTAGACGGCCGCAAAACTTTTCTATAGGAGTTACAAATTCGAAAAGAAAGAGCAGTGGATTATTGGCTTTTTGACTTTATACCATATCTCGTTAACATTGTTAGCGTTTTGCGGACATTATCTTGTCGGACAATCAACCTCAGGTTTTATTCGGGTGGTACCAGAATGGGAGTGAAAAATTTATCAACTTCCTTTAGTTAAGACAACTTTAATAGAGTTGAACTTAATAGAGCTGGAGAAGGTTTTAGAAGAAACAAGGTCTTATACTGCATGTGTACATTTGTATTGGAGATATTAGAAAGCGCGTTCCCATTTTGGCCAATTTCAATCGCCAAGAATAATCACTGACAAAATTTCATTGCAATCGGTTAAGATATAAGGCAGATATCATAGTGACCAGCCATACAGACAGACGTACGAATTTGGTTCAAAGGTTCCTAGACGCTGAAAAATCTGTATTTTGTTGTTGTTTGGATGCAAATATAATGTGTTTGGAGCCTGTAGCAAGTACAAGTCCAAACACAACGTGTTTGCTATTCAATATTACATGTTGGAGATACAATGAATAATATGTTATAATATTCGTGTTTGTAACCCAAGTATAGCTGTGTTTGGAATACAAATACAGGTGTGTTTGTTGCACTATTTACTCTCAAATGAGAGCAAGATAATAAAAGAGCTACATGGAGAGATTATTCACAGTCAAAGTTGTATGTACGTAGCTGTATTTTTGCAATATTTTTCAGTCAGTGATTCATAAAAATTCCTAAATGGGTGTGTAAGTTGAAGATGAAGTGAGTATTTCTTACATCTGTTGCGTTTTAGTCTCATGTATTCAGTCATTAATCAGACAGAGGATATCAAAAGTGCTTGGTTGTTTAAGTAAGCCAAACCCCCTGGCACAGCTGATTGAAAAGACACTACGGAAATGATGTAGAATGAGAGACCAAAGAAGACATACAGACTATATTCCATTCAGCAAACTAAGTTTAAAAGTGTTTGATTGATACTAATGACAGCTAGATTATGTTTGCATCGAACAATAATATGCATTCCCTTTTATTTCTGTCCGTATTATGCCAACCAAAGAGTAAATAACGAAGAGAGGCAAAAATGTGTCGTTTTTGTTGTTTGGTTTTTGTGTTTGCTAATCAATATTGTATGTTGGAGACACAATGATTAAACTGTTACAATATATGTGTTTGTGATCGAAATGTATCTGTGTTTATGGTACAAATACAGGTGTGTTTGTTGCACTGTTTATACTCTCTCGACAGCAAGAGACTAAAAGAGAGATTAGAGAGTCTTACTTGTGAGTGTGTAACTGTATTTATTCCATTATTCTTTGCCAGTGACTCATAAATATGAATGTGTGAGTAAATTACAGATGAAGTGACTGTTTTTTATTTAGACTAATGCATTGCGAGTAGTGTCTTGCATTAAATTGTCAATGGTTCATCGGATAGAGGATATTAAATGCGCTTGGTCGGCGCTTAGTAGAAAATATTTCTGATCAGTAAGAAATAATAAATAAGGGCTCGAGCGGTTGAATGGTATGTGATGATGCTTTGGTTTTTGTATATGTTTTTGTATATGGATATACGGATATATATGTATGTGTGCTACCAAAGTGATAACGATTTTGAGGATAGAAACTGAAAAGAGTAACTACGTGAAGCCTTTTCTTTTGTCTGCCCGAGCCTTTACGGCGAAAATCGGAGGGGCGAGCCATTTGTTAGATTTAATAAAATAGCGTTTGGCAAAGTTGAAACTTTCTGAAAAACAAACTGAGAGACAAGAAAGAAATGAGAAACAAAAGAGAAGCAAATTCTTATTTCATAAAAAATAGAAATATTGCATTCAATGCAAGTAATTATAAAAGGGACGTTTTAAATAATATATTTATTTCTTTAATAATTGGTTATAAATGTGGATTTATATTGTTATATTGTAATAAACTATAATAAATAATACACTCCGGTTCACTTATTTAAAGGCACTAAAAATTCCATATTCAGCAGCCTGTATCTTTTGCAATTTGTAACCGATTGCAGAATTTTAAAATGGCAATGGAAGCTAGGCACTTTGAGATACATAAAAAATCATGACAATACTGGTTTCTTAACTAAAGAACTTTTTTTGAGTAATTTATAAAAAAAAGTCTAAAGATGTGTTATTTTTTTTTTGGTTCACTTGAATAAAGGCACTTTATTATTTTTAAGCGATGATTTTTTGTAAAGAGCGTTTGTTTATTACAATTTATAACATCTTAATCATTTTACGAGTCAAAATGGAAAAAAAAAATAAAAAATCTATCGGAAAAAACTAAAATCGATGTCTACCGTTCTGAAGATATTCTAACCGAGCAATAGCTAAAAAACTTGGACGGAGCCCAACAGTTGTCGACAATTACATCAAGGATCCCGAGGAGTATGGAAAAAACTTTAAAGGAAGGGTTTCATTGTCTTTATCTGCGTATGAGAAAAGAAAAATCATCAGAATTATTTCAAATTCTGCCTTATCCTTGTCAAAACTAAGCGCTCAAGCTGGAGTGGAAGCGAGCCAGTCATCAGTACGCACGGTAATTAAGAGCTGTGAGTATCTTAAATACCTGAAATTACAAAAGAGGCCGCCACTTCAATTCGTTTCCATTCGCAAGAGACTACATGGTATTCAGCCAAGAGGTCATGTAAATGACTGGAGAACCGTTGTATCTACGGATGAGAGGAAGTTTAATTTGGATGGGTCTGATGGGTACAACTATTATTTCCATGATCTGTGCAAAGAAAAGCGTTTTTTGAACCGACATCACAGCCGAGAGGGCGGCGTTATGGTGTGGGGTGCTATTACGTACTATGGCACCATCGATCTTGAAACTCAAAGTGCAAAAATGACTGGGGCAAGCTATAAATCATTATTGGAATCGGATTTTCCGATGTCCAGTGAACTATTTGGTCCCATGTCTTGGATATTGCAACATGATACTGCCCCTATACACAACGCCAGAGTAGTAAAAAGTTCATTGAAAGCCAAAATGTTAATATTATTGCCTGGCCACCCTATTCGCCAGATGTCTGGGGTTGGTTATCTGGTAAGGTTTATGAAGGTGGTAGACAATTTGATGACAAGCAGTCACGAATTCAGGCCACTAAGGATGCTTGGAATTAAATTTCGTTGGATTACATAAATTCTCTTTATCTCTCAATGAAAACCCGTATATTGGAAGTTATTAAAAACAAAGGGGGTTGTACCCATTACTAATAGTTCTTAAATAAAGTAAAATAAATTAAAAAAAACAAGAAAAACTGTGCTTCATTAAAATTAGTTAAAGTGCCTTTATTCAAGTTAACCAAAAAAAAAAATAGCACATTTTTGGACTTTTTTTTATAAATTGCTCAAAAAAAGTTCTTTGGTTAAGAAACACTATCGTCATGATTTTGGCGTAGAATACGTCTTACCTTACGGTATAGGGAGTCATGTCAGATTGTTATTGTTGTAATCTGTATTTCATTGATTATGAGGAAACGGCGAGATAACTTTTTTTAAAATTTTTTTTGTAGGTAAATGAAGATGTTATCTTTCGTTTGATATACATTTCATATTGGTTGATATCTTCCTAATATTTAAATTTCTCAAATGAAAATTGTTTAAACACATACACTCATACATATGTGTGGTGTTTGGTTGAGTGTTTGAGTTTGTAGCGTGAACACAAACTATGCTGCTGTTTCAGTGTGGACACAAACCTTCGGCTGTTGTTTTGATTGATGAAATATTGAAATTTCGTATATTTACTTATGTATTTAAGTGAAACAAAATGTTAAATGTGAATTTGAATTTAACATGGATATATAATTATAAAAAATATAAATCAAATTGATTTGCGTCTGTAATTTATCATTTATCCTTACTCTTTTAATTTAAAAACATATTTATCCTATTTTTCCTACCATAAGCTTATGTATATTATCAAAAGTAACTATCAAATAAATAAATTCATTTGCTTATGTTATTTATCATTTATTGTTATTTATGTTTTCTGTCTTATCGGATGGCGTATTCTACGTTAAACTTAATGGCCGTGTCTCTGACATAGCCTGCAGGGACAGTCCGTGGCCGAAGGCCTCGGACAACTGTCTGCTGTTTACTTTTTTTTATATCTCAAGATGTCTAGCTACCATTTCCATTTTAAAATTGTGCCACCGGTTACAAATTGCAAAAGATACAGGCTGCTGAATATGGAATTTTTAATGCCTTTAAATAAGTGAACCGGAGTGCATATTGAAAGCGAAGAATAATTCGTTTCTAAATATTATTATATTTGGGAGGAAATACGCACATGTATGTGGAGGTTTGGGGGAAACACGCGAATGCTTCCACGTAAGTACATGGATGTTTGGGATGAAGAACGCATATGTTTCCACTTAAAAGCATACATGTTTGTCGGTAAACATGATACTGTTTGCATTTAAATACAAGTAAGTTTGGGACTTGCAAACATATGAATGTTTGAAGTGTGTTCCAAGCATATACATGGTTTCTGCAGAATATGTTTGGGAAAATATGTTAGAGAGGCCGTTATTTTTCAGCGTGTAGGTATCAAATGATGTAAATACTTACATCCCCATCCCTATTGGCATGGGTATAGAATTAAAACGTTAGTTTTCTTTAAAAACAGCAAAACTCTTGCATTGGACATTGGATCTTAGAAATAAATAAATAATACACGTTATTCTTAAAATGCATCAGCCGCACTGAACCTAATCACGTTGTCACATTGTTTGTTGGTCTCAACGATACAACCGCGACAACGTCAGTGTTCAATTCCAAAGCTGGATGATGTCAAATAGAGTTTAATAATACAATTTTTGAACAATTATAGTTTATAATGGATGGCCTTACAAACGGGCTGGGGGTACAAACGCGGTGGTTGGGTGTCATAATTTTTAGGAAAAGTCATGACAATCGCAATGTTTGAACAAAATGCGTTTTCCATACTCGTACACGATTGTCATACCAAATACGTATGTACGTACATTTAGACATATCGATCGTGTGTAATTTATTTGAAAATTTAACAGTTCTGACATGTTTTTGACCTTTTTCAAACTATAATTAATTTTAAATTTGAATGTCTTTTGTTGGTAATGATTGGAACTTGATTGTTTGACAAAAGAATAGCAAGAATAAAAGCAACAATATCAATATATCCAACTGTTGTAATAATTAACTATACAAATATTGACAAACGAATGAAACTATTCCACCATGTGTTGCGAACACCGACACCCACCCAATTTTCAAGGCGAATAGTTGTTTGTTTTTTCTGAAAATTTTGAGAATTGTTTCGATTGTTCTAAGCCATGGCAAGAAGAGAAAAAAATTTAAATAAAAACGTTGGATTCTATTAACGACGTTATTCGCAAGATCGTGGTTAAGAGCATAATTGGTTACAAGCAGTGGTAGCCATGCGACAAATGCGCTCACGAAGACCACTGTTGGTGGACGCCTCTGAGATAGGTCAAAATTACGTTATTTTGGAGATTGAATTCTCTGTTTACGAGTTAGGGCCATACTTGTATTTTAACGTCTTTTATAGTTTGACTACTTTTTGGAGAAAATTGTGTGCTTCTCGATCCGGTAGCCATAGACTAATCACATATAGACTGACATCACAGCTATTCAGGAACTGTGATGGACAGGATATGGTTGCACCAGAAAGAAAAACTGTGACAGTTACTACAGCTGCATTGAGCCAAAGCACGAATTCGGTGGCAAGAGACTGCAACACTTAGTTTCCCATCAAAGCGATATATTTCAACATCTTGTTAATTTGTATTCACGCGCCGACAGTGAATAAAGACGATGAGGTAAAATAATCATTTTCTGAGCGTTTGGAGGAAGTATACGAACGCTGCCTTAACCGCGACATTAAGATTAGTCTAGGCGATTTTAATGCCAAGTTGGGAAAGAAGTCTGTACTCACTGTCTACATGATACCACCTCCGATAATGGAACTTCGCCGCTGCAAAGAACGTGATAGTTAGTAGCACACGATTCCAGCATCAGAACATTCACAAGGCGACCTGGTTATCTCCTGATCAGAGAACGAAGATCCATATTGAGCACTGAGTAATAGATGGCAGGCACTCTTCTAGTGTAATGCATGTACGTGTGATTCGAGGTGCCAATATCAACACGGATCATTACCTGGTGGCTGCGAAAGTTCGCACAAGACTGAGCAGGGTGAAAAACGTACGACGCCGCACACGGGAAAAGCTAGATATTCACAAGCTGCAAATACCGGAGATATCAATGTCCTATCAACTAAAACTCACTCTCCTGCTAGGGCAGAATACGCCCCCCCCCTGATGGCCCAGATGCGAAGTGGCAGCACATCTCCCAGTCATTGGTAACCGCAGCAAGGACTGAACTTGGCTATCAAAAACCGCAGAAGGATAATCCATGGTAAGGCGAAGAATGTAGCATTGCAACTGATGAAAAAGACGCTGCACGTATGGCAACGAAACAGTCAATTACAACGCGTGCTGCGAGTGAGCGGTACAAGAAGCTAAGAAGGGAGGAAAACTAACTATTTAGGCGGAAAATATGGCAGTGGGAGCAGAGAGAGAGAGAGAGTGAAAAATCTGAAATGTGCAGGATGAATGGTGAATAACGCAACTTTGCCCCGAGGGTAAGAATAACGGTCGGAATAATGGGGACGAGAATGGGAATATGGTGACTGAGAAGCAGTATGTGCTCAAAATGTGGAGAGACCACTTTTCACCACTACTCCACTCACATTTTTTCACTGTAGATCAGGAGGTAATGATAGTGGAAGATAGTGTAGATTGTTCCTCCCCCCCCCCTCCAACCAAGACGAGATTAGAACGGCGATCTCCCGCCTTAAGAATAATAAAGCCGCTGGTGCGGAAGGTCTGCCCGCTGAACTTTTTAAGGCAGGTGGCGAAGGACTGATAGCCCACATGCATCAACTTATGTATATGGCTGGGGAAATCTATGCCCTACGATCGGAGTCTCAGTGTATTATGTCCAGTATTCAAAAAGAGTGATTCGTGTGTCTGTCCCAACTATCGCGGTATCAGTCTTTTAACCATCGCGTTTAAGGTCTTGTCGAGCGTATTATGTGAAAGAATAAAGCCAATTATTGAAAACCTGATTGGACCTTATCAGTGTGGTTTTAGACCAGGCAAGTCCACGACTGACCAAATATTCACGCTACGCCAAATCCTGGAAAAGGGCCACGAAAAGCAAATCGATACATACCACCTTTTGTCGATTACAAAGCTGCTTTCGGTAGCCCCATACGGGGGAAACTGTACGAGCTATGTTTGAACTTGGTATTCCGGCAAAACTGATCCGCCTCTGTAGAATGACGCTGACAAACACCAAATCAGCAGTGAAGGTGGGGAAAGACCTCACCGAACCATTCTGTACCAAGTGAGGATTGAGACGAGGCGACAGACTTTCGTGCAATCTCTTCAACATCTTTATAGAGATAATAATGAGAAAAGCTGCAGTAAATACGAACAAGACCATTAACACGAAAAGCCATATGATGCTGGCGTATGCTGACGACATAGACATAATTGGGCGAAATTTGCGAGAGGTTACTGCAGTATTTTCAAAAATCGAAAAAGAATCAGCGAAGGTGGGTGTCTTCCGGTTAATGGGGGCAAGACGAAATTGATGGTGTCAACGACCAGACAAACCTCTCGACTTGGTACGCACTTGAACGTTGACAATCGATTTAATTTTGAAGTGGTAGATGAATTTGTCTACCTTGGATCCGCCGTGAACAAGGACAACAATGTCAGCCTAGAGATAAATAGGAGAATTGTGCTTGCAAATAGATGCTATTTTGGGCTCAAAGACATTAGTATTAGAGTTGGGTAGTTCAGGAACTATATAGTTCACTTAGGGTAACCAAACATCACCCTCACGAACATAATAGACATGTTCGATATGGCGAGTATGTTCGCTATTGTTATGACCGGGCACCTTAAATGAACGAGTTCGAGAACTACTGAACGAGTTCGACACAAGTCTTTTTTTTTTTTTTTTTTTTTTTGTATTTATTAACTATCATCACACAGGTAAAAATATATTATTACAAAAGTTTGAGATTTTACATAAATAGTAGTATTGCAACAAATTAAAACTAAGATATACAAAATAGCTTCATTTTTAGATGTAATACAGTTTAAAGGCAAAAAGATAGAAAAAACCTTACAATATATTAAGAAATTTTACAAAAGCTCTTTATAAAGTCTTCATTTCTGAAGATAGTTAAAAGTTAATCAAACAAATTTCTTATTTCAACATAATTAGAAGATCTACAATTATCTTCAAAGCTTAGTGTTAGTTTCTGGAGTAAATTATTAACCATTATTTGATTATATTTATCATGCATGCGCTTAGTTGGATATCTCCGGTGTAAGTTGAAAATTATTTTAAGATTTTTATTTTGAATTATTTGTAATTTTTTCAGGTTAGTCTTAGCACCCTTTGTAAACCAAATCTGGCATCCATATGACATAATTGGCCTTATACACATATTATATAGGAGCATTTTATTTTGAAAATTTAGCGAAGATTTTCGATTCAACAGTGAATATAGCGCTCTTCCACATTTGATTGCTTTTTCGCAAGTATAATCAATATGTTTTTTAAAATTGAGTTTTTTATCAAATATTATACCCAAATACTTGACGGAGTCTTGAATGGGTATGTTTATGTTAGCAATGCAAAGTGTTTTAGTCGGTATTCGTTTAGGAGATTTGTTAAAAGGAAATAAAATTGCCTGAGTTTTGCTGTGGTTGATTTTAATCTTCCATTTTCGGAAATAGTTCTGCGCAGAAACCAATGCTTTTCCCATTTTCTTAACGATAGCATTCGAGACTTTTCCACTACTTATTATTGCGGAATCGTCAGCGTAAAAGGCGACTGATTGCTCCTTTAAATTCTTGAAGTCAGATGTGAAAATGGAGTACAGTGTCGGAGACAAAACAGAACCCTGTGGCACACCTGCACAAATCTCCCTTAAAGTTGAAATTCCGTCATCTATATGCACTGAAAAACATCTTTTTTCTAAAAAGCTCTTTAAAATTTTTTGAAGATATATTGGGAATTTAAATTCGTTGAGTTTGAATAAAATTCCATTGTGCCAGACCGAATCGAAAGCTTTTTCTATATCAAGTAGAATTACGCCGGTACTTTTTCTATTTATCTTGTTGGTCTGCACCATCTTCTCAATTCTTTTTATTTGGTGGATCGTAGAATAGCCTTTTCTGAAGCCAAACACCCTGATTCTACAAAACTAGAGTTGGATAGTTCGTGAACTACCTAGTTCATTTAGGGTGTCCAGACATTACCCTTCTGAACATAATGCACATGTTCGATACGGCGAGTATGATCGTTATTTTGACGTCCGGGCACCTTAAATGAACGAGTTCGAGAACTAGTGAACGAGTTCGACACAAGTCTATACAAATCCATTCACAGTACTGCGACGCGACAATACAATAGCGACTTAGCTGCATCACAAAAAATCTAAGAACTGTGCTGTAGTCGCAGGGTGACAAGTTCCATGCCAACAAATGAGAAAAACAATCAATTATAAACAAAAATTTAATATACGAAGTCTGGGAACACATTGAAGGAAAGGTAAAGGAAACTGAAAGCTGTTACAACGAAAAACCTCGTATTGTTGTGTGTATATACATAAATACATGACATCCGCATGTCAGCCCCAAAGGCATATCCCGCGGTGACACTGCAAATGCATTGTTTTGGGGTGTGCGCAAGTTTTTTGTATCACAGATTTTGTGAGAATATTTAGTTTCGAAGTTTTGTAAACTAAAACGAAAACTTTCACAGATTTTGCACTATTCTGTTTGCAAGTAAACCATTTCAAAGCCAAACTTCTTATACGCGGCCTGATAATGTAAAATTCAAAAAATGTCTGTTATAGTGGACAAATATATGAATTTCAATCTCTATTAGTCTTCAACAATATTATGGACAATTCGAAAACTGCAAAAGTTCCATATAGTTCTCATTGCAGCTCGAAATTGACCTTGTAAAGTGAGAGATATGACTCCAGTATGGCCAAATGATTTGTTATCAACATCATGCAACTGGACACTAATGTGACATGCCATCCTCATCAATCACCCGAACTGTATGACAACTATCGTAAAAGAATTCCACTAGAATTAATAGTTTGTCAATCTTGTAGCGGAACCAAATCAAATGTCATTAAATCAATTATTCACACTTATCGGCGGACTTTCAGTCGACATATATACTTTTTTCTGAATATGAATAGAAAGACAAATATTACAAATCCGCAATTGCAGTTCTTGTACAAGTTCTTGTTTCCCTGGTGCCGAGAATCTAATTAATCGTGTAATGAAATAAAATCATTTATTTGTTCAGCAAATCTAAATAAATGTGGCAAATTAGTTATGGCATCGACACTCACATTCATTCGCACTTGTAAATCTGCGCATTTACGCCAAATACGAAGAATTCGATTAATGTGAAATATGAAAAATGCGTTTAATTACGTTACGTACAACCACGATCACCTCTCGCTGTTCGCAGTCTCCATCGTACATGCTAAATGAATCCAATAGCCACTAGGCAGTGGCAGTAAAGTGCTAATTGGTGCTAGATAAAGACTGGACATAATTATGGCATTTGTTGCTTGACAGAAATTCCATCTAAAAAGTATTTGGATTGTATAAGTTGAAAACGTTCGTTGCACAGTGGGGATTTTTTTTTGGGTTTCTCCTTTTAAATTACTTTTTATATAAGTAGTTTGTAGTGCAAATTAGTTGGACACGATCCCTATTTTGATAGTCTCCTGAAATTTAAACTTACTAAATTTATATCAGTGAGTGCAAAACTAGAAAGCACACAAGTCAATAGTTGTAAGAAGCTCTCCCCAATCCCTTCATGGGATGTCATGGGAATCCATTTATTTAAATTTATATATATCATTTATTTTATGTACATACATACATCATATACTGTTTATAGAGTACCAACAAAGAAAAAACTCGTTCCTCCCAAACGAAATCTCACACAACTGAAGTTCGTTTGGGGACAATAGTTGGGAGAAACGAACTTCTGTTAAGCCATAGATGTCATTTCGTTTGGGGGAACCGAAAAATGTCAATTCACTTCAATTTCAAATTTTATTTATCCAAATATACATGAACATCTTATTTTTTTGTTTTTTTTTTATCAAACCAAAACTCAGGGGATGCCCCCTATAAATGCAGTGCATTGTGTTGGCGAAGGGAAATTGAGGTAGTGGAGGGTGGAAAGAGGGAGTAGTGTCTGTTGATATTTGCCTTGAATGCTTGTATGTCACAATGGATGGGAAATACACTAGCCAGAAGTTTATTCCACATACGGACTGTACGGCTGAAGAACGAGTTTTCTCTATTGTGTGTAGTGCGGTCAATCGGCCACTCGATAAAAAACGGATGAGAGTTCCTGGAAAGCCGCGTACTTCGGCTAAATATCCTCACATCTGGCATAAGTTGACGGATGTCCGAGGAACATATACCGTGGAATATCGATAGAACAACGACACGCAACCCACATTTCGACGATGCTCAAGGGAGGCAATAGAGTTGGATACCCTACTGTCCCCTATTAACACCATCGCTCTCCTCTGGACACGGTCGAGAAGCTCCAAAGAAGTCCTAGGAGCACCTACCCATATGTGGGAGTTATACTCTATCTTTGGCTTGATGTAGGTGGTGTAGATATTGAGAAAATCAGTTGGAGTGAAATATTTCTTGCACCGCTTTAAAAAGCCTAGATACTTGAATGCATCTTCCGACACTTCAAATACATGTTTTGCCCAACGGACATCGCATTGTATTTTCATACCCAGAACATCAAGAGCGTCTGATTCATCAATAACCACACCGTCCATAGACAATGACGACACACCTGGGTCAGCAATACGTTTATGCGACAGCAAACAACACTGGGTCTTACCCGCATTAAAATCTACTCTATTCTTTCGACCCCATTCAACAATGGACAGCAGATCGCGGTCGAGTGTTTCATTCATCGTCCGGCGTTTGACTTCAATCTCTTGAAGTCTTGGCCTACGATCGAATGAATTAGAATGACAGAGATTACTGTCATCGGCAAAAGAGTAGAGTGGATTCACAGTCTGACCCAGCAGATCGTCAATGAAAATAAGAAAAAGAGAAGGAGAAAGAACAGAGCTCTGTGGTACACCTGCTATATACAAGAGCTATATACATTTTTGAGTTTTATCTAATAGATATATTAACAATTGTGGCAAGGAATAGTTGTTAAATATATACATATACAAGTTGTGTAAATCAGTTGTTTGCAGCAAACGAGTTATGCAAAATATAAGCTGAAAAAACGTTTGCGAGAAACGAAAAACGATTCGTCCAACTGTTATTTCGGTTACAGAAACCGAGTTTTAGTTTACTCTAAAATAAAAAAAATTTTAATTTTCGCGAGAACTGAAAAACGTTTGCAGTAAGCGAGTTATGAAAAATTAGAGCTGAAAAGACGTTTGCGAGAAATAAAAAACGGTTCCACCAACAACCGAGTTGTAGTTACTCTCAATTAAGAAAACGTTTGCAGTAAACGAGTTAAAAACTTTTATTTATGGCTTCCATAAGCTCTTGTTTGTTTAAATTGCCAACTTTTATTATTTTAGTTTTACCCATAAAGTTTGTTTTAAAAAAAGTTAGAATTTTTGTCAATTTTTTCCCTGTCTACTTAAAGCGTAAAAGCGTAGCAAACTACAACGCGTCAATTGTCTATCCAAGATTTATTGACAAGGTAGAAGCATTAGAGCATAGAGTAATACGTAAGAGTTTCCATTACTCTCTTTGATGCCTCTTCATGACGACGAGGTAGTAGGCCATTTTATAGAGTTTTAGTTGCTGCTGTATTTTACCAATTTTACACTTTCGTTGGACACTTTCGTTCAATGCAAATAATACAAAACATAGTTTAGCTGTCATTAGTATCAATGAACACTATTTAAAATTAGTTCCTGTCTTCTTTGGTCTGTCATTCTACATCATTTCCCTGGTACCTATTCGATCAGCTGTGCTATAGAAACCCCCTGATTAGAGTGTGTGATCACTTTTATGTGTATGCGTGAGTGTGTATGCCAAACGAGTGGATAAGACTGTGTTGAGACAGAATGAGAGAAATTTACGTTCTTCGTAATCTGTGCTCTTATTAGAAAATGGCTAATTTCAGTTATCGCAAATGTTTTTTTAAATTTGCGGCGAATGTAATTTTGTACGCGTTTGATGCAAACGAGAACTCGTTTGCAACAACATGATACACATTTGCGATATACGAGTTTATTTGGGATAACTACATGAACGGTTGCGATTAATAAATTAATACAAATCAATCAGAGTATTGTTGCCGCAACTGAGCAATAAACATTTTTTTCTTTGCGTGTATACTATATATAGTTTAATAAGGAACAAAGTGCAACGCATAGAATGAGAACGATTTTCCAAATCTGTTAGATTTTTATATTTTTAATTTTCCGTCAGTGTTGCATTTGGCATAAAATGGACAAAGATAAAGATAAGTGGGTTACACATGACTGTATTCAATCATAGAGAAATAGAAAATTCCATCTTTTCGTAATCTTGTAGCCCATTTCATTGAGTTCGAGTTGCTTTGGGAATTTACTCTTTGTTTGGCATAATACCGACAGAAATAAAAGGGACTGCATATTATCGTTCGATGCAAACGTAATCTAGCTGTCATTAGTATCAATCAAACTCTTTTAAACTTAGTTTGCTGCATGGTCTATAATCCGTATGTTTTTTTTTTGTGTCTCATTCTATATCATTTTCCTAGTACCTTTTCGATCAGGTGTGCCATAGAAACCCCCTGAATGTAACCATCACGTAGGCCAAAAATATCCTGTTGTTTTTCTCAATTGTTCATTATTGTCCACGTGCTGATCAAATGGAAGCATCTATAGTAATTGAAATTATGGAATTATTAAAAAATAATAATTCTGATCGGAACGTTGCAAAAACGTGTAATGTAAGTCATATGACGATCCAGAGCATAAAACGGAAGAAAACTATTCAAACTTCAAATGCTCCTGGCCGCTCCAGAAAGATTGGTGATCGCACTTGTAGTCACTTGGCGAAATTAGTAGCAACTGAAAATGCAATTACACCAGCTGCGGCACTAAAATCGTTAAATATTGACGCCAGTGAGTGGACTGCTCATCGAAGTCAGAAGAGATTGGGTGTTAAGGCTACAGAGAAGAAAAAAAAATTACATGAGGTGTCGGTGATACCCGGTTAGAACGAGCTTCCGTTCGCTATATATTATGTACTAGTTAGGTCCTAAGGCGCCCGTTGAAAAATACAATAATTTAAATGGATCTTTAAGAAAAGATACTTTTTGTAAAATGATAAACTTTTTTTAATATTTTTTTTGTATAGAATGTATTTTTTAAAAAAAGAGTATATTTTTAGGCCCTTTTTGTAAGAATATATATTATATTTTCCCGAAAAGGTAATTTTTTAAAGAGAAGTACTTCTTTTATTAAAAGCTAATGTTTTTTTTAAGAAAAGGTACTATTTTTAAGAATAAGTACTGTCTGTAAGAAAAAGCCATTAGAGTATGAATTTTTTACAGAGAGGAAAATTTTTTAAGAACAGGTACCTTTTAAAGAAGTGGTCCTCTTTGCCTTATTTTCAGAAGGGTTATGTAAAGAAAAGAAAATAAAAGAAACGGAATGTAAGAAAAGGATTGTTTTAAGAGAAGGTATTTTTTTAAGAAATGGGAAGTTTTTAGAATTGGTCCTTTTTTCACGAATAGGTACATTTTTGAGAGTAGGTTGGTTGGTTCGTTGAAAAGGCTGCAAGACAGCACGCTGTCTAGCACACTTAGGCTAAAGAAGCCCATTGTGATACCTGCGGTTTCCTCTATAGCAACTATTGACTAGTCGTCTAGCCAATTTTCCCTTTCAATGAATTTGTCTATAAGACCTACAGGAATAACCTGTAGGACTACGGTGCTAACTAGATGTGTTCCGAATATCCTACTTCTCAGTCCTGCCAGAGCAGGGCAATGCAACAGAAGGTGTTTCGTCGTTTTCTCGTCCACTTCCATGCAGCATCCACCTGCCTCTCGGCAAGTTAAGTAGGTGCGTAATCCTCTTCCTGTCCACCTGTGGCCAGAGGACCCTGGATTGTTTGCAAGTTGAAGTCCTTGAACATATTATCGGCCCACTGCCTGATCTGCAAACGGCAGGTAGAGATTGGCAGACTAACACCTTCTCTTGCCGGAAGAACCTGTACTGTCTAGCTAACACATCCACTACGCAATTGCCTGGATTGTCGTTGTGTCCCAGTACCCAGATAAGCCTGATGTCAACATACTCTGCCTTCACCCTAAGTGATGAGTGGCATCCTTTCACCGTCAGGGATGTAGCAAACATGGCTTCCAGGGATTTTATGGCAGCCTGGCTGTCTGTGTAGATACATATTCTCCGGAGGATTGTGACACTACTTTTCAGTAGTTCAGCAAATTTCCGCCTGAAATACACTACAGTGGTCAGTCAGCTTGAAGGAGGTATTTAAAATTAGGTCTGGTGAATGGACCCCACAGCCTACTTGCTCGTCCAACTTTGATCCATCAGTGAAAAATCTGATACTATTGGTATCGCCTTCCAGTGACTTTTCTCAGGTATACCTGTTCGGAATAGAAGTCCTTAGGTTTGTCGCTGGTAGAAGGTAGGGGATACAGTAGTCCGTGTTTACGGGAATAGAGTTGATCCGGTGTAGTAATTCAATGTGTCCGGAATGCCCCGATATCCACACGCCACAATCTCTGATTCTCACCAGGGATGTAGCGGCTGCCTATTCCGCCATGATATCAGTGGTACAGATGTTCAAGATAGCACTAAATGCAGTGCCTGACGTCGTGCCCATAACCCCACTAACGCTAATCAGTGCTGATCTTTGAATTTTCCTCAAGGAATTCAGAATATATTTCATTTGGAGGGCCCTCCACTAAACTACGGTGCCATAGAGATGTATTGTTCTGACTATTGCCGTATAAATCCACATGGTGATCTTAGGAGACAGTCCCCAGCGCTTTCCAATCGCCCCTTTACAGTAGTAAAGAGCAACAGACGCCTTTTTCACCCTCTCCTACACATTCGGTTTCCACGACAGTTTTCTGTCGAGAATTATTCCCAGATACTTGGCCTTTTCCGTCAACTGTAATTGCACCCCATTAACTGACGGCAGTTCAAATGCGGGTATTTTATATTTCCGAGAGAACAAGATAAGCTCGGGTTTAAGTGGGTTAGGTGGTAGTCCGTTGTTAGCGGTCCAGTTCGAAATCAGTCTAAGTAGGCTGGTTGTACGAATGCTAAGTAAATTGAGGTTTCTACCCATACAGATAATAGCAATATCATCGGCATAGGCAAAGACCTGGCATTCGGCTCTGTTCAATTCAAGAAGCAGTTCATTGACAGAAGTTAACCATAATAGTGGAGACAGAACTCCCCCCTGCGGTGTCCCCCTGTTAACGTTCCTAGCAATTGTAACACCACCCCATTCAGCTTTGACGGATCTATCCACCAGAAGCTTCCCAATTAGGCGTGTCACTAAGCTGCTGACTCCTAGATTCTGTAACGACCTGAGAATCGCCGAAGGTTGAATGTTGTTGAAGGCTCCCTCGATGTCTAGGAAGGTCCCCAGAGCGAAGTTCTCTATTATGTTGACTATAGAGTGGAGAGCCGTCTCAGTTGACCTGCCCTTGATATAGGCATACTGAGAACTCGATAGTAGATTCTGTGATTACTTCGAACATGAATGTCCACTAACCTTTAAAATGTCTTAAGAACAAAGTATGATAGACTGATTGGTCTAAAGTCCTTTGGTTTGACATGAGAGCAGTTGCCCGCTTTCGGGACGAACACCACTTTGGTTTGCTTCCAAATGCTAGGAATGACTCCCAGCATAAGGCAGCCACTGGGGATTGCCTCCAATGAACTATAAGATAGGTATAGTGCGTCCTGTAGTTGCGCTGAAATTATACCGTCAGGTCCGGCTGATTTATAGGGCTTAAAGGATCTAATTGCCCATATCAGATTCTTTCTGCTCACTATTGAGCGAACTTTTTCTATGCTAGGTGAGTTTCCGCCTAACTCTTCTGGCTGATGACCAACATTCCTCTCATCGTTGGGAAAGTGGTTATCCAGGAGAATCCCAAGAGACTTCAGACGAATACGTCCACATTCCGTCGTCTTTCCTTGAGAACGTTTTTAGCGAGCACGCATCTTAAGCGTGCAGTCTGGTCGGTTCCCTCAATGGATTCACAGAAGTTACGCCAGGATTTCCGTTTGGCCTTCTTGATTTCACCTTTATATAGATTATGACTAATCTTGTAAACGTCCCAATCCCTTTGGTGGCCGCTCTTTTTGGCCTTGTTGAAAAGCCGCCTAATGGACGATCTTATATCCTGACGCTCAGCGTTCCACCAATGATGTTTTTTGTTACCCTTGGCAGCATTATAACCACTAGTCTTCAAGGATCCATTGAGCGTGTTCCTGGACGTATCAGCAAATTTGCCAACTAGTTCTTCCAGCTGTGGCACATTAGTCGGAATATTCGGATGGTTACCTAAGAGCTTCCTTAGGCGCCCACAATAGGCGTTCCAGTCCGTTTTACTATAATTTTTAAAAACTTCCTTTTTCAGAGGTTCGATATTTATGTGGAACTGTAGATACCTATGATCAGAAAATGAGTGATCAGAAAGTACTCTCCAATCGGGTACAGTTACATAGTCGTAGCCAAGTAGTAAAGTTAGGTCTAGTACTTCCCTACCCTTGAGATAGGTACTTATCTCAAAAAAAGTTATTTTGTTTCACAAAAAAAGTTCTCTTTAAAGAAAATGTAGTTTTTTAAGAAAAGCAATGTGTTGTAAGAAAATTCACTTTTTTCGGAAAAGGTACTTATTTTTAAAAAAATTAAAGTTTTTAAGAAAAGGTACTTTTTGTAAGAGTATAGTTATAAGGTATTTTAAGATGAGGTATTCTTTTAAGAAACTGTACTTTGTTTAAGAATATGAATAGGTATTTTTTGAGAAAATTTACTTTTTTAAGAACAGGCACTTATTCAAGAAAATGTTATTGTTTTAAATAAAAGTAGTTTCGTAAGAAAATAATTTGTTTTCAAATAAAATATAATAATAAAAGGAGTTCTAATAAAATGCAGTATTTTTTGCCAGTCTTGCACTTTGGCTTTCCTAAGTTTACTTTTTATTGGGTTCAAAACTTCAATATATACTAAATATTGGTTGCAGGCTCCACCTAGAAAACTTCCCATTAAACAAGAAATGTCTGGCATCTAGTTAATTTCTTTCTCTATGATCCAAGCCGTTAGTCTAGACACAAACCAAAGCAAAAGTAACCAATATAGTTGATAATAGTGGGTTGTAGGATAATAGTGTTAAAACAACAGTTGTTTATTTTGTTTTCATATAGCCCCCATACGCAACTTGCGATAAGGAACTTAGTTCCAAAAAAAAAACATTTGTATCAAAAAAATATAGAGCTTCGTAAAGAATTCGCCAATATATACGAAACTGGACTGAGGCTGACTAGAAGAAATTAAAGTATTAAACTCGACACGTTTTAAATAATCAAAATACAATTACGCCATGTGTTTAAGGTTATATAGTCTTATGAGACTAAAATAAATCAATTCGAGTCCGATGGGCGTGCTACTGGACCAAAGATCCAAATACTACTATGTATACCGAAAACAGTAAGTAACACAAATCATGAAACATGGTGGTGGATCCATAATGGTAGGGGGATGTATTACAAATAATGGAATAGGACCTCCGGTTAACATTTAATGTATTATGAAAAAAGAACAAATTAAAAAACGGGTCTTGCTATCGAAAGGATGATTTTTCAGCAATGCAACGATCCAAACCATTCGGCCAAAATCGTTAGAAACTGGTTAAAAGTCATCAATTTGCAACTATGAAATGGCCAGCGCAATTACCGGACTTAAACTCCATCGAAAACTTTTAAAGTTAAATAAAAGCTCAGCTCGCCAAGTACCCGTATGCTCCAAAAGGCGTAAACGAGCTGTGGGATAGAGTAAAATGAACTTGGCGTTCGATTGCAGCGGGAATGACGGCAAAACTTCGACAACATTTTGAATCTGAAAACAAATAAATTAACATAAAACCAGAGTGCAAAATTTTAACATTGTAACTTTACGTCAACATAGAATTAAAATTGTTTTTGTTTTTATTCACGGGATAACAATAAATTGATTTCGTTAATTACTAAGTTTGTTTTCAATCAAATATTTAAAATATTAAAATTTATTTCCAAACTGTGTTAACCCTGTTACAATACAGTTGATAATTAAGTTGTACATTATTCATAACTATAATACAAGCGGCAATTTACAACAGATAAGAACGATATTGTCCTTAATTTAAATGAAATATCAACGTTGTGAGATATCAAATTGATTCAGTCTTTATTTTCCAGGTTCAGTTATGTCATTATGTTTGGAATCATTCAAGTGTCCGCCTCGGCTTCAGTGTAGGTAAAGTATAAAGAATTTATTATTTAAAATGAATGTCTAAAAGATGTGTTCGATTTAATATTTTTAATTTTTCGGCTTCATCTAACAGTAGGATTGTCAAAGGATTTTTGCCTAAGTAATTACAGCAAATTTTTCTAATTTTATTTTAAATAAATGAAATTTTGAAGTCATGGAACCACAGAGCGATTGCAATCGACGATACTGCTTTCGATTGGAATCTGTTAAAGGTCTTTACTTTATATTCTAGATGCTTGCAGTTCCCAGAGTTGTATTCCATTAGTCCGTATTGGCTTCAAAATAACTTTATATAAAATAATGTTGTTCTCTCATTTGGATGCAAGTAGTTATATTTATTTATTTGTCTATCCTGGGCAACAAGAGTCAATCTTATAATTATAGCAATTAGTGCATTTGTTTAAATTTGATATCTAGCCTTTTTTGGAACGAAGTTCCTTTCCCACGCTACGGGATGGGGGATAAAGGAAAAAATTTAAAAAACTTTTATTTAACACTATTATGCTACAACCCAGAATTATCAACTATATTGGGTACTTCTGCTTTGGTTTGTGTCTAGACTAACATATGTTGGGAAATTTCTTGTTTAATGGGAAGTTTTGTAGGTGGAGCCTGTAACAAATATTTAGTATACACATATTGTAGTTTTGAACCCAATAATAGAAAAGCAAAAGTGAAAGAATTAAAAAAAAATGACATTTTCTCAAATAAAGGAAATTTCCCCAAAAAAAAAAATACCTATTCATATTCCCAAACGAAATACCTTTTCTTAAAGAAGTACCTTTGCTTAAAAACAGTTAATTTTCTTACATAAAATACCTTTTCTTAAAAAAAGGTAAATGTTCTCAATAAAAAATTCCTATTCATATTCTTAAACAAAGCACTTTTCTTAAAAAATACCTTATCTTACTGAAGTACCCTTGCTTAAAAAAAAGTAAATTTTCTTACAACAAATTGCCTTTTCTTAAAAAGCTAATTTTTTTTAAAGTGTAACGATTTTGTGAAACAAGATAACTTTTCTTGAGATAAGTACCAACTCTTAAAAATTTACATATTCTTGAAAAAGGACCAATTCCAAAAAAAAATAACCATTTCTTAAAAAAAAATTTTCTTAAAAAAAAAAATACCTTCTTAAAAGTTCCTTTTCTTAAATATAAAATATTTCCTTTCTTTTCATTTCTTGAGATAAGTAGCCTTTCTGAAAATAGGTACATTTTCTTAAACAAATAACCTTTTCCTAAAAAGAGAATCACTTCTTTAAAAACTACCTCTTCTTAAAAAAAGGACTTCTTTGTAAAAAAAATCATACTCTTATGGCTTTTTCTAACAGAAAGTACTTCTTCTTAAAAATGGTACCTTTTCTTTAAAAAAAAACATTAGCTTTCAATAAAAGAAGTACCTCTCTTTAAAAAATTTAATTTTCAAGAAAATATAATACATATTCATACAAAAAACGACCTAAAACTATATTTTTTTTAAAAAAATACATTCTATAAAATCCAATTTTTTTTTGAAAAAAAAAGTTTATTGTTTTACAAAAACTATCTTTCATATTTAAATTGTATTTAAATACGGTTGGAATTTCTATAGTTAGATACAATAACATCATCAGAAAACTGCTCGTGTATTGAAATATTCAACGAAGAGACTAAGAGAGAGCAGAGAAACGACGCGCTTCACTCGTTTTCTTTGCTGGCATTCTACTGCATGAGTAATTTTCTTCTTATACCATAGTTACTTTATGCGGAGTAACGGGTTTTTCAACAGAGACGCTACAAAAGTAAATCGATAGGGACAGCAAACGACGCCATATTTTTTCCCGCTCTTTTGACATTTCTCTTCAGTAAGGTTTGCCATTTCATCATGGAAAGATATACGAGCCAACAACGAGTCGAAATTATTAAAATGTACTACCGAAATTTGGAGTCAGTGGCCTCAACTTTAAGAGCGCTACGTCCAATTTATGGTCGTCATAATTGTCCTACCAGATCAACAATTGAGCGTCAAATGGAAAAATTTGAATCCACAGGCACAGTACGAAATGTTCCCGTGCCAGTGAGACAAAGAAGTGCCCGTAGTGTCGAGAATATTGCTGCCGCTGACGCTTCAGTTCAAGAAAGCCCAAATGTGTCTCTCACACGTCGTTCTCAAGCGTTGGGCATCTCTGTGACGTTGTTGTGGCGAATTTTGCGAAAAGATCTTGGCCTACATCCTTACAAGATCAAATTGACGCAAGAACTGAAACCGCTTGATCACCATAAGCGTCGTATGTTCGTGAATTGGGCTGAGCAACAACTTGAAAATGATTCGGATTTTCATCGGAAAATCATCTTCTGCGATGAGGCTTATTTCTGGCTGAATGGCTTCGTCAATAAGCAAAATATGCGTTATTGGTCAGACAGCAATCCTCACGTAATCCATTAGTCATCATTGCATCCCGAAAAAATTACGGTTTGCTGCGGTTTATGGGCCGACGGCGTCATTGGGCCGTACTTCTTTCGTGATGATCAAGACCGGCACATTACTGTGAATGCGAATCGCTACCTTTCAATGATAACCGAATATTTTTGGCCCCAATTGGATAATATGGACTTGGAGGACATGTGGTTCCAACACGACAGCGCCACAAGCCACACAGCGAATGCCACAATCAATTTATTGGAAACCAAGTTTGGTGATCGTGCTATCTCACGAAATGGTCCAGTCGATTGGCCGCCTCGGTCGTGCGATTTGACGCCGTTAGATTATTTCCTGTGGGGCTACGTCAAGTCTATGGTCTATGCCAACAAGCCAGCGACGATCGATGAACTTCGTACGAATATCGAACGTGAAATTGCAGCATTATCGGCCGATTTATGCTTGAAAATCGTCGAAAAGAAATCGAGTTCCATACATAATGGCATCGAACGTACTTTCACAGGAATAAAGAATTTCATTGGTATCTAAAACTGGTTTTGTTTTATTTTAAAAAAAAACCCGTTATAAACTGAGAAGTAAAATATATTTGTTACTAAATGAAAAATACTTCCCATTTTGAAAATTTAAATCGCTGGACATTTTACCCAATAACGAAGGTGAAAGCCATGACTAATTTAAAAAATATCTCATGGACTGTTCCGCAATCACTCATATTCGACCATAGAGAAATATACAAGAGTCTATCTCTCTCTTTGCGTTCTCTCGACGTTAGATTGCAGTTTTTAAATTTAGAGTTTTTTTTGCTTGTGGCAACTCTGAAATTTGGCAGCTGTCACATATGGTTATTCCGATTATTAAACATGGAGCGCTTTACGAAAGAACAATACGTTATTATTGTGAAAACTTATTACAAAAATTCGTTCAGTGGGTAATGCAGCAAAGTGAATTCAATGTCAGTTTTTCAAGAAAAGCCATCGCCTCCGATGAAACACATTTCAATCTGAATGGCTTCGTGAATACAAAAAATTTTCAAATTTGGGGCTCTGATAATCGTCATGCAATCCATGAGAAACAAATGCACTCACAACGAACACCTGTCTGGGCCTTACTTTTTTGAAAATGAGGTCGAACTTACCGACTGTGAAAGGCATTCGTTACAGGAACATGGTAACGGAGTTCTTGTGGTCTCAACTGTACGGCATGGTTCTGGACGACATGTGGTTTCGGCAAGAAGGCGTCACCTGCCATACAGCGCATGAAACAATCGATTTATTGCAGCAACGATTTTCAGAACAAATTATGTCAAGAAATTCTAATGTCAACTGGCCACCAAGATCATGGGATTTAACGCCGTGCGATTTCTTTGTTTGAGGTTTTGTGAAATCTTGGATTTATGCGAATAAACCAGAAACAATTCCTGAACACAAATCCGAAATCCAACCCGATATGGGTGAGATACAGCCACATCTCTGTGAAAACGTCATGAAAAAATTCATGAAAAGAGTAATGGCCTGTTATCAGAGCCGTGGGGTTTATTCCATACTTAATCGGAACATGTTTTATTTACAGTCTAATTAAAAAATCAGAACTATCTCAAAAAATACGTGCTTTTAATTTAAAATGATAAAAAACGCCTTCTTACTGAGACACCCTTTATAAGGGAATGAGTATTTTCGTTCGATGCGACGAACATATAACATAATTTAGCTGTCATTAGTGTCAGAGTTCGTATTTACCACCCATGTGTAATGAACGTTGACCCATTACCTAGAGGGTATGGGGAAAATAATGGGCAGCTACCCACGAAAATAGGGAAATTACCCATCACGATTACCAATCACCCTCAGGATAATGGGTAAAATAATGGGTAGCTACCCACGACGATGGGTAATGGGTTACCCAGAGTAACCCATCCACATTTTCGATCGAAAATATGAAAAAATTAGGAAAAATCTCTATATCTCGGAAACGGACTGTTCAATCGAGAAAAATAACTAATTTTTGCTGGTTTCTAAGGGGTTTTCATAAAGTGGTCCAATTCTCCAAAAAAGTGGCTATAACTCGAAAACGGGGCGTCCAATCGAAAAAATAATAAAAAATTTAACTCTACAAGGGGCTTTAACCAATGGGTGTCTGTCTGCATGGCATCACCATGCTGATTCGAGAAATTTTAGTTTTAGCGATTTAAAAAAAAAAGTGATGCCGTATTCAAGACATCCATAGATTAAAGCCTCCCAAGGAGTTAAAAAAGTTATTGTTTTTGCGATTGGACTCACCGTTTTCGAGTTATAACCAGTATTTATTTTAGCGATTTTGTTATTTTGACGATTTTTTGATAAAACAATTCTTCCATACGAGTTGGACCAAAATATGAAAATCCCTTAGAAACCCCAAAAAATGTGTTATTTTTTCGATTGGGCGCTTCGTTTCCCAGACATAGAAACTTATTCTAAATTTTTTACATTTTCGATCAAAAATGGGGTTGGGTTAGCGTGGGAAAAGGCCCCCATGTGTAATGGAAAATGGTGCAGGGTAATTTCCCATCGTCGTGGAGGTACCACGCCCCTTTGTCCAATCACGCTCCTTTGTCCAATCACGCCCATATTTTGATAGTTCATTCGCCATTAGTTTGTCTGCGAAGTTTCAGCTCGATTGGATCACTAGAAAAGGGTTAAAAATCAATACAAAGTTTTTTCGGTGCGGTGTATACATACATACATGCATACAGACAGGTGAAGTTAATACAAAGAATTTAAAAATATATGTCAACCGTTGTTTTTACCCAAAGCATAACAAATTCTCGGTTTATACGACGTAACATGTGAATATGAGTTTACTTACGATATTTACCGGTGGTTTTTTCACAAATTTGTTTCTAACTTTCTGTTTAAAATAATAGTTTTTCTGAAGAGTCCTCTCGTGTAACATTCAAATATTGTTTCTCTTTTACAGCAAAGCTTCTGATGAAAAATCGAATACAGAACTTTGTAGCAAGTGGATTTGTAACAGTAACTAAATTATGAGTACAGTGACTAATAAATATTTGAACACAAATTCTAATATTACCCTTTTTATGAGTTGTATCTTCCAATTCAGATGAATGAGGCTTTGGAAATACTCAAATTGGTTAATACAGTTTATCTTGGTTTTGAGCGTATTTTGGGATAGGGAACGGAACGTAAAATCAAAATGACATGTCATTATTGTGAATGAAATTACGCTTTAAGTCCTTGTGTAGGTAGAACCCTAAATATTGCTTAATATCATTTAGCTCTCCATACCGATTAAGTGATACTCTAAGTAAGCGGTATAAGCAAAATTTGCCCGGTTTATATTTGGGCACATGTGTTTGTCATTCCGTGTTGAATCATGCACCCACTGTGGGCTATGTGAAATAAATTCGAAGTAAATAATGTTCGGATTGTACTTAGGTGACTACAAAAAGTACGTACACGCTTTGCGAATCAGAATCGTCTGTCGCACAGATACCGCACCCTACGTAGTTATTTGATCAATTGACTCTGAGCTAGTATACTCGGGGTGGAGGAAGGTGTTTCCCCACGTCGTGCGGCCGTTGTTACTTTTTATCATTACAATGAACTTTTACGGTATTTTTGGTATTTTTTAATTGTCGCCTATACTACAACTGTTTTCCTTTTGTTTTTGTGCAGCTTAACCATGTAATTGATTTTAATGGTCTCGAGCGTTACAAACAAGCTAATAATTACATATAGTGTACAACAAGCCACGACTTCGTACAAGTCTCTGTAGTTATTTGTCACTTTTGTTTTTGCTTTGAGTGTTACATCAAGTCAAAGTCAAATAATAAGACAAATATCGTTACCATGTTGCTGAAATTCAATTAAAATAATGTTTGTCTGTCATTTTTGAAACGATTATAATCAGTTTTTGGAAATTCAAAATTTTTCTCAACCTCAGCTGGAACCACGGTTTGTAGACGAATAATTTGTATCCCGCATATTTTGTACTGAGGATTTTGTAAAATATACCACTGAAAAGAAGGGATTTAGAAGTCCTAGAGTCAATAGCAGTATATGGGCGAGAATATTTTTGTTTTGCACCTCTTGATACCTGAGTTTAGTAGGCAATCATTTCTTTTGTCTACACATTTACATGAATATAAATAACTATATATAAAAAATTATTCCCAATTTTTTTGTTTTGTCCAAAAGTTGTTTTCTATAAAATTTGTAGCCATTTAAATTGTAAAAATTGAGAAAAAACGGCTTGAAACTTACCCAAGTTTTTTAATTTTTTTTTATTTTGCGTCCATGTCTTTTTTGTTTTAGAAGTCAACAAGCACACGGTAGAGTCACTATATGTTAGTGATAAATCTCACTTTAACAGAGCTGCGATATTATCATTTGATTAAAAAATATATGGGGGTCCAAAGTTGAAACCAAATTTGAGTTTTTTTTTTAATTTTTAAAGTTTTTTGACCATGGCAAGTGTGCGCCTTAATATAATTGAATTCTGATCAAAGTAGTCGATAGCTGATGTAATAATCTACAACTAATGGAAGAACATCTGAATGTGCCTCAGCTAGGGGCGTGGTACCGTCACTTCAAAAATTGAGTGAATCAGCGTACATTTCCTGAAAACAGCAATTTTTCACCGGGCACAATCACAGTTTTATTTCAAATTGGCCAGTGCTTCTTGGGGTTAAAGTTTTTCATAAATAACACCTCCGAGTCAAGGGCGCGTATTAAAATTTTAAATTGTAAAAATTTTAGGCAAATTTTTCAAAATTTACAAAATTACCAAATTTTGTTTTGCCATTTCGCAATAGCAAACAAAGCTAAAATATAATGTTAAGTTACTAGGAAGTAATGCGGCGATGTAAATAATTGATTCCATTCATAACATTGTGATAAAGTCATTATAAGCGGAAATATCTGCACTTTTATCTGCAGACATTTTGCGATGGCACATCCAAGCCGCTGCATCAAATCAATTGAAATAAAAAAAACTTTTTCAATGCCTTATTCAAAATCTGAGGCGCGTGAAAACAGTTTGAAAATTCTTGAAATTACAAGTAAAACAACATTTTCCTAAGCTTAAAAAGCATCCCCAAATATTTCTTTTTTTTTGTTTTAATTTTTATTTTTTAAATTCTTTATATTAACTTCCCCTTCTTGAGTGATTGCTTGATTGAATGGCACAAATCTTTTATTGTTGATTATTTGTCATATAATTTTCCCACGCGATTTTCTCCGGAAGTTCGTAGCCGATTTTATTGATTTTTGGATCAAAACGCTAGTGCGGGTTTCGGCCGAGAATTTAAGCCAAAAATCAAGGCGATCCGGTATCGGGGAGCTGGGATTTAAGTGTTTTAATTTGGGATATTTTTACCCATTTTCTGCTGTGTGATCGTATTTAACGTTGGTCGTTTGTTTGTTGTTGTGTGTACCAGCGTAAAATGGTTTCCAAAAAAGCAGTTAAACTACGTGAACAACGAAAAAAAAGCAGATTATCTAAAAAATAAAATCTTAAAAAAAAGTTATGTACCAAAGTTATGTACCAAATGTAAAAAACATAAACTTCCAAAGTGATGGCCCTACCACACAGTATAAAAACAAAAGCAATTTTTTCCTATTTCAACATCATTGCAAATCTCTCGAAATTCAATACGCAACCTGGAATTTTACAACCGCAGGTCATGGTAAAAGTGTCGCCGACGGGATAGGCGGTACAGTTAAAAGGTTATGTGATAGTGCTGTAACTCAAGGTAAAGACATAATTTCGGCGCAAAATGTTGTGGATATTATTAAACAAAAATCAGTTGTTAATATATCATTAATAAACGAAGAAAATCTTAAAATCTTTGATGAACTTTTAAATAATGACATACAACCAGCACCAAATTCAATGAAGATTCACCAAATAATTTGGACCAATGACCACAGTAGTCAGTTATATATTAATTACCTTTCCTGCATCAAATGTATTACAACTCCGCCTTGTGAACATTATGGACTAAGCCCAAACAAATATACTCCTAATGCAGTTACCAAAAAAAAGGACAGAGAAAAAATTAATGGCTTTTATATATAAAAATTATTAATTTGTAATTAAAAAAAAAAACCTAATTATGATAAACTTTTCTTACCTACATGCAACTTGTTTAAAATTATCTTAACTTTTTATTATTTAGTATTATTTTGTTTTTGCTGTTTAAAAAAATCATTTTGAATTATTAAAAAATAATATAAAAAAATTGTCTAATGTTCATTTTCTAAATAAAGGAGCTTAAGGAGCTTAATAAAGGAGGTCAAAGGTGGGTTAAAAAACTAAAAATGTTTTGTTTAAATATTTAACCCTTTGACGACCAGGGGATACATGTGTCCCAAAAAGAAAAATATGCGCTAAAAATAAACTAATACTAAAAGTATTGATATTTTTAGCTTAAAGCAAAGTTAAATGATGGGTTTTTACAATTTATAAAAAATTTGTGTGAAAAAAAAATTTATAAATCTTTTTTAAGAGCTAAAAAGCAAGTTTTGCACATACCGTAAACGGGATATTTAAACTGCTCTAAATCATAGACGAAATTTTCTGTTTCTTTCAAATTAAAAACTTTTGTTTAATTTAACAATATTCTACAAATTGAAATTCGGTTTTGAGATATTTCCAAGAAAAAAACTAGATTTATTAAAAAAAAAAGGAAAAGGGACACGGGTGTCCCTGAGGTCGTCAATGGTAACTTTTCGTTTGATGAATTTGAATGTAATAGTCTTTTCACACTGACGTCGAAATAAGTGTTCCCAACACAAATGTTGCAAAAACGCCATTTTGGACGAGAATTTAGGCAAAATGGCGTTATTTCCAACATTTGTGTTGGGAACACTTATTTTGAAATAACTGCTAATAGTGGTGAGAGTTGGCATATTAAAAAAACTAAAAAGGGACTTCCCCATTAAGTTTGTAAACTTTATTAGGTGACTGAATTCCTAGAATTTGTATTCTATTTACTTACTTTACGCTGTGAGAAGTGGTCGTGTTTTCTAATTTGCTAAAAGAGTGATATTTGAGAGAAACATTTTTGTTCTTTGATTTGCTGATTCATTTTGGTAACTTGTGAATTCTATAGCACGTTGTAACAACATTTTTTTAGAAGAATGGCTTTCCAGCGTCGTAGATTTTTTAACCTGAATGAAGAAGAAATATTGCAATTTCTTACTGCGGAAAATAGCGAAGATGAAGACGATTTGTGTCTAGATGAAGAAGACCAGTTTTTTCTTGAAGGTGATGTTGATGCAGGTGCAGCATTTTGTGAAATCGATGATAATGCGGTGGAGACAACAGAACAAGTCGTTGAGATAACGGAACAAGCGCCTCGCATTCCAGAAAATTACAAGAAAAAACGACAGAAAAAAGTGAACCAAATTTTAGATGGAGAAATTAATACACTGCAAACGGATTCCCTAACGGTGACTATGAGTTTGGAAAAGTGCAAATCTGCGATGTTGGGGACCCCAACAGTAATCTATCACCATTTCAGATCTTTTTACTGACTACGAACTTTGATGTTTCGTTAGAACTTATAGTTCATGAACTTATAGAAGAGTTTTTGATGTTACTGCTGACGAAATGAAAAAATTTCTTGGTATCAATCTGGTAATGACATATCACGTTTTACCATCCATTCGTGATTATTGGTCAACAGAACCTGATATGGGTGTACCCTTCATAAGTAATGTAATGACAAGAAAAAGATTTGAAGATATCCGTCAAAATTTGCACTTCAGCAATAACGATGAAGAAGGAAACAGGAATGATCGGGCTTTTAAGATCAGATCTGTCATAAGTCATTTCAAAATGCAATGAACAACACATACAAACAGGCTGTTGATGTACACATGATCAAATTCAAAGGTCATAATGTTATGAAACAGTATATCAAGAACAAACCAATAAAATGGGGATTTAAGATGTGTAGATGTGACTCTGCTTTCGGATATCTTTTTGAATTTGATCTATACACTGGAAGAAAAGAGTATGGGACTGAATATGGACTTGGGGAATCAGTCGTGATTCAGTCGTGATTCAGTTGACAGAAAAACTCACAGGTTTGGGCTCCGAGGTCTATATTGATAACTTCTTCAACTCGCCATTGTTACAATATGAGTTGAAAAAACGTCAAATAAAGTCCTGTGGAACAGTAAGAAGCAACCGAAAAAATATTCCAAAAAATTTGCCTCTTGATAATAATATGAAGCGAGGAGACATTTACACATCAAGCTTTGAGCGCATATCCTTTGTGAAGTGGATGGACAACAGAGCTGTGACTCTTCTCACAAATTTTCTTTCGCCAGTGGAGACAGACACCGTCAGACGTCGCATAGCTAGTAGTGCTGAGAAAATCAACGTAAAATGCCCGAAAGCTATTATGCATTACAACAAAAATATGGGTGGAGTAGATTTAATGGATCAGCGCAAGTGCTTTTATGAACTAGACCGCAAATCGAAAATAAAATATTACCTCCGGTTATTTTTTGACTTACTTATTTATTTATTTATTTACACCGAATGTAAAGAAAAAAATCTTGTTGAAGGGACTCAACTTAACTCCCTTGAACGATTGGTGGCCAGAAATTTAATCGCTGCCTATTCATCGCGTCAGAAAGAATTTCCAATGTTCCAGTCATCAAAAATCACTGTGAGCAAGAGACCAGCTTCTTCGCACTCTATACTCAAAGCCAACGTAAGAAAGAGATGTGTTCAATGCGCAAAAATTAATGTAGAAAATCGCACTAATAACTATTGTAATGAATGCAAAGTGCATCTATGTTTTACTAAAAACCGTAATTGTTTCGCAGAACATCATAATTAACCATAATTTATCTAAAAATTAAACATAAATTTTTATTAAAAGCGTATTATAACATTAAAAATGTAACCCTTAAGGACCACAGGGACACATGTGTCCCATAACAAAACTTGTAAACGCAAAATTTTTTTTCACATTTTTGAATGGTTTTGCTTTAGTTGGATTCTGACAAGCATATTTCATATCAAAATGATAAAGGGAAAGTCCCCAGAAGCTTATGGTCCTGAAAGGGGTAAGCAAAAAACATATCCCAATTTAAATTTTCAAAACTACTTTTTGATAACAACGTAAAAAACCCCAAAAATGCGTTTACTTTTAAAATTCTTCCACCAAAACAAAAATACGACTTGCCAAACCATTTAAAGTTATAACTTTTGAACGATTTTATGGATTTGGTTGATTTTTTTTTGCAAAATATTGCAAATTATTTCTTCTTCTTAGCTACATTTTTCAAATATTTTCAAATCTAAGGTATGTATTCTTTGAAGATCTGAATGTAAATGAAAAAAATATAAAAAACATTTTTTTTCACTGTATCTCGCCAAATAATGAAGATAAAACAAACATTTTGGACTGTATTTCTAAGTATTTGCTCTAAGTATGTTTTATAAATATTTTGCATTTTTTTTTAAATCAAAAACTTTTTGGATTTTTGAGAATTTTTTTAAAATTTCCAACTTCAAACCGTCAGAACTTTCGCGCGCCTTGATGAAAGTGATGAACTATAACAGATTTCGTTTGCTTAAGTAATTCATTATATTCGTGCAAAACAATATTAATGTGGCATAAAAAAAAAGAAAAACAAAAAAGTGTAACAAAAAAATACTTTTGCCCATATAGTTGTGGCCTTCGGTGGTGCTATGGTAGTGTGCTCGACTTTTGTAAATGATTACGTGGGTTCGATCAGACCACCTACCATCTCTTTTGACAGCGGTCACCTCATCGTTTAATTTATATATACATAGATTTGTTACCCGTCTCATCTGACGTTTCTCTTTGCGCTTCTTCAATGAGGAAACGAACTTCTGTCTTCGAACTGTCTTGCTGTTTAATTACAACCATTTGTGCGAACATCGAACAAAATCCTCCAATTCTAATTTTGTACATTCAAGATGTTCATTTATTTACATATGTTGAACATTCACAGTAACAATTTCAGCTGTGTTTATCAAACCTCAGTGAGAGAATTCTTCTCTTGGGGTTCAAACTTACAACTTCCACAAGTTTGATTCCCTTCAACCATTAAACCGATGGGCGAGTTGACTAATCTGTGTATAAATTAATCTATTTGTCACCTCGCTAAGCGATGGCGACACTATCGAGTATTTGGTTATTTAAAAATACCATTTGGAACCGGAGTAAAACTGTAGGTCCCAAGCAGTGAGAGTAAATCTAGAATGCGCACAGCTGACTGGTTGTGAGAAGCTCTTCCCAATACCTCCATGGGTTATAATGGGAAACCATATTTTTTCAATGCCAGTAAATGGAACCTGGTTCAATACAGATTAATTTCGCTTCATGATAATTTTTGCATCTTTTAGTCTGAAATCTTAGACATTGAGAAAACAAAGGGGAACCTTTTTAACACGGATTCAGATCATAACTACGTGAATTATTCGAAATTGGTTGAAAGCTGTAAATAAATTCTGAGCAATCGTGAGCCGAACAATCCATGAGAGACATTTCCGGGTTCGAAGACCTTTGAAATACGTGCGATCTGACGCCGCGACTTCTAATGAATTATGGCTTGCGCTAAAAGAAAACTTTTCGTCACAGGGATGTAACATGTTCGTTAGTGTGTTTATATTGGTGTAATTATATGGTTTGTATATTCCATGATTTTGTGGTTGTTCAAACGAAACATGCCACACAAGATGTTCTTGACAGTTCGTTGTTGTAGCAAATTTCGTTGCTACAACGAATAATTTCATAGCAAATTTTGGAAAGAAATAAGGTCAACATATAAAAAGGAAAGTCTTTGGGAATAAAAAGTTTTGTTTTGTTTTCGAAACGATCGTCTGACAATACGAATTGAAATCCTGTTTGTGACTGTTGAAAATGTTACATTAAAAAATTTAACTACCACGCTAAATTATACTTTACTATTTCTACAGACAAAAACGTCATAAAGCGCGACTTTTCTGTAAAAAGCGGGATTGACTTCAAGGCGGGATAAGACATCGAAAAGCGGATTAATACCGCCAAAAGCGGGATAATTGGTCAGGTTGCGGATGATCCTTCGATTCGACATGTTGAGTGCTCAAATAGCCCATTATTTCAGCTGATGTGAGAGAGCTCTCGTTGTCCTGACGCAAAATGATCCGTCTTCTCGTGGTGTTTTTCACACTGTTGGCAAACAGATGGTGTAATACCACTCAGAATTGACATTCCGACGTTCCACTGAAGGCACTGTGGCCACAAGACGGATTACCGAAAAAAAAATCGCGATCATTTGCTTCGATGTGCTTCTTCCACGAACAACTTCTGTTGAATTATATGCATATGCATAGATCCACGATTCGTTACCTGTGACGATGTTATGTTCTTGTGGCCTCAACTGGACATCATGGATCTGGACGACATGTGGTTTCAGTAAGACGGCACCACCTGCCACATCGCACATGAAACAATCCATTTATTGCAGCAACGATTTCCAGAACAAATTATCTCAAGGAATTTTGAAGTCAACTGGCCACCAAGACAATGCGATTAAACGCCGTGCAATTTCTTTCTTTGGGGTTTTGTGAAATCTCCGGTTTATGCGAATAAACCACAAACATTTCCTGAGCTCAAATTCGGGATCCAACGCGTCATCGATGAGATACAGGCACATCTCTGTGAAAAAGGCATGGACAAATTCTTGAAAAGAGTACCGGCCTGTCATCACCATTTGACGGATATATTATTCCGGTTTACAATCCAATAAAAAAGTACAACTATATATCTCAAAAAATGCGTGATTTTATTTCGGTTAATAAAGGGCTCAAACGACGTGTCATGCTAATCCTAAATAGAACAATATATATTTCCAAAATTTTTTTCCAAGTAATTTTTTTCACGGCATCATTTTGAAATCTGGATCAAGCATACTTTTTCTTGCCAATTTTTAATTAAATTTTGAATTTACTTTAGTTTGAATTTTACATGAAAATACTATAAAATAAAAATAATTAATAGCACATTCGAGAAATACATAGAGAAATTTCAGAAAAAAGGCACAAATTGGTCGATCAAGCCTTCAAAATGCAGCCGGGAAACAAAAGGTTCTTTCAAAATTTTTAAAATATATGTTTCTATTTATACTCATTACGACACGTCGTTTCAAATCCATAATGATCAATTTAAAAATATGTACGAGGTCGGATCAATAAGTCCGTGACTTCTTGAACGAAAGACAGTTTTTTTGTTGCAAAAAAAAATTATTTTTCAACATAATCTCCTTTTAGCTCAATAAACATAGCCCAACGCTTCTCCAAGTTTTGTATTCCTTCCCAAAAATAGGTTTTTTCGAGGTCCATAAAATAGGCATTTTTTCGATCAATAATTTCATCTTTGGAGCTAAATCGCTTTCCACCGAGCCATTTCTTTAAGTTTGGAAATAAACATTGAGGACTAAATTCGGAGAATATGGCGGACGAGGTACAAGTTCGTAGCCAAATTTCATGGAATGTTGGCATTGAGATTACACATGTGTGCACCCGTGCGTTTATGGTCAATTGAGAGCAAACGCGGCACCCATCTTGCAGAAAGCTTTCTTAAACCCAACTGATCATTTAAAATCTGAACCACACTGCCATATGAAATGCCTATGGCATCAACAATCTCACGCACTTTTACTCTTCGATCGGCCAACACCATTTCGTGGATTTTTGTGACATTTTCGGGTGTATTGACCTCAATTGGCCGTTCAGCGTCATTTGTACTTGTGCGACCACAACGAAAGTCAGTAAACCACTTTTTTACTGCAGAGTCCCCATAGTATTTGTCAAGCTTTTCCTTGGTTTGATTGACGGTTTTTTTCGCAAAAATTAATGTTTAATGAGGAGCACTCGAAAATCGCTTTTTCCCATTTTTAAAAAAAATGCACGAGGTTGTGTAAATGAGTAACTTGCTCAAAATGACGAAACTTGCTCAAAAGTTGACAGTAGTTTACTAATAGGTGGTACTTGACGAAAGCAGTGTTGCATTTCATATAACTACGAGGGAAGTTCGAAAAGTCACGGACTTATTGATCCGCCTCGTATGTATGTATCTGTTTTAGCAAAAATACCCTGGGAATCGAAACTTCATTGGCCGGTAGGGGACTATCGCACCAGTGCCTTGGTATAGAAAAAGTTTGATGTTCCCGTAATCAGCTCTTCAATACCTATCTTTTGAAAGCTCCAACCAATGAAATTGCAAAAATACGGTTTTCAATACAGACTAATGCGCATATGTCATTCATATATAATTTACCGCATGAATGAAATATGAATAATCGCAACAATAAAGCATATTTATCGCAGCAGTGATATGGTGATATGTCATAATCCCCACTAACATCATCGCTATTTTCGTTATGGGGATTATGACCAGATTGCTTGTGGTCATAACCCCCACAATAATATAGACATTATGACCAACATAAATCGGCCACCATCCCCATAAATAACTGGACATAACACGCACGATAGTGTGAATTATGTCGAGAGTTAAAGAACTCATAATACCCATTATGGAGGTGGTGTTCAGAATAATGTGGGTCATAATACACAAATAATGGTAGCACAACAAAAGAACAAAAAGTCGATTAGTTAGAGGGGAAACAAGTAGTTCAATAAAAGTACGTAAATCAATTCTACACAATTTCCAATTAAAATTTATCAAAGATCTTATAAAATTAAAAAAATTGCTTATAAAATATAAAATTTGCCTTTGAAATTTAAAATACATAAATTGGAATTCAGTAATTTCAGTAACATTTAAAAAGTAAAAGTACGTATGTGTACCGTATTCTAAGAGATATGCAAGGTCCCCAGGATATAGTGTTCGGACTAGCTGGGTTTTGCATCGGAGGAAATTAAAAGGACATCAAGTGAATATTATAAGACATCCATTATGAAAACTTCCATTGAAATCTAAAAGTTGTCAATTGAATTAATAATATGATTCTACGACCTTTCTTGTTATGTCCTAAAAAAGGATTTTTCAAGCTACATATTCGTCGGATAGCATCTTCATTAAAATTTTGAACAGATCGCACAAAAGGGTGTCGCCTTGTCTAAGGCCACGCCTGGTATCAAATGGTTCGATAGGATTTGGAAATTCTGGTAGAGGTTTGGTAGATGAGTGGAGAATTAGTTAAGGTATAATCTCGTGATTTGGAACAACTACTTTTGGTATGACGCCACTTGATGGAGGTTAACCCAAGAGCATATCTGATGATTCTGTTTTCAAAATAAAATCAAGTTTTGCGTACTAGTGTAATGTAAAATTAAATTGCTAATAAATCTCGACTATATTTTTTTTTGTTTTGTTCTCGAACCGCTTAAAGTGTTGTTGCTGCCAATTACCTAGTCATGTCTTGTCGCATTTATGCAAATGTGTTCTAAACTATTAGTTTTTTTTGTTCAAGTTGTTGTAGTGTGTTTAAAAAGTGATTAATTGATTTTTAAATACAGTATTTAAAACATATTAATTAATTTTAATTTGAAAATGAATACGTGTATTTCAACAATAGCAAGTGGTATCAGGAACATGATTTTCAGTGTTAAAATTTCCTAAAAGTTACAAGATTTTCCGAGTACACTAAGATAGTGAAAACTAACGAAATTACTTTTATAATCAGCACCGGAGTTCTGTAAATTTTCAACGATGAAATTCGGTAGTTCAATTTACAAAATTCTGAATTTAGGCAATATAACTTTTAGCGTTCATAAGTTACAGAATTCCGGTGCGGGCTGTTCCATTTATTTCAATTCATTTGCATGAAAGATGTATTTAAACTGAATTAGTTAAGAATTCAAATGTCGTTTAGTCTTTATAAATTCCTATCTATTTCTATTAACTTCCAAACACACAAGACTTGTTTCTCCATTGTGAAATTATCAAATGCAAAATCATGATAAAACTTAACATCCGCCAATTATGATAGATTTTGTATTAATCCGCAATTAATGCGATGGCTGTCCTTGGAATTATAGGGTTTACATGTGTAAGTCTCTGTGTGTGTCCAAGTGCTATCATTAATTAAATGTCTGGTCATAATTATTTCACACTTCACAGTTTGATCCACCCCTCCCACCCGCTGTTCAACCATTGCGAACATTTCAATTCAAAATCAGATAACAAAGAGCGCTGGTGTTGGAGTGTCCGCTTAGCTGCGATTAAGTAGCTTTACCTAATTGCTGCAAATGTAGACGTACACAGCAAGTGTCAGCACCTGTTGGTCTAATTAATAATATACACGTAATCTACATTTGTACTTGTGCTCAGGTAAATGCCAACAAGAACAGCGGAATTGGCCAAGAATGACTGGCCAAGAGGAGACATGACAATGTCGTTTTTATACCGACATAGGAATATTGCATATTACTAGGAATTTGATGTCTTATCAATGAAGACAATCAATCAAAAATGTGTGAAAATTTAGCAGAGTTGTTTAGATCGTGAAATAACCTTGTTCGGGGGGAAAAGAGCAAATCTTCTCAAAAATATCGTAATTTTTTAATAATTATCACAAATTTATTATAGAAGCAAACGTTGCGTTGCCAAGTTATTAACATATTTTCATTTGAGCAAATTTCGTACTTTTTGCGATTTAAAAAAAGAAAAGTGTTGGTTACACCAAACTTGCGAGCCGCCCCGTGAGCCGACGTGTTGAACTTTGAACAACGTGCTGAAAATGCAAACCCCCATGCAATTTGCAAGTTCCAAACTCAGATGTATTTAAATGCAAACATTAGCATGTTTACTGACAAATATGTATGCTTTTACGTGGAAACATATGCGTGCTTCATCCTAAATATCCACATACTTACGTGGAAGCATTCGCGTGTTTCCCCCAAACCTCCATATACTTACGTGGAAACATACGCGTATTCTCTCCCACACAGAATAATATTTAGAAACGAATTATTCTTTCTTTATTTATTTATTATAATTAAAATAAATAATAAATACAAAAAATTTATATATTTAAAATTAATATAATATATTTTAAATTTACTTGCTGACTGCATTATGAAATGATTATCTGCTGCTCTTTTGCTTCTGCTTTCTTTGTTATCTCTCACGTTTTTTGTATTCAGAAGGTTTCAACTATGCGTTGGTTATCACTATGCGTTGGTACACAAACAATATACTTATATACAATTCTAGTTCATGCAAGATAAGCGTGTATTAATTACTTGTGTTTTTTTTATTATATTTCACATATGGTCCGCCATTCCGATTTTTTCAATAGCGGCTCGGGCAGATAAAGAGCTTCACGTTGTTGCCCTTTCCAGTTTCTTCCCTGAAAATGGTTTCACACTTTGGTAGCACACAAACATATATACGAAACACATACATAAAACCCAAAGCAACATCACAAACCGTTTAACCGTCCGAGCGGTTGTTTATTCCCTTTTCACTGATCAATCGCTTTTGATATCCTCTGTCCGATGAACCATTGACGACTGAATACATGAAACTAAAACCCAATACATCAGCCAAAATCAAAGTTCGTATTTTGTCGTGGGGAATATGTAATGAACGTTTACCCATTACGCATGGGGAAAATAATGGGTAGCTATCCATGAAAATGAGGAGTTACCCATCACGATTACCCATTACCCTGAGGGCAATGGGGAAAATAATGGGTAGCCCTCAGGGCAATGGGGAAAATAATGGAAGCTACCCACGACAATGGGGAATTTCTCATCACGATAACTCATTATCCTCAGGAATATGGCGACAATGATAATGGGTTACCCATCCTCATTTTTGATCGAAAATATCAAAAAATTAGGAAAAATCTCAATATCTCGGAAACGGAGCGTTCAGTCGAAAAAATTGCCAATGTTTTCTGGTTTCTAAGGAATTTCCATAAAGTGGTCCAATTCGTATGAAAGAATTTTTTTCCGAAAAATCGCCAAAATAAGAAAATCGCTAAAATAAAAAAGTGGCTATAACTCGAAAACGGTGCGTCCAATCGAAAAAGTAATAAAAATTTTACCTCTATAGGAGGTTTTAACCAGTGGGTGTCTCCAATATTTTTTTTTTTTGAATTGCTAAAAATAAAATTTTTCAAACAAAAAATCGCTAAAACTCTTTACCCACGAAATACGAACCCTGGCCAAAATATGAAACACTGACTTAATCTGCAATTGGCACGCACATTCAGGAATATTTATGAATCACTCACTGAGAGAATAATGCAAAAATACAGATGCACACTTACGAGATATACACACTCGTTGCCCCTCTTTTATTCTCTTGGTATAAAACTATAAACAGTGCAACAAACACGGCTGTATTTATATCACAAACATATATACAGTTATGTGGGTTGCAAACACATATGTTATTACATATTAATCATTGTGTCTCAAACATGTAATATATTGAATCCAAACAACAAAAAGTACATTTTTTTCATCGTGTGTTTGCAAGCACTGTTTTCATAAATTAAAGATTTGACTCTTTTTTGTTTCTTTGTTGTCTGTCACGTTTTTGTTTTCAGCTGTTTTCAACAAACAAAGTCACTTTGGGTCATAAAATCGTATATTTTTAAATATTAATCATTGTGTCTGCAACATGTAATAATGAATGGCAAACATAATATGTTTGGAAACAAGTATACTATATTTGCGGCAAACTACAAACACATTATATTTGTATCCAATCAACGAAAAAAGACAACATTTTCAGCGTGTACTGACAGGTACACCTTTAGTCAGCTTTAACTGTATAATGTTATATGTTATATATAATTTCAGATCAATTTATGTATAATGAATATCAAAAATTAAATTTAGGAGAAAATAATTTATGTATTTTTATCTTATATCATTTGTTCTCTTAGGCATTTGTTCTCTTATGTATTAGTTTATTTGAAAAGCTTCATGTCAAGAAGCCCACCATTGTCTGTACGCCTATCTCTGACAATTCTCCTAGGCCCCTAAAGACATTGAATTCAGTAGTAGAGATTCTTCTGCCGGCTAGCGATGGGACACGCGCACAAAATAAGTTTAGTGGATTCTTCCCTTTCCTTATCGTTGCATCTTCTGCAGCAGACATTTGCCGTGACCTTTAGTCCCGCTGCAATATCTGGCCATCAATGTCTGTGCGCCATCAGAAATGATACATGCATTGATACGAGTACCTTGTGTCTGGTTAAAGACAGATGGTTCAAGAATCTCCTCCTATTCACTTCCGCTTAGATTTGTCTTACGTATACACGATCTGTGACCCTCGTCTTCTTCTCTAGCATTTTCATATAGCAGCGAGCTTGCAGGATATGCTAACTAGTTCATAGGGGTGATTCTCGTAGAACCTTTAAGGTAGTCCCTTGTCTAGCACTCTGCACTACTCTGCAGTTCCCCGGAATCCCCTTTTGTCCCTACACCCATATAATTATAAGGTATACAACCACACCTTCCTATAGTATACTTTATACCCTACCTGATCATTCGTATATGAATTCAGACGTTCCCCCATAACAGGTGTTGGCGCCAATAAAAAGAGGGAGGCGAATTTAAAATCAGGAGACTTTATTTCTGTATACAAAAAATGTGTTAACAAAAAATTCAAAAATTAAACATAAAACAATTTATCTCACCGCAGTTTTTCACTCCTTTCTGTTCAAGCGCCAAATAATCTCAACCGAACATTTTATGTATGCCAGCGAATGCAAGAACAAGAAGCAATGTAAAACTGAAGTTATGGAAAGATACATAACAAGATCGATGTAATTGATATCGATAAATACATTAGGGCTGTTCACAACACCCCCACCCCCGTGGAGCGATCAGCTTCACCATCAACTAAGTCGAGAACCGCTAGCTTTGACACGGGTCTTTGAAGCGCACCATTCGCCGTCTTAACTTCCGCACGCCTAATCACGCCATCAGCACCCGAATGGACTTTAGTCACTATACCGCGACACCACTGCTTTCGGGGTAGATTTGGATCACACACAAAGACGACATCGCGTACCTTGATGGGAGCAGCCTGTTCGCACCACTTTACCCTTCTCGTGAGAGTAGGAAGATACTCCAACACCCAACGCTTCCAGAAGCGACCACGAAGACTCTTTAACACACGCCATTGTTTTCGGAGAGCGAAAAGCTTTTCGTCCGGTTCGTCCACCGCAGGAGTTTGAGTTACATTGCCATAGCCAATCAGGAAGTGATTTGGAGTGAGAGGTTCTTCTTCATTGATGGTCACAGGCAGATGAGTGAGAGGGCGGGAGTTGACAATGTTTTCCGCTTCGATTAATAGTGAAAGGAGAACGTGCTCCTTTGGAGAAACATCTTTCACTGTTTGGCGCAACACTTTCTTCACACACTGAACCATCCGTTCCCACACACCACCTTCTGATGGATTTCCCGGGCAATTAAAAATCCACTCAACGCCATTTGCAGACAGCTCGTCCTGGATTCGACCAACTTCAAATACTTCACAAAATCGCTTGGCCTCCTCATTTGCGCCTACAAAATTCTTGCCATTGTCAGAACGCATGCGAAGAGGAACACCACGACGGTTAACGAAGTTTTTCAAGGCAATGATGAACGAATCGGTCGATAAATCGTGAGCCACCTCTAGATGAATGGCCCGTACAGATAGGCAAGTAAATAAGGCCACCCATCGCTTTTCTGTCCTTCGCCCGATGGTTACGGTAAGAGGCCCGAAGTAGTCAACACCCGTGTTTTGGAATGGCCTGGCACACGGTTCGAGTCGGTCTCTAGGCAGCTGGCCCATTAGTGGAGCTCGAGGTTCGGCTTTCCTTATGCGGCACACCATGCAGTTGGATACAATATTGCGAAGCGCGCGCCTAATTTGGGATACCCAATACTTTTTGCGAATCTCGCAAATTGTAGCTTCGTGGTTGAGGTGTTTCATTTTGAAATGATAAAATCGAAGAATCAACGTAGTGTAGTTGTGGCTATAGGGCAAAATGACTGGTCGTCTGGTGCTGTACGGTAGATAACTGGCTGCATCGATACGGCCGTATACACGCAACACTCCGTCGTCGTCGATGTAAGGCGCGAGCTGTTTCAAACAACTATTTTTTGGCAGGGGCTTAGACTGTTTGATGCAAGAAATTTCAACTGAATATGACGTCTCTTGTGCCTGCATAATTAGGAACTGTTCTGCCTTCGCCAACTCACCAGCAGTTAGACCGTGCCTCCACGAATCGTCGTTTAGTCCACGACAACGATTGACGAAACGAACTGCCCAGGCCAGGCTTCGAGTCAGCTTTAAAAGGGACGAGAAGCGACTGAAATCAATGAGCGATATATTTGCTACCAGCAGGCATGTTTTGGGTTTTATTTCTTCTTCGTCGTACTCCATAGAGTTTTCTAACGCACTATGTTTTGGCCATTCACTTTCGTGGATCTTCAAAAAACTAGGCCCAAGTAACCATCGAGATTTTGGTGAAAAGTCCACCTGAGTTGAAGACCGCGTTGCTTCATCAGCGACGTTGTCGTGTGTGGAAACCCACTTCCAATGGCTGATATCCGTTGACGATAAAATTTCTGCTACTCGATGTGCTACATAGGGTTTGTAGCGTCTGTGTTTGCTGTCAATCCATTTAAGAACTGTTTTGGAATCGCTCCATAGAGTAACTGATTTTGGAGAGAAATCATGGCCGTCCAAAATGCTTTGCAGTAAGCGGGTGCCGAGCACTGCTGCTTGGAGCTCTAAACGTGGTATTGACACTGTCTTTAAGGGCGCGCATTTTGTTTTAGATGTCACAAAACTTACGTGAATTTTCCCTTCAACTTCATATCGCCAGTAAGCAACTGCAGCAAACGCGAACTCACTCGCATCGACAAAAACGTGAAGATGAACTTCTGATGGCATTCCAAAGGTAAAATAACAACGAGGGATTCGGAAATTGGCCACGTCATACAACTGTTTTCGCCACACTTCCCAGGAATTGGCTATGTCAATAGGGATTTGCTCATCCCATCTACACTCGCGACGCCAGACTTCACGCAGAATCAACTTGCCACCAACAATAAAATAGCTCAAAAACCCGAGGGGGTCAAATGTGGACATGATTATACTTAGAAGTTCACGTTTTGTGGGTGTCCTTTCTCCGGAAATGACCGAATTATCAACGCGATGAAACTTCAAATGAAATTGGAAGTTGTCGGAAGAGCACTCCCAATAAATTCCTAAGACTTTTTCGACGCCTTCGCTTGCAAGAATATTCCTGGGCTCAACTCTTCCGTCTAATGCTCTTGTCACGCTTTCCGAATTTGACGTAAATCCCCGCAAGTCGAAACCACCACTCGCATGAATACGACGAACTTCTGTGGATATTCTAATGGCTTGTTCGACGGTATCGAAGCTGTCCACATAGTCATCAATGTAGTGGTGCTGGATTATTGCCTCGATTGATCTCGGGTCAGACTGGCTGTACTGAAGGGCATTCATTTTCAATACAAAACGAGCAGAACAGGGTGAGCATGCCGCTCCAAAAGTCATTACCACCATTTCGTATTCTTCGATAGGTTTTTGCTGACCACCATCTCTCCACAGGAAACGCTGGCTGATACGGTCCACAGGTCGGACAAACACCTGGTGGAACATTTCACGGATGTCTGCACAAACCGCTATCTTTCCACGTCGAAAATTAAAGAGTATGTCCGGCAATAACTCGATGTCCTGAGGTCCTTTGAGTAGGTGTGAGTTGAGCGATACTCCATCAGTTTGAGCGGCAGCGTCGAAAACAAGGCGGAGTTTCTTCGGCTTGTTTGGGTTAATAACTCCGAAGTGAGGCAAGTACCATTTTCTGGCACTAGATGTGTGAAGATCCCCGGCAGACAACTTCCGCACATATCCTTTTTCGATGTAGCCGGCGATAACTTCTTTATAAGCTGAAGAAAAGTTTTCGTCGCGAAGCATTTTGCGTTCCATGCTCTCTAAGCGTTTTAGTGCCATATTGTAGCTGTTGGGAAGGGTGACTTCATCATTTTTCCACAAAAGGCCAGTTTGGAAATGATTACCGATTCTTATTGTGGTCTCTTCAAGAATTTTACTGGCTCTGACTTCATCACTACTCACGATGGCAGGAGCTGACCTTACTCCAATGCTTTCGATGTTAAAAAAGTCAGCAACCAACTGATTAAGGCTATGATCTTTGCACAAGTTAACGAAGAGACATGAATTCGGCGATTTTGGTATAGCGCTGGTACATGGGCCATATACTACCCAACCAAGCTTCGTGTTACAGGCTATAGGAAATGAAGTTTTTGAAGTTCTGGTAGTGATAGGCAGGCCTAGGTGCGCGTGGTCCAAACCGATGAGTAGTTGTGGAACAACGTTGATGTACGGCTTAATTTGAGATTGTCTATAATTCAGAGCGTTCCGAATGTCATGCTGAGTTAGGCTTTGAGGTGGCAAATTAAGGTTTGATACGGCGTAAACGTCTCGTAGAAGGTGACGTTTGGTTTTGTTAGCTCCACGAATGTGAATATTGAACGTAACAGCTTTCTCCTGTGCCGAGCGACCACCAAACCACTGCACATTCAAATTAGTGCTTTTCCCCCGAACGCCTAGCATTTCTGCGACTTTTTTATCAAGCATGGTTATAGACGAACCGTCGTCAATCAAGGCAAACACATCTAATTGACAATTTTCTCCAAACAACGTTACTGGCAGGATTCTGAAAAGAAGTTTTGCGTTGCTGCGCGGCGAGGAGCAGCTCAAAACGTTTTGGGGCGACTCAGAAGACATATGGGATGTATTTGGAGTGTTTGCTGGTGCAGCATCCTCATGAAGGAGCTGGTGGTGTCTGCGTTGACAACCGTTTTGGGCACAGGCTTTTTTACGACGACATTCACGAGTTCCATGCCCAATATTAAGGCACGAAAAGCAAACGCGGAGTCTTTTTACTTGATTCCACCGTTCACTTACGCAAAATTTTTTAAAGTTAGGGCATTCGCTCAATTTGTGTTGTGACTGGCATAATAAACAAGACTTTTGTTGCTGTGGGAACGACTTTTGTTGTTGCGGCCGATGTTGTTGTTCGGTAGTGTTAAGCAGAACGCGGCGCTTTGCTTCCCTGTCAATATCTTGAATGCTGTTGATAAGACTTGCCATTTCACCAATCCAGTCGCTGAAGTGGATGATCGTTGGATATGGTTGAATCTGCATAGCCACTTTGGCCCATTCCAACTTCTTGCTCATAGGCAATTTATAAATGAGTTCTTCGAGTAGAGTTGGATTGGCAATATGCTGCTGCCCGTTCGCTGCTTGCAAAAATACTGCAAGATTCTTCACCTTGGTGGCAAATGACACTATTTTTCCAATATTTTGTTCGGAAATTTGCGGGTAATCACGAACAATTCGCAGCTGACTTTGGATTAGCTGCTCAGGCCGTCCATATTTGTGACGGAGGTGCTCCACTGCCGCGATGACGTTGTCCGGGTGAATTAATAGGCACTTAACAGCCTCACGAGCGTCGCCTTTCAAACATTTCAGCAAGCGCTGGTTGTTTTCGAGATTCGTGTAGTTGTACGCAGCAGTGGATTGCACGAAAGACGTCAAAAATATCGGCCAATCTTCAGGTTGTCCACTAAAGTCGGGCAAATCCTGGAGCTTTTTTGGGTTTCCCAAACTTCCGAAATTATTTCCCGCGGCGGCTAGTTGGGAATAAACCGAGCGGAAAGAGTTCGACGGGTCATTGTTCGTTGGCAGAGTGTGTGCATATACATTCGCTGCCTGCGCATCCATGGCGTCGCCTGTCGGCAGTGTTGACTGTGCTGAATATATGTTTGTTGATGGCAGTGACAACGTTGAGGCAGAGCCTAAATTTGAAGACAACAAGTTTAGTTGTGTTGCGGTGGGTATATTTTGCGGCGGCAGAGCATGCGTAGCAGAGGCGAAATGTTGTGGTGGCTGATCATGCATGGCAAAGGCAATTGACTGTATAGGAGTCGTAGAAGTAGACGCTATATTCGCTGGTGTCGGCGTATTGGCAGCCTCCACAGATGGCATCATGGCGGCAGATGTGTAAATATGCGTCGGTGTTGACATTATCGTAGTGGCAGAGGAGATATTCGCTGCTCTTATTGCAATGGCAGATTTAATATCGAGAGGTGGCAGCGATGATGTTGCAGTGGCGTTCATACTTGTTAATGCCGTCGAACTAATTGTCGACGTGGTGGCAGTGCTCATCATTGGATGATTCGTAATTTCGTTTGTACTTACATGTGATGTTGAAGGAAATGGCGGCATTTGGCAATATTGTGATGGCGGCTCTGATACGATTTGTTGGGCTAGCGAAGGTAACTGTAGACTAAGTGGCGATATGTATTTGTTGGACGTTGATGTGGGATTTTCCAAAACTGATGTTTGGCTCACGGATACACTTTGTAGGGCGTTCTGCAAACTTTGGCATTGGCGGTTGCTTTTTGCCAATTTATTGTTAGTTTCCGTAAGTAGACGCTTAAGTAGTGCAATTTGCTCTTTCATCTCAGTAGTATCGGCTGATGGGGATGCTTTAGCAGGTTCTACTTGTTTTGTAGCTGGTGGAGGTTGTGTGGAGGCTGTAGTATCTGTAGGCTTTTGCACTGGCTGTGGCACTTCACTGGACACTGGAGTCGCAAAATCTGTGGCATCAGACTGCAGCCGAGGACTCCGACGTTGTTTTGGTGAATGCTGCATTTTTCCACAATTGTATCAAAAATCTTCGGCTATGACAAAGTGAGGTTAGGAATTAGAAAATACCACAATTTGCAAAACGTCGGCTGAAATCGCAAATAAAAATGCGAAATAACAATGTTGGCGCCAATAAAAAGAGGGAGGCGAATTTAAAATCAGGAGACTTTATTTCTGTATACAAAAAATGTGTTAACAAAAAATTCAAAGATTAAACATAAAACAATTTATCTCACCGCAGTTTTTCACTCCTTTCTGTTCAAGCGCCAAATAATCTCAACCGAACATTTTATGTATGCCAGCGAATGCAAGAACAAGAAGCAATGTAAAACTGAAGTTATGGAAAGATACATAACAAGATCGATGTAATTGATATCGATAAATACATTAGGGCTGTTCACAACAACAGGCAATACATTGTTCCGGGAATTCTGTAGCCTGGCACCCATATGAGATGAATATCGCAGTGCGGGTCATCTCTTGCATATGTCTGATACCGTCCAGTGCGGCGATTGAGGTCAGGAATAGTGTCTCCAATTAGCAGTAAATGAATTTAGGGACTGTCAAAACCACGCTAGAAGTCATCACAACTAAATTAAAGGTTCTCACAATCGAATAAGAGATTGTCACCGCTCTAATTGTTGCAACCGAATTAACACCAAATTCCGTTACAGCAACCGAACAGACCAAAAAATAAACTAAAGACACGAATTGCAGGACACAAATCAGATCAGAAATATAGGCACATTTCTACACAGAAAACAGCATTAACATCCCATTGTGCTAGTTTAAATCATTACCCAAACTTTCAGGATACAGCGGTTTTAAATAAGGAAAACAATTATAAACGTCGTTATATATTAGAAATGCTACAGATAATTAATACACCAACATTGAAAAGAATTAACTATAAAACAAATACAGATAATGTAGCCCACATTTACAGACATTTAATTAGTAAAAAGTAGAACCATTTAAGCAAGAATTGTTTATCATATCAATCTAATATTTTTCTTTGGGTTAATTTATATGAACTTTTTACGAACATTATTTTTGTTTGTGTAACTTCAGAAAATTTTGAAAAAAGGCGGGAAAATTTGTTTGAACATTTTTGAATTGACATAATTTTTTCACAATTGTTAATTTTGTTTTGTTTTAATTGTTGAATATTGTTTATATCTCCTGATGATGCTACACAAAGGAGTAGCGAAATATCGAGGAAAATACATATAACTACAGCAAATCTGACCTCAAGCTCGAAGAATATTGATTATTTATTGATAAGGAAAAGGTCGAACAACAGAATAAAAATACTAAAATTGGAGAGCACATCCAGACGAGAATGGGTTATGGAAAATTCAAGAGGGATGATCGAACGAGATCAATAATTAACAGGTTCAAGACAACCAGGGACAAGATCGTAAGGATAAGGTCGACAATTACTTTTCTAATTCGTTGTCGAAAAACAGGTATTTTCCCAAATTTCATCACAAACTCAACTAGGAATATACAAAGAATCTTTTTTGAAAATGGGTTGCCATCAATTCAACAAAATATTTCCAATTATACACAAGAGTTACACAACAAACTACTCAATCTAGCAATCAAACAAAAGCACGTGTTACTAAGGGAAACTAATAATGAGATGGATACTATAAGAAATAATTTAGGTAGATATTTTTCAGAAGAAGAAATTAGAGAATTTTTAGAATATGAGGATAGGATAACGATATCAAAAAATAATAGGACAAAGGAAGTACATCAAAGGAAATTTAATTCACTTGTAAATTTACAAGAAAAGAGTTTAGGATTTAAATTAAATGAAAAGTGGTTTGTTAATAAAACTGACGTAGACATTCCTAGAGAGGTGAAGTGGATTCTTTCACTTTGTCAGAAACATGCACTACCAGTAGAGAGGAAAGATTTCCCAATTTTGAAAATGGTCGCAGAGGGGGAGGATCTTGTACAAACTTTAGAGGAAAAGGAAGAACAGGAAATAGCACGGACTAAATTAACGACAATGTTAGATAGTCAAATGAATAAAATGAAACTAACGAGTACAGATAAATTCTTTTTAGATAAAGTGAATAAGGCAGAGAAATTCCTTAAAAGTAATAAGGATATTTTAATTGTTAATGCTGATAAGGGAAATGCAACAGTAGCTATAAAGAAATGTGACTATGACTCGAGAATAAGCAATATTGTTGGAAATACAGCAGGATACAAGCTAGTGAGCAAAGATCCTACGAGTACACTAGAAAGGAAGAATAATACATTCGTTGACGAACTTCAAAAAGTAGGAATTATTAATCAAACACAGAAGAATAAACTTGAAACAACAGTATCCACAGCACCGAGATTATATGGAGTTCCAAAAATACACAAAGAAGATTTTCCATTAAGACCAATTTGCTCTTTTGTTAACTCACCATCATATGAACTGTGTAAATACATTACGAACATCCGTAAAAAGATAACGGAAAATTCAAAATATAATGTAAAAGATGCAATACAATTTAAGGACAGAATAAAGAACCAGAAGATTAATAGTAACGACATTTTAGTATCGTTTGATGTAGTATCTCTATTCCCGAGTGTTCCCGTCTTAGCTATCAGTATCATAGAGGAAAAATGGAACACATTAAAGCAACATACAGACATTAATATATCTTTATTTTTAGATATATTAAGATTTTGTATAGTGGATAACCGATATTTCCAACATGATGGGAGGATATATTTGCAACAAAAGGGACTCCCAATGGGCTCACCAGCTTCTCCAATAGTTGCTGACATCGTTATGGAAAATTTACTGGACTCTTGTATCGAAAAATTGGATATAAAACCAAAAATTTTAACAAAATATGTAGACGATTTATTTTGTGTCGTTTCAGAGGACGAAATAAATACAATTTTGGATGTTTTTAACAGTTTCCACTCCAGTATTAAATTTACAATGGAGAAAGAGTCAAATTCAAAACTTCCCCATTTGGACACATTGGTGGTCAGGAGAGGGGAAAATTTATCAATTAATTGGTATCAGAAACCAACGTCTTCAGGAAGGATAATCAACTTCCACTCGAAACATCAAAAACGTGTGATTATAAATACGGCGAAAAATTTAATAAACCGCGTTTTGACTATAAGTGATGTAGAATTCCACAAGGTCAATAAGGAAAGGGTAAGGAACATTCTCAAGGACAACAACTTCCCGAACCATCTTACCAACAGACTGATAAGGCAATTTGAGGATAGACGACAACCGAACAGGGTTACTACAGATGAGCCAAAAATTTACAAGTCAATAACGTACATACCTGGAATAACAGATAGGTTGGCGAAGTCAAAAATATTTGACGACAAGAATTATAGGATAGCACACGAAACATATAACACAATAGGCAGAATATTTAGTAAAACAAAGGATAGTTTGGACAAATTTGATATGAGTAATATAGTATATAAAATACCATGTAAAGGAAATGACAACGAGGTTTGTAACAAAGTATATGTAGGGACTACAAAAAATAAACTAAAGACACGAATTGCAGGACACAAATCAGATCAGAAATATAGGCACATTTCTACACAGAAAACAGCATTAACATCCCATTGTGCTAGTTTAAATCATTACCCAAACTTTCAGGATACAGCGGTTTTAAATAAGGAAAACAATTATAAACGTCGTTATATGTTAGAAATGCTACAGATAATTAATACACCAACATTGAAAAGAATTAACTATAAAACAAATACAGATAATGTAGCCCACATTTACAGACATTTAATTAGTAAAAAGTAGAACCATTTAAGCAAGAATTGTTTATCATATCAATCTAATATTTTTCTTTGGGTTAATTTATATGAACTTTTTACGAACATTATTTTTGTTTGTGTAACTTCAGAAAATTTTGAAAAAAGGCGGGAAAATTTGTTTGAACATTTTTGAATTGACATAATTTTTTCACAATTGTTAATTTTGTTTTGTTTTAATTGTTGAATATTGTTTATATCTCCTGATGATGCTACACAAAGGAGTAGCGAAATATCGAGGAAAATACATATAACTACAGCAAATCTGACCTCAAGCTCGAAGAATATTGATTATTTATTGATAAGGAAAAGGTCGAACAACAGAATAAAAATATATACAAAATTATTATTATTTGCAATCAGGGTTCGTATTCGTGCCCATTTTTTTATCGAAAATATAAAACAATTTCTATATCTCTAAAACGGAGCGTCCAATCGAAAAACACATACAGACAATCTTTCTAAATTTTTCATATTTTCGATCAAAAATGGGGATGGGATACCCTAGGTATCATATGTATATTTAGGTTAATTTGTGTCATCCACAATAATAGTTCCTCCAGCCAAGTGTCCATAATTGTCTGCATGTGTTTGTGAAGGCGTCAATAGTGGCGTCATATTCAACGATTATGTTTAAAAGTATCACTTCACCTCAATTTATGATACTATGTATTCTTCGCTGGCTGATATCTATACACTTTATTGTTTTTTCACAACTTTGTTCATGACTTTTTGTTTAAAATATTAGTTTTTCTGTAAAGTCCTCGTGTAACATTCCAATATACGTAGTTTCTCTTTAAAAACAAAGCCTCTTGTGAAAAATCGAATACATACTCGTAACTTTGCAACAAGTGTTTTTGTAACATAAACTAAATTATGATTACAGTAACTAATATTTGAACACGAATTCTAATATTGTACTTTTTATTAGTTTTATCTTCCATTTCAGATGAATGAGGTTTTAGAAATACTCAAATTGGTTAATACAACTAAAATTCGGTAGTAGCAACTTGTATTTAGTAAGACCTATTTTTAATATATTAATAACATCGACAAATAATTCTGATGTTTGACAATAATGAATTCTAATCAAAAAATAGACTTTATCACGGAATTTCCAATGCCTGAATTGATTTCCGACTAATCTTTTCCCTGTGTGTACTCGGTGTTAGACTGTTGGTCCCAATCAGTGAGTATAAAACAAGAAAGCGCGCATCTTACCCCATGTGAGAAGCTCTCCCCAATGCATTCATGGTATGTAATTGGAAACCATTTATTTTTGTAAAAGTAATTTTGTGGCAATAGCCAAATTTACGGTTGCTATAACCTCTTTCCAAGCAATTAGTTTTGTAAATGCCGTGTGTTGACCCATGATTGTAAAATTCAGCCACACTTTCATTAATAAAGTTTTTAACCAAACCTAATGATGGCCTTCTTCAATGTTCGCCGTCAGAAAATTCAAGAATTGTGTAATAGTTTTAAATACTCTACCGATTTAAAAAATTAGATTTTAAAAATGAAAAACTGAAACTGAATTGTATAAAATCGGTGATGTATCTAAAGTCGGTTTTGACAAACTCTAAATCCTAAAATTCAATTGAATTTTTCTGTGCTTGCAACTGAACGGAAATATGAAAAAAACAACACGGCAAAGTGGGGGATTTCTCGGGGGAAAAATGAAAATAATTCAACCATTTCTAAACTGTTATTCCGACGAACATGAAATTTAACAGGCCCATAGCCAGCGATGCCAGAGACTGACTTAAAAATAATGCCAAATGTCCTTAAAAATGGTGCCGTTTGCAAAGCCATTATGCTAAAATTGGCTTTCTAGTATAGTTTGCCTTGAGATCAACCGGATAATTGTGCCTGCGAATATATGTTATTTATTATTTTGGGCTAAGCAAGAGATTAGAGATTAAAAAAAGCAGCAGATTTTCAATTCATGAAAAATATACGGATGTTCCAAACATGGTGCATGTATAATTTTAATAGAGCAGCATGTGTAATAGCTTTTTTTTTTGATCTGCCTTATCACTCTAGCTATACTTTTGACGTAGAATACGTCTTACCTTACGGTATGAGGAGTCATGTCAGGTTTTTATTGTTGTAATCTTTATTTCATTGAATTTGAGGAAACGGCTAGATGAATTTTTTTTAAATTTTTTTTGTAGGTAAATGAAGATGTTATCTTTCGTTTGATATACATTTCATATTGGTTGATATATTTCTAGTATTTTAATTTCTCAAATGAAAATTGTTTAAACACATACACTCAAACATATGTGTGGTGTTTGGTTGAGTGTTTTTGGTTGCTCAACATTGCTTAGGAACATGTATCTAGTAAAAAGTGAAACGAACAGCAAGCTAATGTTGCTTGGCAACATGTATCTAGTAAAAAGTGAAACAAACAGTAAGCTAACGTAATAAAGCTTTTTTGCGAAAGCTTCAATAAAGCTGTTGTAACATTAATTTTGAATTGTAAAGCGTAAAGCTTTCACACAACGCTCGAATGCTAATGCGAAGACTCGATAAGGTAAACCTTTTTAATATTAGGGCGGCCCTCTCAACATTCGCAGAACTTATTTCAATAAAAAATATTAATTAAAATACATAAATTAAATTAAGTTTAAAAAAAATTGAATATAATATTTTTTTTTTAAACGGACTTGAATCAAATGCCGTTGGTAAATATAAAAATTACAGCAGACAGTTGTCCGTGGCCGCCTCGGACAACTGTCTGCTGTAATTTTTTGCTTTTGTCTCGTTTTTCGGTCAGGTAGCAAGCCAGGTAGTATAAAAGTCGGTAGTACAATATACATATATATATATAGCAAGCCAGGTAGTATAAAAGTCTGCTATCCTCTCGAGAAGGGGTTTATGTAGGACATATTCAGACGCAATATTCCGCTTGTTTTCTCCGGTTTGAAGAGAAATAAAGTCGACCACTTGCATTTGCCTTTATATTTAAAAGCCTATAGTAATATCTATTTATTCAAACCATTAACATTGTTTTATCCTCATTTAATGTCAAACATTAAGGGTACACTTCCATCCAATATGAATCTTAGTCAGGAAAATATAACTCGATTGAGTTAAAATAAGACGCGGTCTGGTCCTTTGGTTTCTCATCCATGTTTTTTTTTAGTTCGAAGTTACTATTACTCCATGTACCCACAGAAAATTACCGAATAAGCCGTAACCGAAGTTAGAGATTGTCACAACCACATTAGATGTCATCACATCCAAATTACAGGTTGTCACAACGGCATTAGTCATGGTCACAACCAAATAGAGTTGGCTTCAAACGCATTTTAGTTGTGGGTATGAAATTCTCCCCAGTCCACACTGGGACAGATTGAAAAAATGACCGGACAAAATTAATAACGTCGTTGTTTTTGGTTTTAGTCTTGTCAAACTCATTAGTCGGTAGGTTTTCGAGGGTGCTGAGCTCATTTCTGGCATTGCTTTTTCCATTGGTTGGAGGGGGCTGGAGTTATAGTGGAGGGGGGGGGGGGTTAAATTTAAAAAAAAAACGTTATGGGTATCGTTTCATAGGTTTTTGGATGGCCCGATTTCATTTTTGGCAAACATATTTCGATCAGGATTTCGATAACTAACATAACGGAGGGAGAAGCATGTGTAATTCTACCTTTTCACATAAAATTTAGTTTCTTAACAAGGTTTAACGTTTTAAACTTTTCTACCAAATTTATTAGGAATTATAAAATAAATAAAAAGTTTCAGAAGTTTGTTTCGTAACCATACAAGATTTATTTGGGACCACAAAAAAAAAAACTTGGTTTAAAAAAATTTATATCATTACGTTCGACATTTTCATCATCGTCGTCCTCGGAACTTTCAAAATTTTAGTTTGAAATTTCGAAATTTTAGTTTGACATTTTATGGTATTGCCAGACTTAAATTCCGACACAGTAATGTATTTGAATTTACACTGAAAAAATCAATTCTTACACAAGTAATTTATATTTAAATTTGAAACCAAAAACTAGAGCAAAGTTTAAAAAAAAAATGTTCTTCAGCAAATGGTAGTAAAGGGTAACGAAATAAAATCGGTGACTTCGGTTAGGGTCCAAAGTGTATTCAGAAGTGAAAATCGCGCGGTGTTCCTAGTTGGTGCTAATTTTTGGCGGTCCACAAAAGATTAAAAAATTTAATATTTTTAGTCAACTATTTCATTGCAATTGAACTAGAAACCTTAAGTAAATTAAATTAACTTAATATACATTTTCGTAGCTCTTATAACACAAAATCAATAAAAAGAGTTTAAAACAACCAGAAACATAACCTTCATATAACACACATCTACTAAAAATAACCCAAAATTAGCCTGAATGCATGTATTGAAACAATACTCAACTTTGGGCCCCTTGCCTGATCAACAACGTGCATGGAACCTTCAAAACAGTTAACTTTCGACCTCAGTGGTTAATTGGCCACTATTTAAGTAACTTATTTTACCTGGATTACTGCTCCGATTTTTGGAATTTTGTCCGGTCATTTTTTCAATCTGTCCCAGTGTGCAGTCCCTTCATGGGATGTAATGGGAAACCATTTATTTTTTTTTATGAAATTCAGACGTGACAACCTCAATTCGGTTGTGGCAACTGCAATTCGGTGCCAACAACTGAATCTACGTTTGCTACAAACCTTTTCCTAACAATCACTTCTGGGAGTGTGGATTCCTTCGCTATTCTCGAAAATACTACAGAAAACCCCAATTTTGTTCGGCCAACGGAATGTATATCATCAGCGTACGTAAACAGAGAAAATAAAATATAGACAAAATATACAAATAGCTGCTGATCAATGACATGAAATTAAAAATCACTGAAACGAATGTTTTGTTTTATTATAATACTAGCTGGATCCGGAAAACTTCGTTTTGCTTATTATGAAGAAGAATGTTATATTCACTATTTGTTAGAAGTATTTGTTTAGATTTCGATCGTGTGCTGATTGGTCTAAAAAACTTCTCATTATACTATAATAGCTGTACCCGTTGCGCTTCGCTACCTCTGAATTGTAATTTTAATGAGACGTAATTTTATTAAATTTTTCTATTTACTCAAGTTCTCTGGGATATACAATATTTCTAGATTTGCCATCTGGGGCAAATATATATATGTAAGTCTGATGTTTTACTCACACGTGAACATGCAACATATATTGTACGTGGGAAAAACACGGATTTGTCAAATTTAAGCCACAGACTAGAAGCGACTGCCCTTGCGCTTTATTAATGGTCATCGCAAATGTCAACCGAATCGGAAACTGCAATCTTTTGAAATCGATGGGCGGAATGGGAATGCGCGGAATCAGAACATCGGGTCCTTCATAATTTCCAATGATTATAGTAGTCACTATAAGATTATTCAAAATTTTTTTTAAAAAATTCATTAGTAGGATAACATTGTTTAGAATGCTGTCGAAACTGACCTCAATGATATTCATTTTCATTTGTATCTGTGGTCACTTTCTTAGCTTCATAGTCTGACCTTTTTAATAGCAGTATTTTTATTGGGGAAAAAAAGTATATCAGTAGTCTCATATCAGTAGTATATGTACCGAACCTCACATTCATACACTGTATCAATGAATTGTCCATACACCAGGCAGTTGTGAACATATTTCAATGTATCTCAAAAGATATGTGGCCGATTTGATTCACATATTTTTTTTAAGTTAGAAGCATTGAACTTTAAAAAAAATTAAAACGAATCGGCCATATATTTTTTGAGATACAATGAAATATATATTTGATATAGTTAGTGTCAGTCAAAAAATAAGTTGTACACTAACCGAAATCAAATAAATTGAAAAACAATGTGATGAGTCTAAAGTAAATATATAATTATTATATGTCAAATTAAAGCTTGAGATCCATACTATAACTTTAAATAAAAATTCTTTTCGTATTGTTTATATTTGATGAATAACATAACAATTACAAAAATATCCCAATTTCACTAAGCAAAAAGAAAAACTTGTACACTAAAAAAAAAATTAAAATTATTCAAGTAAAAACTAAATTTTAAGCTTTATTAGTATTTTGTATGGTGGCCTTTAGCGTTTTTTTACAGCTAGGAGCCAATTTGGCATCGAGTGGACCAGGTTTTTCGTCACTTCTACAGGCATTGAATTCCATATGTCCTTAAGGGTGTTTTTGAGAGTTTATTTGCTGGAAATGTGATACTCCTTTAATGTTGTTTTCATAAATGCCCACAGATGATCGATTTGATTTAAGTCCGGGCTCTGGGGAGGGTGAGGTAGTACGTTTTTAGTATTGTATAGCAACCGTTCCTTAACAATATGGGCCGAGTGCTTGGGATCATTGACTTGGGCAAACACAAATCCATCCTCCAAACCCATTTTTTGGGCAGATTGTACCAAATTATTCGTAAGAATATTCAAATAATCCATTTTGTTCATGTTTCCTTCGACAAATACGAGGTTTCCAACGCCATTTGCACCCATTGCACCCCAGACCATCACATTGCCACCTCTGTGTTTAACCGTATGTGTAACATTACGTCGATTCAAAGCTTCTCCTTTGTTTCTCCATACGTAACATCGTCCGTCAGAGGTAAATAAATTAGATTTGGACTCATCGGTAAACATAACTTTGTCCCAGAACGTATTGTCTTTGTCTAGACAGAAGTGGTTTCTTTCTAGGTGCGTGTGCATTAAGGTGGAGCGAAAAAATCGATTTCGCTCGAATCAAAAATGGCGAGTGCGGAAAAGTTGCATTTCGTTATCAATAAGACATATATAAAATATCATCCCGATTGGTTGATATTTAGAGGTTCTGACAACGGCTTGAAGTTTCGACATTTATGTCCGTCCTTCCGTGCATCTTTTAACCAATATTTAAGCTAAGTTTCGGTAGTAAATATTGTCCGATTTCAATGAAATTTGAAATTTCAATGAACGGTAATATAACCGACGATCATAAAAAAGCAAACAAACATATACATATGAATGTTTGTATGCGTTTTTGATAAACAGACCTGTTTTAGCTGCAAGCAAGAATTTCGCCTAAAAATTATTTAAAGAAATTGTATAACTTAAAATGAGCGGCAGGTAAGAGACCACACAACACCAATACCATACAAAACAATAACGAAAATACATATTAGCTTCTCAAATAAATCATTCCTAATATTTGAAAGAAAGGTGTCTGTCTGAGACTGTAATACGTGTTTGTTTCAATGTTTACTTTAAACAGACATAATGAGCAAACGCTTAGATATTCGTCAAATTATTCATTCGTCAAATTCTATACTCGGCAAGTCGGATTGTGGGATTATTAGGGTACGGAAGGCGAATTTTGGGGTTATTTTGTATGGGAGCTATATATAAACCTGAACCGATTTTAAGAAATTTTGTCCGGCATCTTCCCCTATCTAAAATAACGGACTGAAGCAAATTTCATTGAAATCGGACAATATTTACTACCGAAACTTAGCTTAAATATTGGTTAAAAGATGCACGGAAGGACGGACATAAATGTCGAAACTTCAAGCCGTTGTCGGAACCTCTAAATAACAACCAATCGGGATGATATTTTATATATGTCTTATTGATAACGAAATGCAATTTTTCCGCACTCGCCATTTTTGATTCGAGCGAAATCGATTTTTTCGCTCCACCTTAGTGTGCATGCAGTCCCTGCGAATGCAGGAAATTTCTTACGGTCTGTGGATTCGCTTTTAAGCTCTTTTGCGATCTGAACCGCGGAAACTTTTGAATCTTTTTTTTTAACAAATTTTACTATATTGCGTTCAATTTGAGGCGTATTTACCTTGTTTGGGCGGCCACTTCAACAGGGTCTTTCGAAAGACTTATTTTTTTTATGTGTTTTTATTACACAATGAACAGTACTGTGGGGGTTTTTAACTATTTTCCCAATATCTCGCACTGAGTTTTTTTTCAATCCATAGTTTTTTGATAAGTTCTTTCAAATCCTTTGAAATTTGTTTTTTCGGCATTTTTGAATGATGATTTTGGAATGATGAGATCAGATTGAAAAACAAAACTCTACTAACCTTACCTACAAAGTTATCAACATTCCCTTTTAAATTTTATAACGGGACTCTTTTTTATACAATTGTACAAGTTTTTTTTTTGCTTAATGAAATTAGCATATTTTTGTTTTTGTTACTTTTTGATCTAAATATAAACAATAAGAAGAGAATTTTTATTTTAAATTATAGTACGGATATCAAGCTTTAATTTGATATATAATAAATATATATTTAATTTATACTTTTCATATTGTTTTTGAATTTACTTGATTTGGGCTAGTGTGTGGGCGGCGCCTCGGCCATTTTGCTTCCAACTACATTGTTCGTATCTGTAGGTCAACTGTAACATACTATGAGACTTTCAGGACGCTCAAACTATTATTATGACTGTTATAACGGTTTCTTTTAAAAGGGGAGTGACAAAACCCACTTCCAATCTGGCTGTAAATGATACTGTACCAACAACTTTACTTTACTTTTATTGACTATTTTACAACCTCAGACGTCTTACGCATATTAATTAAATAAACCAATTAAACAAATTTCAACATATTCTTCCAACTGGCTCTATCCTTCACCTTTTCTCGCCAGTTGGTAACACCAAGGATACGGAGGGATTGTTCTGTCTGGTCTTTCTGCCTGGTTCTATTCCTGCTTCCATTGGGTACGTTATCGAAAACCTTTCGCGCTGGCTTATCTTCATCCATTCTGATAACATGGCCTAGCCAACGCAATTGGCCTAATTTGATTCGCCTAGCTATGTCCACGTCAGAATATAGATTATATAGCTCTGCGTTCCAGCGACGTCGGTACTCGCCGTTTTCTCAAACAGGACCATATATTTTACGGAGAATATTATTCTCGAATACTCCCAGGTGGTTTTCATCCTCTTGCGATATGATGAAACATATATACCAAACTTCATCTTCATACCTCGGATAGTTCATGGGTTACAGGCATTTTGAATTTCAAATTGTGTGGGCGGTGCCACGCCCCTTTATCCAATCACTACCAGGTATAGCCAGGGACTCTCAGAAAGTCTTCAGTACCACATTGTGAAATTTTCAGAATAATAAATGGCGCACCGCCTACTGGCTGTAATTCATACTGTAGCAACAAAATATATACCAAATTGCACCTTCATACCTCGGATAGTTCATGAGATATAGCCATTTTAAATTTCAAATTGTATGGGCGGTGCCAGGCCCCTTTATCCAATCACTACCAGGTATGGTCACGGACTATCAGCAAGGCTTCACATTGTGAAATTTTCATAATAATCGGTATATTAGAGGTGCCGACAGAGCGATTTTTTTAAAGGGGGCGTGGCAGCGCCCCCTTACGACCTAGCTGTAATTCAAACTGTACGAACAACTGATAGACCAAATATTATATTCATACCTCTGAGATACATGAGAGACAGCCGTACAAAATTTCAAGATGTATGCCACACCCACTAATGCGATCCCGTCCATTTTTTGTTGGATCACGAATTTTGCAGCCAAATGCATCTACAAAAATTTTCAAGACGATTGGTGAAACAGTCCTCCAGATATTGTGTGTTCAAAAGTAGGGTCCAATGGGGAGGCCACGCCCACTTGATATATCAAAAATTTTCACCACCGACCACATAGCTACATTCTGTGGAGTCTATACGGTACTAAAAAATGCAAACCAACAAACAAACACAAGCTCATTTTTATATAAATATTGTGATTTGTAATTAATTTAATTTTTGTCTAATTAAATTTGTTTGTCTTTGCAAACCATCTCCTAAAAATTTCGAATTGAATAAAAAAAATCAGCTAAATCGCTTCAGCCGTTCTTACGTGATGCTATTATACGCATGGACCCTTTCATTTTTATATATATAATAATAATACGATATAATAAGAAGAAGATAGATGAATGATTGATTGTTGGCACATTTTTCCCATCACATTCTAAATCAGTCGAATCAAGCATTGTGCTCACCAGTACTAAGCAATTGTCTTGTCTGCCGATGTCTGATACGAGTGTTGTATTTTCGGAGAATGCAAATGTTGATTGGAACAGCGGAACTTTTTTTTTTGCATTCTAAAGGATTTGGTGGGATGCTTGTTTTGTTGCCCTAGGGACAACAACTTTTGACCAAGTTTGTAAGATAAGAAAAAGTTGTCCATTGTTATGATGTGACCTTTTAGTCCACGTACCAAACACAAAACTACATGTTCACCTTGATTTTTTTTTTAGATTTTCCAAACGTAACAATTGTTGTACAGTCTTAGAGGCATATGTTGTCAATACTTGCATCTTCCACGAAAACCAAGCAATTGCATACAAAAGCATACATACTATGTGGTTTGTCATAATATCAATAGACATGGACATTTGAGGACAAAAAATTGTGTTTCTAGTACAAAATATATAGTAACTGCATATGTAACATATATAGTAACTGAATATTACACTCCGGGGTAAGTAACCCCACTTTTTAAATATGTTTTTAGCAAAAAGTTTTTTTTTTGACTCAATTAATGGGTTTTCTGTGCAAAATTGATGCCGCGGGAAATGTTAAGATATTTCATGAACGTTGCTTAAACATTTTTTTTTTTTAAATGAGATGAAGGTTAATCCATTTTACAAAAGTCACATCTTGATTAAAAAGTTCCGATTTACAACGGCTTTTTACTCCTGATTTCAGCAAAAGGATTTGGCATGCCTAATAATCAATTCGTAAGGAATTTTGTCATTTAGCTCTACACGGAAATTTTCATGAATTCTTTTTTTTTGTTTTTACACATGTGGAATTACTTTGTATGCCAAACTAGTCGGAAAGTCACAATTTCGGTCCCATACTATTGCTTTGTCATACATTAATATGTTATTTATTAACAGTTCTATTAATTTTTTGGTCTACGGAAGACACAAATATTTGTATAAAATCTAATTATACTTAAATTATTCGACGACTCGCATATAGTCGGTATGTGAACATAACTAGTACGATAAACGATGCAATTGTTGTATTGTTCAAAACCAGGGGGCACAGCTGATCGGAAAGGTACTAGGGAAATGATGCAGAATGAGAGACCAAAGAAGACATAGAGATTATAGACCATGCAGCAAACTAAGTTGAAAAGTGTTTGATTGATACTAATGACAGCTAAATTATGTTTTATATTGTTTGCATCGATCGAAAATACGTATTCCTTTTTATTTCTGTTCCTATTGGTCCAACCAAAGGGTACATTTCAAAAGCAACTCGAACTCGATGAACTGGCCTACTACCTCATAGACGAATTTAGTATAGACGAAGAAATTCTCTCATCTGACGTTTCTGTTCACACTGTTCTTCACAGGTTTGTGCAAATGAGAGAAATTCGACGAAAATTAACTTACAGCAAGTGGAGTTACAAGAACTGTTCGTATAGAACTGTGAAATTTAAATGTATTTTGCACTTTTTTGTTGACTTTTATCGTTGGTATAAATTTTTATTGTATTTAACACAACTATTTTTCCACAAAACACGAAATGCGGTTGTAGTTGCTTTGTTCGACGTTGTGTACTATTGCCTCTATCTGGTATTATTGAACCCATGTTTTCCACCATCCAATGTTCACTTGCAACCACACCTCTGACGTTAAAAATATTGAGAGAATTAATTCGTCTATACTAAATTCGTCTATGTACTACCTCGTCGTCATGAAGATAACACGAAGACAGGCATAGCGGATAGCGGTTCTTTTCTATTTCTCCATAATAAATCCCTGCATACAAGTTTACAAATACGAGTATTAGACGTTGTTGTATGGCGTGATGCATAAGAAACAATGTGCACTAGTCAACGCTTCGCCTTAAATACGCTTAAGTGTGTGGACACCTTAAAATTTGATATAGATAAATAGATAGATACCGATAAATATGTTGTAAAATTGATTTCTCAAATAAATTAAAGGGAGCAAATTTCAGTACGAAAAATGGTGCCGCTTGCAGTAAATTTGTGCTAAATAATTACACTAAATCAAAAGAAAAATGGAAAAATGTTGAGAAATCTGTGCTAAACGGCATTTGGCATAATTTTTCAAAAAACAAGTACGCCAACATGGTAACACTGGTCATAGGGGAGCTGTTCAACAAGAATTGGCATATTCGTGCGCCATTGACCCCACTGGCGCCGCACTGCGGGAGCCCCAAGTGGACTACCGTGACCATCAAAACAATTTGAATCAAAACACTTTGAGTTTGATGTTTTTCAATCATAATTCTATTGAAGATTTTGTTTCTACTAAAAAAGTGTTTAATAGGAAGTAGCCTTTACGATACAAGAAGCATTAAAATTGATTATTTCGGTGGATGGTTGGGCGGTCCCAACATTAGCTGACCTGGCGTATAGATGATGCCAGTAGTTTGAAAAAAATATTTTGGTGAAAGTGGCAACCTTGTTAAATATATGTTTTAAGTTTCAAGGCGCCACATTGTTTAGTAATTTTTGATTGAGCCATCATAAATAAATGATCTCAGTGAGTTTGTAAACATGGAAAAAATTGGCCACCGTTATATAATTCAATATTTAAATTTGAATGGTCTCAGTCCAGGCAATATTAAAGCCGAGCTAGATTGTACTCTGAGGGAGTCTGTTCCTTCGTTTATGACTGTAAAATATTGGGTAGCAGAGCTTAAACGAGGCCGTACGAGCTGGCAAGACGAACACAGTAGTGGTCGAGCAATTGAGGTGCCCACGCCCGACACGGTTATGAAAATCCACAAAATGGAATTGGATGATCGTCGGCTAAAGGTGCGAGAGCTAGCTGCAATGATAGGTATTTCAAAAAGTGTTATACATTGTATATTGACCGAATATTTGAAGATGAGAAAGCTGTGCGCCAGGTGTGTGCCGCGCTTTCAATAGACCAAAAACAGCGTCGTGAAGATGTTTCAGTAGAGTGTTTGGCGATGTCTCACCGCAATAAAGCCGAATTTTGTCATCGGTTTATAACCACGCATGAGACATGGATCCACCACTTCACACCTCAGATAAGGGAACAGTCAAAGCAGTGAACTGGAATGGAAGAAACGTGTCCAAATAAGGCGAAAACGATTCCATCTGTAAGGTCATGGCGTCTATTTTTTGGGATGCGCATGGGATAATTTCTATTGATTATCTTGTAAAAGGAAAAATCATCAACGGCGACTACTATGCTAATTTATTGCAGCGTTTATCTGATGAAATTGTGGAAAAGGCCGCATTGTGGAAAAGGCCTGTTCACATATCCACTATTGCGATGGCCAAAATTAATGAATTAAATTTCGAATTACTTCATCACACTCCTCATTCGTCAGATTTAGCTCCCTTGAACTATTTTATATTTCCAAACTACTTGGCTTTCAAAAACCGCTTCGCAACAAACCATGGTACGATGAAGAATGTCGCATTGCAAATGATGAAAAGAACGCTGCACGCATGTCAATTGCAACGCGAGCTGCGACTGAACGGTCTAGGGAGAAAAGAAAGAAGGTATACCGTCTCTTTAGACGTAAGAAACGGCAGTGGAGAAAGCGCGAGAGTGAGAAAATTAAGACATGTAAAAGGAAGAACCTCCCAATAGAGTTTTCTGTGCGATTATAGACAGCACCACAGTAGGCCTGAAATTTTAAGCGAAGTGATATGTGGCAAACTCTAGATGAATGAATTCCACGAAATTAGCAAATGCGCTGGGACAGCCACCAAGAGTTTAGTCACGAACGCCGTTCGCTCCAGGATGAATTTCATGAAGGTCGCCCAACTTCCGACATGTAACATACCGTTAGATTGAGGTTTCCTTGGGCATATCGTCGACTTATTATTGTTTTGTCGTAAAGGACAATTGTTTGAAACGGAGATACCAATATTCACAACTATACCACTATTACCAACTAGCAATTTTTAGGGATATACACTCTGAAAAAAAAAATGGCCTCTGTAATATATTCTCCCAAACATATTCAGCAGGAACCATGTATATATTTGGAACACACTTCAAACATTTATATGTTTGCAATTCCCAAACTCAGGTGTATTTGAATGAAAACATTAGTATGCTTACTGACAAATATGTATGCTTTTACGTGGAAACATATGCGTGCTTCATTCCAAACAGCCACATACTTATGTGGAAGCATTCGCGTGTTTCCCCCAAACGTCCATTTACTTACGTGGAAACATATGCATATTTTCTCCCAAACATAATACTATTTAGAAACGAATTATTCTTTCTTTCTTTATTTATTATAATTAATTTTACCAATATATATACACATTTACTTATATAAATAATTAATACAAATAATTTAAAGATTTAAATGATTTTTGCATTTACTTGCATTGAATGCACTATTTGTTTTGTTTTGAATCTGCTGCTCTGTTGTTTCTCCTTTCTTTGTTGTCTCTCAGGTTTTTGTCTTCAGAAGGTTTCAACTATGCGTTGGTTATAACTATGCGTAGGTACACGAACAATGTACTTATATACAAATCTAGTTCAAGCAAGACAAGCGTGTATTAATTACTTGTGTCTGTTTATTATAGTTCCCAAATGGTACGCCATTCCGAAAAAGGCCACTCGGGCAGAAAAGGGATTCACGTTGTTGCCCTCTCCAGTTTCTTTCCTCAAAATCGTTTCTCACTTTGGTATCACACATAAATTTATGCGAAAACATACATATCCGGGCGTTTGTTTATTCTTCTTTCACTGATCAAGCGCTTTTGATATCCTCTGTTCTATGAACCATTGACGGCTGAATACAGTAAATTAAAACGCAATACTTCACTCACATTCAGGAATATTCATGAATTACTCACTGAGAGAATAATGCAATAATGCAGTAATAATCCCTCTTTTATTCTCTTGCTCGCGAGAGAGCATAAACAGTGCAACAAACACGGCTGTATTTGTATCACAAACACAGATATATTTAAGTCGCAAACACATATGTTATAATATTTTAATCATTGTGTCTCAAATATGTAATATTGAAAACAGAGTGGGTTTGGACATAAGTATATTATATTTGCGACAAGCTCCAAACACATTTTATATTTGCTTCCGAACAACAAAAAACGACAGATTTTTTTCAGCGTGTACAAACAAATAAGAGTAAATATCACAGTAGTGGTTTGATTTGTCACACAATCACTTCTTTTTACTGCGTGGTCAACGTCTTTCAACCCCCGAAGCAGCTGTTGAAGCGTTCAAAAATCATGTTTTGGAGGTGTCCCAATCGGAGTGGGAAAAGTGTTTCGAAAATTTGGTTGAGCGCATGCAAAAGTGTATTGATATTCACTGAGACAATTTTAAAAAACAATAAAACCATTTCCAATAATAAATGATTAAGGGAAATGTAAATTCTTCAGGTGGAAGTGCTGCCATTAGTTGGTTCTGAAATTTTCCATTCTATACTGTGCAAACTTTGCATCCTCTGAAGCATTTTCTAATTAGTTTCTTTAGCCTGGGTATGTATAAACGTTGTCTAATTGCCCGAAGCATTACATTATATTCAGCGTGTAGTATAATGTCATGTGTATATTTGACAAAAAGTTCAGCGGAGACGGATTTTTCAGGAATGATGACAGGATGTCGCTCTTCGTAGCTGAGACCTATTCTGAAAAACAATAAAACCATTTCCAATTATAAATGATTGTTTTTTTGTATTGCTGGATCCGATATATATAGATAGCAAACTCGTATCACGACATCCTTGACGGATACCCCGCTTGATATACTAAGACTTTGTGTAGCTCAGTCGCATTTTATTCGACCAAATTTTTCCAAGAAATCGAACGCATTCCTAAAATACAAATTGTTTTGACATGGTTATTGGTTTCATTGTCATTAAAGAAAATAATTTTTCTACTTCTTTCGAAAGCAACATTACATTAGCACCAGATTAAAACACCAAATAATCCAAAGTATGACCATTAGCCGTTACGAGATTCTGCTTCGACTATCGTGAGAAATAACCAAGCATATCTGGTGTAACAGTTAACACTTGTTGTTTTAATTGCTCTTATCAAATTTGTTAATCGCATTCAAATACCAGAAGCTATAAGGCGTTCAATGTAAATAACAACCAGGCACACAAAGTGTTTAAGCCACCCATGATCCATTGATTTCCTTTAGTCAATATTGTGCAAAAGAGTCATAACCATAAAAACTAAAAGTAATCGACTTCAATACATAGAGAAATTTCTAAGATTTTGTCATTAAATCGAGTAACACTGGCCATCAACTTTTCACATTAATTACGGTGATATTTGTTTAAAGTCACATATGGTTAATGAGATTTTGTGCAAGAAATTTCAGTGATGGAAGCAGCATAATACGAAAATTCTATGTTCATATCACTAATTTTTGTATTATCGAAATGTCAGATATGTAGCAGTTTTACACCTATTTCGAATACACTGCTATCATCAGCTTCTTTATAAATTTTTCTAACATTTATGATTCCAATTCATATTTCATAAACAATAGTGTGTTTATTAAATTTTTCTATTTTTTGTAAATGGAAACATTGGAATAACATTGAAAATGATTTGAACGTACTATAGCTTAGTAACTGCAATATAGTACTTATAAATCTACAACAACTCGTATACCATTCGAATACCATTTACAAATTTTGTTTCTCAGTGTAATAAGATGATCATTAATGTAACTGGTTGCTTGATTATTCGAACATATGTAGTTTCTCTTGTCGGTTCAATGTTGCTGATAGTCATACGCATAAATTAAGACTTAATCTCAATTAAATTAATTTGCAAATTTAATACAATCAAGTATAGTGCTAGCCATCAAGCAGCACCACTCGTAAAGTTAGAAAAATGTTAACTCGTTGGCAAAACTACTTCTAACTTTCAACGCATGAAAGCATTCAACATGGCACAGTGGTTTGGTAGTCTTCTTCGGCACCCACACCATATTTGGAATTTTTCAATTTAACTGATACGATTTCTTTAAAAAAAACAATGAGTGTTCGAACTCACCGGCGATGTGTTAACACCTTTTTGTTACACGGTACCTGTTCGATTTCTATGATTGGACATTAGTAAATGTTACATTGGAAAATAAAAAAAGAATAGTTTTTGTGCTGAAGGTTCTTTTGCTATTGCACTTTATTTTTCTTACATCTTCTTTAACATTAAATGTAATATTGTTAAAATAAATAAAGCAATATTTAATACACTGACATAATAGTTTTTTTTTTTTGTCATAAACAGAGCGACGACAAAAAGTATTGAATAGTATAGAGGAGTTATTGCACTCTTTTTCCGCTCTCATGTAGAGAGTCTGATTGAGCCAGCATATTAGAGTCTTATTCTCTTTATACAATATTTCAATATAAATGCACCATTTCGACAATGTTATTACATAAAACAATACAAAAAGCATAAATGTTTCAAAATGCAGCAATGTTTCACATCAACATTTTGAATGGACCAAGCTATGACAAACAGAGAGTAATTCGATTTGAATCATTCGCCAAAAATCGCCAGTGCTTTTGACTTTCTAAGACGTTTGAGCCATGTCCGTCTGTCTGTCTGGCTGGCTGGTCAACACGATAACTGCCGTAAATCTTTATCGGTTACCGCGAAATTTTGTCAGTGACTATTATTTGCCAATACTGAGTTTGGGATTGAAAATGAGCGTTTTGACGACGCCCTTCTGGTACCTCCCCTACAAATCGACACTTTTAGCACAAAATCATATTTCTTTCAAATCTTTCTTCTGGCAGATGTGATTAGCTTCAACTTACACACCGGTTAATAATCAGTAAATTCCTACTTAACTGGAGGAAATGGGCGAGATGGTCACGCCCATTCTGGAACGTCCCCTACAAAACACGGTGTTCGTCCGCGTTGTCAATCCGATAAATCACGTGAAACACTTCTGACCTTAATGAAATTAGGTACATTGCTTAACGTTATCAAACGCCAATCACCGATTAAAACAAGGATGATTTTGCCACGCCCATTGTGGTACCTCCCATACAAAAGTTGTTTGGCCGTCTGGTTGTTCGGCACGAGAAGTCCCGCAAAACCGAACCAAACTTTATGAAAGTTTGTACTAGTCAATATTTAGTCAAATAAAACTCTCCTATAGAAAATTTGCTATTTTTCCACACCCATTCTGGTACCTCCCATATAAAAGTGGGGCGGATGACCGCTTGGTCGACACGATAACTCTCGTAAACTATAACCGATCTTAATAAAATTCAGTACTCGGCAAAATTTTGCTAAAAGCTACTGTGTAATTAATAACTGACTATTGTGCCACGCCCAGTTTCGTACGTCCCATACAAAAGTTGGGCGTATTTGCAGTTTGTCGACTCGATATCTCCAATAAATCATAACCGATCTTAATAAAATTTGGTACTGATCAACATTTTGGCAACAACTTACCATGCTCATTTTTGTACCTCGCATTTGAATACTGGGAGGGGAAAAAATTGCCCAAAACCACTTAGGATCGTTACTAATTTGGGTATTCAATAATATTTAACGCAATGCCAACCTGCTGTTGAATATGGTCACTTTTGAGTATGGGCGTTTTTAACCGAATCCCACGCAATGGATGACTTAGGGTGAGGGTATGATTAAGTCAGTTTACCCAACTGAAACTTATGTACTGGTTATTTGTTTTTTCAGACAATTGGTACTACAGGTTTTCGAAAACTTAGTCACAGAGCGATACTACGTTGAATAGTGCGTAAAAGTGATCCAAACATTATATGAATATGGTCGTTCTGGAAGATTCGCTCATTGCGTGTTTTTTCTTCCAACAAAACGTGACAGACAGCATCCGCGACTCTTCATACAGATCACTCGGTCGAAATTATTACTACTCGCGAACAAAGTGTGGACCAGGCCGCGACAACCTCAATTCGCCGTCGTGCACAGCAATTGGCCGTTTCCTACAGCACTTCTCAGCGGATTTTAACAGAATACCTCTTTTTACACACCTACAAAATCCAAGGGACATACAAACTGAAATATAGGGACATATACATATTTACAAATTGCATGCTTGATTACATATTTACAATTGCATGCTTGATTGCAAACAGTTGATACCGATTTTTTAAAAAAAAAAGTCCATTAGGAGCGATGAGTCTTATTTTCACCTAAACAAATAAGTTAACAAGCAACAGCAACAACAACAAGCAAAACTGTGGCCATCGTTGGTGCAATGGAGAGTTGTGCATGAGATCCTGGGTTCGATCCCTGCTCTGACCACCTTAAAATTTCCCTCGGCGGCTGTCACGTCGCATAGTGACGGCGACACTATCGAGTATTTAGCCATGAAAAAGCTTCTCAAAATACCGTTCGGGATCGGCGTAAAAACTGTAGGTCCAAATCAGTGAGTATAAAACTAGAAATCGCACAGGTCAATGCTTGTAAGAAGGTCTCACCAATTCCTTCATGGGATGTAATGGGAAACCATTTTTTTAACAAGCAAAACTGTCGAATGTGGGGTACTGAAAATCTAAATGTCACTCAAGGAAAAAATATGCACCCACAACGTTTCCCTGTTGGTAGCCTGAAATTGATAACATGGACTTGGAGAATATGTGGTTTCAACATGACGGTGTCACTTGCCACACAGCGCATGAAACAATGGCCCTATCTCAACCGAAGTTCCCAAGACACATTATCTCACGATCTGGCCTTATCTCAAATGGTCACCAAGATTTGATACCATTGGACTCCTTTCTCTAGAGCTACATGAAGGGTATGGTCTATGCCACTAGGTCCGAGAAATTTCCAGAGCTGAAGAACGGAATCATACGCGGTATAAGTAACATACGTCCCGAACTATGTCAAAAAGTCATCGGAAATGTTGATACGCGCATCTATGAATTAAAGAAAATCATTTCGACAAATTGTGTTGTAATTTATTCATAAATAAAAATCTGCGGTCTTAATGAATCACCCTATATCATGGCGTCATCGTATTGGAAAAGTTTGCCAAAGTTAGCGAACTTATCTAAAAGTCGACGATAGCGGTCTGAATAGATATATTGCGAAGCTCACTGAGATACTGGCACAGAACGTACACCCCCCCCCCCCCCATAATCCTAAAGCGCAGCGGAAGTACATTTCCGACTCTATGAAAACTGCTGCAGAGACCGTAATGGATATGAAAAACCGCTTGAAGACAAACCATAGTACGATGAAGAGTGGCGCATGACAAGTGATGAAAATAACACTGCACGTCTGGCAATGCTTAAATCGGTTACAACGCGATACGTGACAGAGCTGTAGAAGGAGAAGAGGAGAGAGGAAATCCGTTTGAGTAAAAAGAAAAAACGATTGTGGGAAATCGCGAAAATGAGCAAATTGAATCTTACAGAATGAAGAATGAGGCCCGTAAATTCTACGGATAAAAATAAAGCCAAACCAATGGAAATGGATCAGGGCTCCCGTTTTATAGAGCTAAGGACGGGAATCTTGTCATAGATGTGCACGGTACGTTGGGAATATAGAGAAATCTCTGCTCTGCTTTACTTGAAACAGGAGACTACAATATATATGAGGGTTCTGAGTACATACAGGACGATGGCGTCGACTCCTAGCAAAGGCGGAGTTACAACTGAAACTTCCCGGCTTAATAACAACAAAGCCGCTGGTGCTGATGGAATATATGGTTCTATAATAGAAGACGGCGAGTATCGATGACAGATGAACCACGAGCTGTATAATCTGTATGCCGACATCGACATAGTTATGCATATCAAAATAGCGAGTTTACGCTGGCTAGACCATGTCAGTAGAATGGATCAGAATGAACCAGTGCTAAAGAAAGGTTTTCGAAAACGAACTCGAAGGACATCTAAAAATAGGACGACCGAGACTTCGCTGAAATGACCAGGTGGAATATTGCCTGCAAGAGCTCAGTGTTACCAACTGTAGGAGAAACATGTTATCCTCATTTTGTAAGGTCCTTGAACTTAAGTGACACTTGTCTGTTACCACCTAAGTTTGTTACCACCTAATGAAAATACATGGGGAAAATTAGTTATATGACAATTGAAGGCTCTGGCTTTTCAAAAACAATATTTACTTTTTTTAATGCTTAAGCTGTTACCTTCTAACTTGTTTCATGGCACAGGCTATATAAGTATATGATTCAATATCGTATCCAACTTTGCGTGCATCCTCTGGATGGCACACAAAATGAGATATTATCAATTGTTAAATTGATGTCCTCATTTGGATATTGTAACAACAACAATTGTAACTTAACAACAACTTTCATCGCCACTGTGACCCATTCAATATGCATACTTTGCCCGCCCCTAATAACTCTATTCAATGTGTTTACTTGTGCGTTCAGAGAAAAGTGCCCAATGCCCAAAAACAGACGGGTTTCGGTTTAACAACCGGTTTTCGGTATGTTCGAGAAATTAATTTTTAAAGAAACCGGTGGGGGGGGGGGGGGGGTTTGGTCTTTAATTTGGCCAAACCCGGTGTAACCGATTTTTTGTTTTAAGTTAAATTGAGTGGACCATTTAAACCTTCCTGATCTGACAACAAAATGTCCCCTGGTTTTTAGATTTTTGTATGCACGGGGTATCCATGACACAGCTGATCGGCGTGGACAATTTGTGTTTCCCACAACTCACATATCGCGAGCCACGATCGCTTTATTGCGTCCTTTACACCTCGATCGTGTAATTTCGAAAAATTATGATTATGATTGGCCTCCGCGAACGCCCTACTTAAGCGCTCCAGATTTTCTTCTGTGGGGTTATTGAAAGTCCTAAATTTATGTATGTAAAACTCTGTATTTTGTTTTTGTTTGGGTGCAACTATAATGTGTTTGTTGCTTGTCGTGAATATATTATACTTGTGTGCAAACAAATTGTGTTTACTATTTAATATTAAATGTTTACGACACAATTATTAATGGGTTATAATATGAGTTTTTGTGACCCAAATGTGGGCTTCTTTGCTGAAATCTGCTGACAAAAACGTGATAGATATTGAAACAAACAAGCACCACATCATCATTTCATGAAAACAATGCGTGCAAACATATACATTCTCCCTGAAATATGTTGCGGGTGCCGTTTTTTTCAACGTAAGGCCACGGACTCTGGAAGCCTTGAAAGACAATATTCGACATGAAATTACATCAATTCAGCCCGAAACACTACGAAAAGTGGTGGATAATGCGTTAATTCGAACATTTACGAGATATTCCACAAGTGATCACAACAAATTGGCATGGTTCAAAATAAACAAAAACACATTTCACATCAACTAATTTGGCTTTGTTTTCATTATTACACAGTGAAAATTGTTGCCCAAAAAATTTCAATTAAGACTTTTGTGTAAACACACAAATCTGATGCAATTACTTTTTAATTGAGTCAATTACTCCAGTAATTGAGTGAACAAATTTAGTAAAAAATTAGGAAATTAATAAATATAATTAGCACCAGTAACTATTTCACTTGGGTCAATTATTTGTGCACTTGAAATTACAAACCAGACTTGAAACAAAATTTAGTTGGAAAGTGTTTTTAAAATTCTCGTATTAGTATGTGTTGAAATAATTCTCATTAAGTTTGGTTTTGTTTATACCTAAATATAAGGTATGAGGAAATAACCAAAAACATGTGGAGAAGGCACCTGATGAGATGTCTGTGGACATCGAAGTAGTTGGCAGAGAGCGTTAGGAATATAGAGAGATCATTGCTCTGCTTTACTTGTCACAGAAAACTTCAATATATACATATGAGGATTTTGAGAACATACAGGACGATGGCGTCGACTCCTAGCTAAAGCGACAGGAGCGACACACTTATTGACCTGTAAATATTATCGCGTTGATTATGGATGTAATTGAAAATATATATACAATTTTGATTAATTTCGTACTCAAGTTGATTACGTATATAATTGAAAAAATATCAAAACGTTTGATTAATTTTGTACTCATCACAGGAACATACATATGTATTCGAAAATATTGAAAAGTATTGATTAACTTCGCAGCAAGCTAAATGTCCCGAAAGCGGTAAGAATTAGATACGACTTTCTACACAACCTCGCGAAATCTAAACCGATTTCTCTCAGATTTCGATACGGTTGACATGATGTCGGAAAGATTCGTCGGGAAAATTATAACGTTTTTGGTGATAAAGCATTCAGATAACCGACAAAATTATTAAACGAATTCCTTGGGAGACTCCGAATATATTGCCGATACTTCTAACCCAAGTCGCAAAGGAATGTAATCTGTAATCAAACTGTAAATCGTTTGAAATTTCAACAAGTCTTGTCGATGTCGATTTGAATTCCCTTCTAAAATCTGTACTAATGTCGGGCATTTTCAAGGCTATTTTTCACAAAAGTATAAATATATAAATAAAATCACATAAGGCCTAAGGGGACACACGGTTGGAACGAAGTTCCTTTCGCTATATATTATGTTCTAGTTAGTTCCAACACGTCTAAGGAGCCAGTAGGAAAATACGATAATTTAAATGCATCTTGAACCAAATATACTTTTGTAAAATGATAAAGTTTTTTTAAGAAAATTTTTTTTTAATAGAATGTATTTTTAAGAAAGAAGTAAATTTGTAGTTACTTTTTGTAAGAATGTGCATTATTTTTCCCGAAACGTCCTTTTTAAGCTAATGTTTTTTTTAAGAAAATGTACCATTTTTAAGAAGAAGGACTTTCTTTAAGAAAATGCCATAAGAGAAGTACCTTTGAACAGGTACTCGAAAATACCAATTTGTTTCTGTTTCTGAAAGATAATTAAATTTCCAAAGTTTTTATGGCTGATTGATTATTTTTCTTGCTCCGGCTCTTTATTTACAATTCGATTGTTTTCCTTAAACCACATTTCAGAGAATTTTTTTCAGTGCAGGATATTTTCGGAAATTTTATTTTTTTCCTTCAAAAATTAAAAAAAAATGCAAATATCTCTAGTCGTTTTCGAGATATAAAATTTTAAAAAATTCAGAAAATTACTAAATTTCTGAAATTGTCAATTTTGAAATTGCGACAGCAACCAAAGACGATCAAGAATTAGACGAATAGAAGATGTGCGCAATTTGGCAACCCTGACAAAAGAGAGCACAAAAGTGGTAGCAATTCACTCAAACGCATTTCTCTCTCGCGCCATATCTTGATTATTGCATACTTTTTGCATAGTTTATGTAATTTTACTTCAACCTGTTTGGAAGTTGTATAGTTAACGTAACGGGTTTTTCAACACAGACGCTACAAAAGTAAAACAGATAGGGACGACGCCATATTTTTCCCGCTCTTTTGTCATTTCTCTTCAGTAAGGTTTGCCATTTCATCATGGAAAGATACTCGAGCCAACAACGAGTCGAAATTATTAAAATTTCCTACCGAAATTTGGAGTCAGTGGCCTCAACTTTAAGAGCGCTACGTCCAATTTACGGTCGTCATAATCGTCCTACCAGATCAACAATTGAGTGTCTAGTGGAAAAATTTGGATCCACAGGCACAGTACAAAATGTTCCCGTGCCAGTGAGACAAAGAAGTGCCCGTAGGGTCGAGAATATTGCTGCCGCTGAGGCTTCAGTTCAAGAAAGCCCAAATGTATCTCTCACACGTCTTTCTCAAGCGTTGGGCATCTGTGTGACGTCGTTGTAGCGAATTTTGCGAAAAGATCTTGGCCTACATCCTTACAAGATCAAATTGACGCAAGAACTGAAGCCGCTTGACCACCATAAGCGTCGTATGTTCGTGAATTGGGCTGAGCTACAACTTGAAAATGATTCGGATTTTCATCAGAAAATCATCTTCAGCGATGAGGCTCATTTCTGACTGAATGGCTTCGTCAGTAAGCAAACTATGCGTTATTGGTCAGACAGCAATCCACACGTAACCCATGAGTCATGATTGCATCCCGAAAAAATTACGGTTTGGTGCGGTTTATGGGCCGGCGGCGTCATTGGGCCGTACTTCTTCCGTGATGATCAAGACCGGCACATTACTGTGAATGCGAATCGCTACCGTTCAATGATAACCGAATATTTTTGGCCCCAATTGGATAATATGGACTTGGAGGACATGTGGTTCCAAAAGGACGGCGCCACAAGCCAATTAGCGAATGCCACAATCAATTTATTGGAAACCAAGTTTGGTGAACGTGTTATCTCACGAAATGGCCCAGTCGATTGGCCGCCTCGGTCTATGCCAACAAGCCAGCGATGATTGATGAACTTCGTACGAATATCGAACGTGAAATTGCAGCAGTATCGGCCGATTTATGCTTGAAAACCGTCGAAAATTTGGTTCAGCGTCTGAACTTCTGCAAGCGTGGCCGTGGTGGCCATGCAAAAGAAATCGAGTTCCATACATAATGGCATCGAACGTACTTTCACAGGAATAAAGAATTTCATTGGTATCTAAAACCGGTTTTGTTTTATTTAAAATAAACTTTTGTAGCGCTCTTATTGAAATACCCTTTATATACCAACAATACAACAAAGTATAAAAACAAAATACATATGAGTTTGATAAATGCAACGAAAAATGAGATGCAAAAATGTAATCACTTGTTTAAACAACTATACCTGATAGATAATTCTACCATGATCAATATGAATGACATTTACCGCGCGTTGCTGTGAACAATTTAATTCCAATTTTTTTCTCAATCGGAAATAGAAATCTATCCTTCAAATTTAGAGATAAGTAGTCTTCCATTAAATAAAATTATTTTAATGAAGTTACCTTGTGTAAGCCATTCTGGAAATGTCTCCTTGATAACATTTTCATTCGCAAGAAATGAAAACAAAATGTATCTAAGATAACTTTTTTCTTGGCATTTCTTTAAATTGAACATGTGGCAACATTGTCATTGCTCAAGTCGGAATTTTAGTGGGAAATTAAAATGCCACTTAATATCGCTTAGTTGTCCCGTACAAATTAAGGTATAATTAACTTTAGCTGGGTAAACAAAACACACTTACTATCAGAGAGCTGCTCGAGTATTGAAATATTTAATGAAGAGAGTAAGAGAGAGAGAGAGAGAGCAGTGAATGGCTAGGGTTTCACTCGTTTTCTTCAACAGTCTACTTGTATATCGTTTTTGCAACAGAAAACCTTCAGGAATTTTACTTTTCTTTATTTTGAAGTTTTATACACATATATGTATTGACATAACCTTTCGACATATGTATGGTCCAAATCCCTGACCCAATATGTCACACTTCTCGTGGCCTGACCCATATATGTATGAAAATATTACTACTTATGTTGAAAACTTTTATTTATAAAATGAATGCTCTGTTGAATGTTCTCCATTTAAATGTACTTTAAATGCCAGATGTGGTAATTTAAATGTCATTTAATATGAATATTTTCTGAGCTTTTAAGTTGAGCTTTTAAAAGACGAGTGATACTCGCCATAAATAAATTTTGAAAAGGTTTTTTAATTTTTATATAAATCAGAAAATCATTTTGAAATTTGTATAGAAAAAATTGTTTGAAAATTTAATTTCGCATTTATTGAAGCATAAGATGATATTTGACATATCAGAAGTCGAGTTTCTTAATTCCAAACATTCATTAAAATTCGAAATCATATCATTTTCTATTAAATTATTGAAAGATATTTAACACACTTATGCCCAGTTTCACAGTTGAAAATTCTCCATTTAAATAGACTTTAAATGCGAAACGATTGTCATTTAATATGAACAATTTCTGTGAGCTTTTAAAATGAGCTTTTAAATGACGAGTGTGAAACTCGCCCTTAGAGTAAAAACCGGTTAACCAACATCAAATAACTTTTGTTTCAGTTCGAAAATTAGGTTTTTTTAAAAACTGCTTACGATTATTAGAAGAAAACAGGTTAGCAGGTTGCACCGGTTTTTCGGTTTCGATTTTGGACACTCTAATGCAGCGACATCAAGCAATGCATGTGTACGCAGCTTATCGCTTGAAGTGGCAAGCAACCGGGAGCAAGAACAGTCAACAGGCAGTACTAGCAAGAACAAGAACAACATCTGTTGGGGATAATTAAAAAAGAGTTGTAATACTAGGTAATTCACATGTTAAAATGCGATTATACAGATTTGGTACAAACAAGACTAATGACTTCTGGTAACGATGATTGTTACCCAATTGTGATGTGTGTCAGATATGACGATAATTATTACCATAAGAGTACTAGCACTCGTAACAACAACAGTTGGCAATTGGGGGAAAGGTAACACAGAGTACTGTTGTAGCCAAGTTAAAAATTCATTGATATACCACTTGTTTGTGTTTGGGTTTATGGAAACACTCGTACGCAGACAGACATCGAAGTAGAGTGGGTTGGGGCGGGGGGGGGGGGGGGGAGGGCGAATAAAAACTTTATTCATTTCAGTTAATTTTGCCGCAAATTTGGACCTTTCTCTTAGTCGCACAATAATTTCATAATTTCTGTTTAAGTTGGTTCCACTATTGTCTTGGATGTGCTGTCTCGAAAATTGACTACGTACAGGTTTTTGATGGCAATAATTTGGCTACATAGTATGATGACGGAAATTAAGTCAACTCATTAAATCCCACTTAACGACAACCAAATAAAACAAAGTTAGTATGCATGCAGTGTACTTGACCTTTGCAGTGCTGTGTCTTGTCTCTCTGTGGCGTCTCAAAAATCTGTGATTTAAGTCTCAAATCTATAACCTTGTAAACCACTGTATGAAAATTAAATTGTTCATGTTTAGTTTTTTGTTTTTCAATTTCGTTTTAGAAGGGGCTCTACTTTGGGTTGCATTTTGACTAAGTGGAAGCTAATATGATTGCTGTGCAATTGGCATTGAATTTTTGGCGTACGAAAACAATTTTATTAACAACCATTTTAAATAGTTCGTTTGGTGGTTTAACATTTTCTCGTGCTAATAGTTGATTACCAAATATACTTCCTTCAATACGAGCACGTTGAGCTTGATTGTACTTTACAAATTTGAATGAACAACTGTTCATATGTGATAAGGCCCCATATCCAAATGTCTTCACTGCTAGGTAATACTATGGATTAATTTATAAATAAGCGATACCCTGTATCAGTAAAATCGCTATGAGGGTTTAGTTCTAGAAAACAATTACCTTCTAATTAAATACAATAGAGATTGTTTTCAAACACCACTGTGTACAATTTGGTTCATTGGATGAAATATTCAAATACTTGTTGAAGCGTAAATTTGAAAGGTTGGATTAAAAATAACATGGCTAAATTTGTTAGAACAATATCCATACAGAATACACTAACTTGCTGACAATCACTGCGTCAGAAATGGACCCAATGGACTGCGTTGGACCCAATTCTCGATGACTCGGTCACACATTTCGGCCGTAATGGCCGCTATTTTGCGATCAATGTTGGCTCTGAGTTCTTCCAACGTCGTCGGCTTGTTGGCATAGACCAATGATTTGACGTGGCCCAAAAGAAAAAATTCTAGAGGCGTTAAAACGCACGAACGGGGCGAGGCGGCCAATTGACTGGTCCATTTCTTAAGATAACACGTTCACCAAACTTAATCTTCAATAAATCGATTGTAACGTGTGCTGTGTGGTTTGTGGCACCGTCCTGTTGAAACCACATGTCGTCCAAGTCCATGGTTTCCTATTCGGGCCAAAAATAATCGGTAATCATGGCCCGATAACGATCACCATTCACAGTAACGTGAGGATTGTTATTGTCGACGAAAAAAAATGGCCCAATGGCGCCGCCGGCATGCAAATCGCACCAAACAGTTATTTCTGGTAGGTGAAGTAGTGATTCATGAAGCACATGTGGATTTTCACCAAACCAAAAACGTATATTTAGCTTATTGACCAGCCCATTGAGCCAAAAATGAGCTTCGTCACTGAAGATGATTTTACGATGAAATTCATCATCTTGGCGCACCTTCTCCAGAGCTCAATCGGAGAACGTACGTCGCGTCAAATGGGCCATCGGCTTCAATTCTTGAGTCAACTTGATCTTGTATGGGTGTAAACCAAGATCCTTACGCAAAATTCGCTATAAAGTGGTCTTGGCGATGCACAGTTCTTGAGAAAGCCGCGGAATCGACTGATTTGGATCATTTCAAATTTTTTAACTAAACTTGTTATTGCTTGTCTACTAGGGCGAGAATAACGACCGAAAATTAGAGTTAACGCTCTTCAAGTTGCGTTCCCCGACTCCGAATTTCGGTAATCCATTTTTATAATTTGCATACGTTGTTCGTTCTTGTACTTTACCATGATGAAAATGTTGAGTTTACTGAATAAAAGGAAAGTACCAGTTAGATGATCAGTGAAATACTTCTGTAACGTGACGTCATGACGTCCGTACATAATAACAAACACTCACCGCCATTCCCACCCGTATACGTCCCTGGTCTACCCGTCACCTAAACAGACACAACATCCATCAGTCGCACCAACCACCGCGAACAATCACACTCACTGACAACACACAAGCTCTGTCGACGTGGTGTACATATTAGCAGCGAACGAGTTTTAATGGCCACACGAGAATGAGTGATTGGATGCAATTCTCATTTGCGTCACTACAGCAATGGCAGACTCAAGTCGTCGCCTCCGAGCGAACAACCAGACAAGATTATAGCATTTTGCCTGGGGCTCTATTTCTGCAAAGGACAGAAGCACATTTTGGGATCCGTTCTTTAGTAAAGACGGTGAAAATACATTTGCTACACAGGAGTTTCGGCTCACTGTTCCTACACAGGAGTTTCGGCTCACTGTTCCTACACAGGAGTTTCGGCTCACTGTTCCTACACAGGGGCTTCGGCTCACTATTCCTACACAGGGGCTTCGGCTCACTGTTCCTACACAGGAGTTTCGGCTCACTGTTCCTACACAGGGGTTTCGGCTCACTGTTCCTATGTAAACCAGCCGATGATAACCGATACCGAACCGTTCTAACCGAAGATGTAAAGCATATACCGATCCAGCATATCCGATACCGATCACCTTAGAATCTACCAATCCGCAACCTGCCCAGACGATTTCTCAAGCCAATTCTAGTATTCCCGGAAGGGTGTTGTCAAGCCGAGACAAGTGCCCCCAGAAGATTGTTGTCAAGCAAAAACAAGTACCCCCAGAAGAGTGTTGTCAACCAAGACTAGTGTTCTCAAGCTAAGAGGAGTGTTCTCACCGAGTGAAGCAGTTGATGTTATTCCTGTAAATCAAATTACTTTGTAAATTAAATATCAATAAAGAATTTGAATTCGAACCCCCCAGAAAGGGTAAACTATTTTGTTCTTATTTCGAAAGGTTTGGTGGATCCTAGCGAAAGACTCTGGACATGGCTGAGCTTACCTCAGCCCTAGACAAAACCACGTTACACTGCGTTCACAAATTAAATTCAAAGTTGTCAAGTACCTATTGGAAAACCCATTATAAGGTACCAACGGTTGTAGCTGTCCCCTTAAGGGGAAAGGAAATTCCCATTCTTTGAAAGCTCAAAATACTTAGGTATTTGAGCCGACTAGAAGTTTAAATTTCAACCACACATTCTGAAATATTCAAAGAGGTTGTGATAGCGCTATATACCTGTAGAAGGGCATTAAGAATCCGCGTAGAGTAAACGGTTGTCCATTTCGTGGTTTCAAAAGTATAGTGCTAAAATTCGACATCTGTCAAACTAAGTTGTTAAACCAATTTTTTTTCTTTTCAGTTGAAAGTCTGACATTGACGGAAATCGCTTAACTATCACACAACGCATAAAAATTATTAAAACCTACTACAAAAATGGTGATTCTGGCACAGCCACATATCGTGCTTTAAGAGGAGATTATGGTTTACATAATCGTCCAACTACGCAAGCAATTGGCAAAATTGTGAAGAAATTTGAAGAGACTGGAGGGGTTACAGATATTGTAAGGCATGTGCATCATCGTTTCGCTCGTTCCGCTGAAAATATCGCTGCTGTTAGTGAAAGTGTTGCCGAAGACCCGAATGTGTCGATTCCTCGTCGTTCTCAGGAATTAGGACTGTCTTATTGCACATCCATATAAAGTCCAGCTCACACAACAACTGAATACAGCTGACCATTCACAACGTCGTAGATACGTGGAATGCGTGCTTGAACAAAAGGCGTTGGACGGGGTTTTTCGAAAAAAAATTTTCTTCAGCGATGAAGCACATTTCTCACTCGGTGGGTATGTTAATAAACAAAAATGTCGTATTTGGGGTTCTGAGAATCCTCAAGTAATTGAAGAGAGGTTAATACATCCAAAAAAGTCCCTGTTTGGTGCGCTCTTTGGTCCGAAGGTGTGATTAGACCTTACTTCTTCGAAAACGACGATGGAACGACTGCCACCGTCAATTCGGAGCGTTATGGTCATATGATAAACGACTTTTTTTGCCTGCGATTGAAGAATACGACTTGGAGAATGTGTGGTTTCAACAAGACGGTGCCACATGCCACACAACTCGAGCGAATATCACTTTATTGCAAGAGACATTTCCTTGCCGCGTAATTTCTCGTCGTGGCGATATCAACTGGCCACCAAGATCATGCGATTTGACACCATTAGACTTTTTTTTGTGGGGCTACGCGAAAGACAGTGTTTATGCAGATAAACCTTTAACTCTTGAGCACTTAAGAACCAACATTCGTCAAGTTATGGCTGAGATAGCGCCCAATATGTGTTAAAAAGTGGTCGAAAATTACCTCAAAAGAATCAATGCTTGCAACACTTCGCGTGGTGGTCATTTAAATGATGTAGTGTTTCACACATAATGTCAACGTTCAAACTTTATAATAAAAAAAGGAAATATCATGAAAAAAAATATTTTATATTTCTTTTATTTATGTTTACTTTTGAAACCGCAACCCTTTACATTGGTATAGTTGGTTGGAAAAATTCATTGGATGTAGACCGATAATGCTATATGGCGTTATCATCTGGTTTCGTTATCATCTACTGAAATTCACCTACTGCCCGATACTGAATAAAGTTCAGCTAATGTTACTAACAGATTATGTACGGCGCAATGCTCATCGTTTTGAATCTCCGGAGTCGTGAGGCTGGAAAGACAAACCTAGGAAGAATCGTAAAGGTTGAAATCTTCAGCTTTATTTATTTCATCGCTTAGACATTATTCTAAAATCTTAGAAAGGACTGGGAAATGACATCATAACCATTATGTGTTTGTGCTTTTATAAAAAACTGGCATGCAGATACGTGGTTTGCTTTTGAATTTAGTCCAGGAAAATCCTGTGGGTCCAATAACTCTTGCATCTGAGTTTCAGAAAGACAAAAAATATCGACCCCTCTGTACGAAATGATCCTACACGCCGAAAATATGTATTTTTTTGTTGTTGTTTGGATGCATAAAACAAAACCGGTTTTAGATACCAATGCAATTCTTTATTCCTGTGAAAGTACGTTCGATGCCATTATGTATGGAACTCGATTCCTTTTGCATGGCCACCACGGGCACGCTTGCAGAAGTCCAGACGCTGAACCCAATTTTCGACGGTTTTCAAGCATAAATCGGCCGATTCTGCTGCAATTTCACGTTCGATATTCGTACGAAGTTCATAAATCGTCGCTGGCTTGTTGGCATAGACCATAGACTTGACGTAGCCCCTCAGGAAATAATCTAACGGCGTCAAATCGCACGACCGAGGCGGCCAATCGACTGGACCATTTCGTGAGATAACACGTTCACCAAACTTGGTTTCCAATAAATTGATTGTGGCATTCGCTGTGTGGCTAGTGGCGCCGTCCTGTTGGAACCACATGTCCTCCAAGTCCATATTATCCAATTGGGGCCAAAAATATTCGGTTATCATTGAACGGTAGCGATTCGCATTCACAGTAATGTGCCGGTCTTGATCATCACGGAAGAAGTACGGCCCAATGACGCCGGCGGCCCATAAAGCGCACCAAACCGTATTTATTTCGGGATGCAGATGACTCATGGATTACGTGTGGATTGCTGTCTGACCAATAACGCAAATTTTGCTTATTGACGAAGCCATTCAGCCAGAAATGAGCCTCATCGCTGATTGTTGGGGCCTCTTAAAGTTGAGCCCACTGACTCCAAATTTCGGTAGTAAATTTTAATAATTTCAACTCGTTGTTGGCTAGTATATCTTTCCATGATGAAATGGCAAACCTTACTGAAGAGAAATGTCAAAAGAGCGGGAAAAAATATGGCGTCGCTTGCTGTCCCTATCAATTTACTTTTGTAGCGTCTCTGTTGAAAACCCGTTTATAACGTATTTGTAGCTTGTCGCAAATATAGTATACTTGTGTCCAAACACATTGTGTTTGCTATTCAATATACTATGTTTGGTACAGAATGATTAATATAACCTATTGTGTGGTTATATGGGTGGTTGTGACCCAAATGTGGCTTTGTTTGTTGAAAACGGTTGAAACCAAAAACGTGATAGACAATAAAGAAATAAAAAACAGCAGATCTTTTATTCACGAAAACAATGCTTGCAAACATGTACATGGTTCCTGAAATATATTGCTGGGCCGTTAAATTTCAGCGTGTAAGAGATCAATTTTCCAAAATTGACTTTTGATGCAAAATTGTTGTAACACATATGGCTGATATCACTGTGCGACACCAAAAAAAAAATGCTGGGGTTCTGTCAACGGATTCTGGTAGAATGATCTAAAAAAAATATACGTGTATCGGCGTTTTGCCAGATCTGATCAGAATTTTTTTTAGGGCGGGTCAAAGTTTGCTCCCCTTGGAACTTTCCTGGAACATATCGGCATGGAAAATTGGGTGTTCCTTATTTCTGAGGTACAAAATATGTTCAGAAATTTTATAGAAAAGATTCAGATAAACATTTTTCTGGAACAAACTAACCCTCTAACTGTCACGTATAACCATAATTATTACTTTTTTTTTATGAAAACTCGCAAAAACTGCTCCAAAATGACGGAGGTGTGGTCAAAATGTTCTACAAAAATGTTCGCCACAAAATTTTACTATATGTGTCCGAACACTCCAAAACACAAATCTTAGCCCAAATGCTGGATAAAATATGAAATATGATAAAATTCATAATATTATGTGGCCTATTTTTAATGGAAACAGTAAAATGACAAAATTCATTATTAACCCTTAGAAGGCAATTTGTTTTTGCTTATTATCTACCACTTTGGCTAAGATTTGTGTTTTGGAGTGTTCGGACACATATAGTGAAATTTTATGGCGATCATTTTTGTAGAATATTTTGACCACGCCCCCCGTCATTTTGAGGCAGTTTTTTGAGAGTTTTCAAAAAAAATTAAAAATTATGGTTATACGTGACAGTTAGGGCGTTAATTTGTTCCACAAAAATGTTTATCTAAATCTTTTCTATAAAACTTCTGAACATAATTTGTACCCTAGAAGTAAGGAACACCCAATTTTCCATGCCGATATGTTGCACGAAAGTTCCGAGGGGCGGAAACTTTGACCCGCCCTAAAAAAAAATTGTGATCATATCTGACAAGTATATTTTTTTTAGACCATTCTACCAGAATCCGTTGACAGAACCCCATCATTTTGAAAAAAATCTAATTTTGGCTCACAGTGTATTTTGACAAATCTTAAAAGCCGTATTTGTCATAATTACGGAGATATGAAGGTTTCAATTTGATGTCTTGCAAGGGAGCACTATGAGTGTAAGAGCAAAAAAAACCTTCTGTAAAATTTCCTTTTTGTTAATTTCGATCATTCTGCGCAGACGTGTCGATGTCCCGCCGATGGAGCAGACTGTTAGAAAAAACAATTGATATCAACCCTGGTATGTTGCACAAATTTCAAGTAATATGGAAGGTGTGACGCGTAGTATAAAGGAAATTCATTGATGCGTTCACCATAGATTTGCCCAATAAAGTCTTTTGTTACTTGTTCTGTACTGACAATATTTTTATTAGTTTCTAAAATGGTTTCTTAAATACAGCTTAGAAAGCTAAATATTCCATAAAATGACCGCAACGCTGGAAATACCCAAATATCTATTTATATTTTCAATCTCAACAACATAATCATGTCAGCATGGAAATTTTGCATGATTATTTTGCTGCCACACTTCAGACATTCATATTTGAACATATTGGGTGCCAATCGATCTGTCCGCCACTGCGTCACTCATACATACATTCCCTCTCTCACACCTCGTTTGCATGTGATTGATAATTATTGTAATCGTTGAAAATTCTTGGCAACACAATTCAGTTGCCTCATCTACTCCCAGGTGATTTGTATTTCGGTTGCAATGTTTCACTTGTTGCTTCGTCTAAATTATTGCAAAGTTTAGCAGAGTGGTTTTGGGTTTGGGAATGGATTTGATAAAATTCGTTACTTGTTGCTGCCTTTGCATACAAAGTACCGACTGCTTGCTCATTTCCCAAAAGAAGTGGGGCGGTTTTTATTGCTCCTCACACTTGTTCGATTATGGTTTCTGGGCAGGAGGTTGTAAATTGCTATCGAGGAGGAGGGTTTTTGTTACTTCTTTTTTCAGTTTGGATTGTCGACGCCAGGGTGTGGTATTTACCATAAACATCATGTAGTTTTGTATTTATAGCTTCGATACATTTACAGTTCTCATCGACAGTCTACAAATGTATTTACAATTTGTGATCATTCATGAATTTATGTTTACGTCTAATTTGAAACGACAATATCAACTCGTTTTCTTATATTTCAACATATAAATTATTTTTGCATAAGAACCGGGTAAAATGACAAATCGTTCTAAAGTTTCGTGAAATACCACCACCTTCTTTGCCACTAGATATGTTCATTCTCTTGTTCCGCAAGTGTGAGAAGTGTTACTTTAATGCCAATCACAATGTGCTGAACTTGATTGATGGACTTCATGCTGTTGTTATTTTTAGGGTTTGAAAAGTGTAATAATTTTGACTGTTTGTTACTTTAATAGTTGGGTTTTCGAAAAACTGTTGAATGCCAAATACGTAGTTACGTTCATGAACGATTCGAAATCTTTTCTCAGATTTCAATATAGTAATTTACTTGCAGTTTTAGATATTTTTTGTAGGCAATATCATTTGTTTTAACCGTCCAAAGGTGTAGTCCTGACATTCATCGACTTTAGTCGGGCTGTAGAAAAAAAAATCATGGTTATGAATTAAATATTTTAAAGTAGAATGCCAGTCAAGGCCTAAACTTACCATTAAGTGGGATAGAAACCGAGCTTGTATTTTGTAGCAGCAATCAGAAGGTTCGGTATATTAGTTATTGGATTTGTGTGGTAGAGAAAATTGCCTAAAATATATTGCAAGATATGTAGATGTAATTTTCGCTAGAAATCTTACAGGAACATTGGACGGAGTGGAAGACAGATACCTGCATGAGACTAACCACGGTTGAGAAAATAAAGGTTACGCAAAGAAGTGTGCAACTTATTTCCTCTCTCTGCGCCATTTCGTCACAGTTTCAGTTTTGTGTATGAGGATTCTAAGTAAACAAGACAATTTGAAACTGTGTTGTATTTGTTTTCTCTTTACCACCGAATACCGGACCTGCGCAATGAGTAACGTATGATTATCGTAATCGAGGAGACTAACTCTGTGAATGCTGCGGGGAAGTTACCTCACTGACTGAATCCAAGTTCATAGACAAGCCCGCATGTAGCCTCCTCAAAGACAACGATGAGGTCGTGAGCATATTGGTAGAGAGAAACGTAGCTTCGAATGGTATAGAAACTACAGATATCACTAACCCTGTGGATACTGCGAGGGATGATACTTCATTGAACAAATCAAACCTCATTGAAGAGCTGTCAGATAACTTACTGGAAAATACGGACTACGAGACCAACAACACGGTGGTGGAGAGGGACGAAGCTAATCATGTTGACGGTACTAGAGATAAACCGCCATCACCCATATACAAAAATTTGGAGTTGGTGTCCTTCATCCAAGAACCCTGAGCAAATCCCGGCCAAGACTCCTGATTCAAGCTTCTCGTTTTCAAATCCATAGGCATGGCGAGAACAGCTGTTCTTGTCAAGAAGCATTTGCAAATTTTTCATTATCTCATTCCGATAGAGACGTTAAAGCTTCTCGTTTTCAAAGCCGTAGTCATGGCGAGAACAGCTGTTCTTGTCAAGAAGCATACATGGAGACGAATAATGGCAACATATAGGTTGGCGTCAGCCTAAATGCCATACCGTTTGAAGTTACCGGACCCCGCCAGTCGCCTCTGCCGAGGCCGTTTGTTGAGGGGGCGAAGGAGGATTAAAAGGTCCTTGTTCTTTGTGCGGACGTCAAGAACGAATATAAATGACAGACGAAAGACACTTCTATATTCTGTTTTGACAACAAACATATATATTTCAAGAATAATGATCCCACCTTTATTACTAAAGATAGATATAAGGTCGCTGATGTCACCTTTGCATCACTGGATACCGTTGAGTTGATCAAAGGATGAAATATGTCAAGTGAGCATTCCTTTTCCCACCATCGTTCCATAGAGATTCACTTTTGTAGAACATCCCCGTTGTGTCTGTTCCAAGAAACGTTCGTAGAACAAATTTTCCCAATTACAAACAAAGTGTGAGTGGTTTTGTGAAAACCGTTCCTATCTCTGAGCCAGCTAATACCGCTGAGGTTGACGGTCTTCCCGATGTTTTCACCTCGGGTCTTAACTAGGCTGTTTTTTGTGGCTGCACGTGAATTCAGCCAACCACGATTGCTGCCTTGGATGACAAAATTACACGTACCATCGGTGAGATTCTGGCCGAAATGTTGGAAAAAATGTGCCCATACGGGACCTTTAAAATTAAATAATCTCAAACAGTAAATGGCAGTCATTGATTTATCCATACAAGTTAATATTTCAGATAATTGTACAAAAATTTTTTGTTTTTTTTTTCAATTTTCAAAAACCAAATAGCTAAAAAATCACTCGATAGATATTACCACATCGTCCCCATAAACAACAGATTCGAGAATGACCAGTATTCCATGCAGCGCAAGATTATATAGAACTGGGGACAATACTCCTCTTTGGGCTGTGCCTCTGTTAACATATGAGGAGTCGCAGAACAAAACGCGGGAAACACAAGATTATTTTTTTCATCCGATTATACGATAAAATTACGACATTTTTCCATCCCTAGTTACGTATAATCTCTAGTCTATGAGAAGAGAAGAAAAATTATCCAAATAAGATTTTTTTCCAATACAACTTAACGAAATTCATGCAGACAACAAAACAAACATTTTATAAGAAAATACAAAAAGTTACGTTTTGTGATGTTTCCAACACGATAGTGATACGACTACTGGTAAGCATTTCGTATACCAGACCCATAATATCCATGTTCGCATTAAGGTTCGATAGCGCCAATTCAGTCGAATTTGGCGTAATATTATTGACCTATACTCAATGTCATGAAAAGCTAGCAATGTATACTCCTAATCAGCCTACGGTTTTTCTATGTATATTACTAGTTTATGCAGTGCTGTCTCTCTAGATCTGCTATGCACTGCACACAAAAAAATAACGGACCCAGCAACATATTCCATGAAACATGTATATGTTTGCAATCATTATTTTCATGAATTGAAGATCTGCTGCCTTTTTGTTTCTTTGTTGTCTCTATTGTTTTTGATTTTAGCGGTTTTCAACAAATAAAGCCACAATTGCCACATCTCAAAAATATATATTATAGCCTAGAAATCATTGTGTCTCAAACATGTTATATTGAATAGCAAACACAACGTGTTTGGACACAAGTATAGTATATTTGCGACAAGCTACAAATATCCAAACATCACAAAAAGACCGATATTCAGCGTGTACGCATGCTGCGCAATATTACATCAATAATCGTTCTCAAGAAATTTTCTATCAGTCCACACTGGGACAGATTTAAAAAATTACCGGACAAAATTCCAAAAATCGAAGCAGTAATCCAGATAAAATAAGTGACTTAAGCAGTTGCCAATTAACCACTGACGTCGAGAATTAACTGTTTTGAAGGTTCCATGCACGTTGCTGATCAGCCAAGGGGCCCAAATTTGAGTATTGTTTCAATACATGCATGCAGGCTAATTTTGGGTTATTTTTAGTAGATGTGTGTTATATGAAGGTTATGTTTTGGTTATTTTAAACTTTTTCTTATTTATTTTGTGTTATGAGAGCTACGAAATTGTATATTAAGTTAATTTAATTTATTTAAGGTTTCTAGTTCAATTGCAATGAAAGTAATTGACTAGAAATATTAAATTTTTTAATCTTTTGTGGACCGACAAAAATTATGATCAACTGGGATCAGCGCGCCATTTTCACTTCTGAACACTTCAGACCCTAATAGAAGTCAGTGATTTTATTTCGTTACCCTTTACTACCATTTGCTGAAGAAAGTTTTTTTTTTTAAACTTTGGTCCAGTTTTTGATTTCATATTTAAATATAAAATACTTGTGTAAAAATTATTTTTTTTTCAGTGTAAAGTTAAATACATTACTCTGTCGGAATTAAGGTCTGGCAATACCATAAAATGTCGAACTAAAATTTCGAAATTTCAAACTAAAATTTTGAAAGTGCCGAGGACAACGATGATGAAAATCTCGAACGTAATGATATAGATTTTTTTTAAACGAAGTTTTTTTTTTGTGGTCCCAAATAAATCTTGTATGGTTACGAAACAAACTTCTCAAACATTTTATTTATTTTATAATTCCTAATAAATTTGGTAGAAGAGGTAAAATTACACATGCTCTTCCCTCCGTTAGGTTAGTTATCGAAATCCTGATCGAAAAATGTTTGCCAAAAATGAAATAGGGCCATCCAAAAACCTATGAAACGATACCCATAACGTTTTTCTTTTTTAATGTCCATAAGGAGATCGATCGAATCTCCTCTACATGTTGTTCAATGTCCAGAAATGCCCTTCAGGTACTCTGTCGTCGTATTGCCTGACGCCAGCGTTTTCTCTTGGACCGATACAACATAATACAAGTAGCGATCCACCCTCATAATAAAACGAAATATAAACCTTTTCGTCCTTAAACTCTCCACTTGACCTTCTCCATAGTTCAGTATGTTATAGCTCTTTTAAGGCCATCGCTGGTACAATGGTTAGTGTACACGCCTCCTGTACATGAGATCCTGCGTTCGATCCCTGGTCAGACCAACTTAAATTTCTTTCGGCGGCGGTCACCTCGCATACTGTCGACTGCACTAACGAGTATATAGCCGCAAAAAAGCTTCACAAAAAAACCGTTAGGAACCGATGTTTGGAAACAGAAAATCGCCTGAGGGAGGTAAATCTGGTGAATAAGGTGCGTGGTGAAGCAATTCAAACTTTAATACATTAATTTTGCACATCGCAGTAATGGATGTGTGAAATGGAGCCTTTTCTTGATGAAACAATACTTTACTTTTCGCCCAATGCGGCCTCTTTTCCACAATTTCATCACTTAAACACTGCAATAAATTAGCATAATATTCGTTCGTTGTTGGATTTTCCTTTCTGAAGATAATCAATACAAATTATCCCATGCGCAGCCCAAAAAACACACGCTATGACCTTGCCTGCAGATGGGTACAGTGCTTTGTCTGTTCCTTGGTCTCAGATGTGAAGTGGTGGACCCATGTCTCATCCATGGTTATAAACCGACGCAAAAATCGACTTTATTGCGGTGAAACATCGCCAAACACTCTACTGATACATTTTCACGACTCTGTTTTTGCTCTATTGAAAGCAAGAACTTGGTCTTCCTGCAAAACTCATACTCCTTTGCAGGATGACCTTGACGAACACCAAATCCGCAGTGAAAGTTGCTAAGGATCTTACCGAACCTTTCGACACTAAGCGAGGCCCCAGGCAAGGCGACACCCTAGCGTGCGATCTCTTTACCATCTTAATGGAGATCATTATGAGAAAAGCTGCAGTCAACATAAATAAAACCATCAGCAGCAAAAGTCACATGCTGCTCGCGTATGCTGATGTTATAGATATCATTGGGAGCACAATTAGATAAATTACTGCGGTTTTTTCGAGAATTGAGATTGCGTCAGCTAAAGTGGGTCTGACAGTAAATGAGGACAAGATAAAATTTATTGTTTCAACGAGCAGGGCTTCCACGCGATTAGACCAAAGCGTGAATGTTGATAAGTGTTGTAATTTCGACGAATTTATATACCTCGGACCTGCCGTAAACAAAAACAACAACGTCAGCCTTGAGATCAACCGGAGAATTGTGCTTGCGGATAGATGTTAGTTTGGGCTAAGCAAGCACGTTAGAGATAAGGCCCTCTCTCGAGTAACAAAAGTCCAGCTGTACCAGACTCTCATTCAACCTGTCTTGCTTTATGGCTCAGAATCCTGGGTCCTATCACAAGCAGACGAAACATCTGTAGGAGTCTTCGAGAGAAAAATACTCCGAAAAATGTATGGCCCTATAGTGCACAATGACGAGTATCGGCGACGCATGAACCATGAGCTGTATGAGCTTAATCTCGACATCGACATAGTTAAGCGGGTCAAAATTACGCGATTGCGCTGGCTAGGCCATGTCAGTAGAATGGATGAAGACGAACCAGCACGAAGGGTTTTCGAAACGGAACTTGAAGGAAGATGAAAAATAGGAAGACCAAGACTCCTGTGGAGGTATCAGGGTGACGAATCCCTTCGTTCAATTGGTATTGCCAAGTGGAGGGATAAAGCAAAAGATCGAATTAGTTGGCGAAATATGATATCTTAATTTTGTAAGGTCCCTGACCCCCCGGGGTTGTCCGAGATCGGATAAGTAAGTACGAAAGCAAGCGCCGCATCCATCTTGAGCACAGCTTTCTCACCTTCAAGTCTTCGGTAAATATACGATGTATATCTCTTTTTGAAATACCTATCATTGACGCTCCAGTACCATTTTGTGGATTTTCATAACCGTGTCTGGTGTGGTCACCTCAAGTGCTCTCACACTACGGTGTTCGTCTTGGCAGCTCGTATGGCCTCGGATAAACTCTGCTACCCAATATTTTACAGTCGTAAACGAAGGAGCGGACTCCCCCAGAGTAGAATCTAAATAAATAAAAATAAATGGTTTCCCATTACATCCCATGAAGGGACTGGGGAGAACTTCTCACAATCACTGAGCTGTGCGCTTTCCAGTTTTCACTCACTGATGTGGACCTACAGTTTTACACCGATTCCGAACGGTAATTTGAGAAGATCTTTCATGGCTAGATACTCGATAGTGTCGCCGTCACTATGCGAGGTGACCGCCGCCGAAAGAATTTTTTTTTGAAGGTGGTCAGAGCCGGGTTCGAACCCAGGATCTCATGTACAAGAGCCGCGCACACTAACCATTGCACCACCGGCGGCCACAGAGTAGAATCTAGCTCAGCTTTAATATTACTTGAGCTGAGACCTTTCAAATGAAAATATTGAATTTCATAACGGTGACCAATTTTTTACATGTTTTCAATTTCACTGAGATCGTTTACTTTTGATGGCTCAAATAAAAATATTAAACAACGTGACGCCTTGAAGCTTAAAACATATGTTTTATAATTTTTTATTGGATTCGATCTGCAATGGTTTTTATTAGAGGATTCTAGTTTTCCTACGAGCTAACAGATCAGGGTTTTCTGCAATTAATGAAAGAATTAAACAGTCGGAACTGTTATTTGAACTCACTATATCGGACTGTCGTTTCGAAAACTGTGAGTACTCTCAGTAGCGCCTTAGCGTTATAGGCCAGTGACCGTCTTGTTCAATTGTGTCAAAACTGCAATTAGTGCCACAATTGAGCAAGACGGTCACAGGCCTAGAACGCTCAGGCGCTGATGAGAAGACTCAAAGTCTTCGAAATCCCTCTCTTTACGTTCTCTCGATGATGACGAGGTAGTAGGCCATTTCATCGAGTTCGAGTTGCTTGTGTATTTTACTCTTTGGTTGGGCATAAAACTGACAGAAATAGAAGGGAATACGTATTTTCGTTAAACACATCCAACATAAAACGTACTTCAGCTGTCATTAGTATCAATCAAACGCTATTTAAACTAAGTTTGCTGCATTGTTTGTTTCTGTTATCTATCAATACTTCCTACTACAAAGTCGATTAGCTTTGTCATGGATACCCCCTGATTTTTGTCGCAATTGCCTCTTATGTAGATCCAAATCCACTCGCGTTTCGAAAATTTCGGCTCTTATTCACTATAAAGTTGTAAATCCCAGTAAAATGAAAATGTAACTTCGATACGAATTTTTAATTTTGTGTAGTTATTTGAGAGTTGGGGGAGTTTTATATTGGGGAGGTGTGGAATTTTCGCTCGTGAGGAAAATTTTTACTTACTCTGAAAAATTGTGAAAATATTTTAATTTATTTTTTTTACACGGTGTTCAAGTTCTTCATATACCAAGTTAAAACTAATTATACATATTTTTAAGTCGAAGGTATAAGCTATAACAACTGTTTTAATCTTCGAAGCTACGATGAACACTCATTTATAGGTTACAAAAAATGGTGGAGACATTTGTATAAAACGAATTGCATTTTATACCTATTATTATTTGTAAAGCGTTGTCGGTGTTCCTTTTCTAAAAAATTTTAAGTTTTAACAGCCCTAAATTACTCCCTGCTCGGCTTCATGGTAGCAAATATTAGGAACTTTAGTCAAAACCTGAAACTGTTGACTGAGAAGCAGTGTGTGCTCAAAATGTGGAGAGACCACTTTTCAGCACTACTCCACTCAGATTCTTCCACTGAAGATCAGGAGGTAGTGATAGTGGAAGATAGTGTAGATTGTACCACCCCCAACCAAGACGAGATTAGAACGGCGATCTCCCGCCTGAAGAATAATAAAGCCGCTGGTGCGGATGGACTACCCGCTGAACTTTTTAAGGCAGGTGGCGAAGGACTGATAGCCCACATGCATCAACTGATATGAGGTATATGGATACGGGAATCTATTTAGACCCGTCGAGTGGAGTCTCAGTGTATTATGTCCTGTATTCAAAAAAGGTGATCCGTGTGTCTGTTCCAACTATCGCGGTATCAGTCCTTTATCCATCGCGTATAAGGTCTTGTCGAGCGTACTATATGAAAAACTAAAGCCAATTATTGAAAACCTGATTGGACCTTATCAGTGTGGTTTTAGACCCAGGCAAGTCCACAACTGACCAAATATTCACGCTACGCCAAATCCTGGAAAAGACCCACGAAGAAAAAATCGATACATACCACCTTTTTGTCCATTACAAAGCTACTTTCGATAGCCCCATACGGGGGAAATTGTACGAGCTATGTCTGAACATGGTATTCCGGCAAAACTGATTCGCCTCTGTAGAATGACGCTGATCAACACCAAATCAGCAGTGAAGATGGGGAAAGGCCTCACTGAACCATTCTGTACCAAGCGAGAACTTAGACAAGGCGACACGCTTTCATGCAATCTCTTCAACATCTTAATGGAGATAATAATGAGAAAGGCTGCAGTAAATAAGAACAAGCCCATTAACACAAAAAGCCATATGTTGCTGGCGTATGCTGACGATATAGACGTCATTGGGCGAAATTTGAGAGAGGTTACGGCAGTATTTTCAAGAATCGAAAAGAAATCAGCGAAGGTGGGTCTTGCTGTTAATGAGGGCAAGACAAAATTGATGGTATCAACGACTAGAGAAACCTCTCGACTTGGTCCGCACTTGAACGTTGACAACCGATTTAATTTTGAAGTGGTAGATGAATTTGTCTACCTTGGATCCGCCTTGAATAAAGACAACAACGTCAGCCTGGAGATAGATAGGAGAATTGTGCTTGCAAATATATGCTATTTTGCGCTCAGCAAGCAGTTTGGGAACAAAGCCATCTCTCGACGGACAAAGGTCCAGCTATATCAGAGTCTCATTTTACCTGTCTTGACATATGGCTCCGAAGCTTGGCTCATATCGCAAGCGGAAGGAAAACACAAGGGAGTTTTCGAGAGAAAAATTCTCCGTAAACTATATGGTCCTGTTAGGGAAAATGGCGAGTACCGACGTCGCTGGAACGCAGTGCTATATAATCTATGTTCTGACGTGGACACAGCTAGACGAATCAAAGTGGGCCAATTGCGTTGGCTAGGCCATGTTATCAGAATGGATGAAGATGAGCCAACGCGAAAGGTTTTTGATAACATAGCCGATGGAAGCAGGAAAAGAGGACGACCAAGACTCCGCTGGAAAGACCAAGCAGAAGAATCCCTCCGTATCCTTGGTGTTACCTACTGGCGAGAAAAGGCGAAGGATAGAGCCAGTTGAAAAAATATGTTGAAATTTGTTTGTTTAATTGATATGTGTAAGACGTCTGACCTCATGAGGTAGTAAAATAGTCAATAAAAGTAAAAAAGTAAGCAGTCAAAAGCAACGAAAATTGCAAAAACAAACAGTTGCAAATATAAGTTGCAAAAAAAATCCTTTACTGTATGTTGAACTTATTAACTTTAATGTTCCCATGCAAATTTGCAAATGTGGATCAGTTGTTTCTTGTTCTCACAATTTCGCAGTTGTAAAAACAGTACAGCCAGTGTTTTTCATAAACTAACTACCCAATATGCACAAGCGGATGCGGACCCGTTAGCTCTGTTAGTTCTCGAATCTGTTTCAAACCCGTTACGGGTCCGTAAAAACATAAACAAGCGAATCAGTGAAATTGCGATTTGGCGGATCCGTCTCGATACTGTCCCGAGTCTGTAAATATATAGAAAAGCTAATCGTGAAATATTTAATACCGCAGTATCGGTAATTTATAAAACACTTAAACTTAAAAAAAAACTAACACGATTTAAATTTAGCTGACCACGATGTTTTTTATTTGAAAAATTTAATATTACGAGGACGGATCAATAAGTCCGTGACTTTTTGAATGAAACACAGTTTTTTGGCATAAAAAAATATTTTTCAACATAATCTCCTTTAAGCTCAATACAATTAGTCCAACGTTACTCCAATTTTTGTATCCCTTCCACAAAAAGTATGATTTTTCGAGGTCCTTAAAATAGGCATTTGTTTGATCAATAATTTCATCGTTGGACCTAAATCTATGTCCACCGAGCCATTTCTTTAGGTTTGAAAATAGGAAATAGACATTGGGGGCTAAATCCGGAGAATATGGCGGATGAGGTACCAATTCGTAGCCCAATTCATGGCATTTTGCCATTGAGGCTACACACGTGTGCGCCCGTGCATTATGTTGATGAATAATAACTTTTTTCTTGACAACATTGGGTCGTTTTTTTTAAATCATCCTTTTTTTTTTTTTTTTTTGGTCTGCTTGGTCTCCGGAGTTATGTAAGGGATCCATGTTTCATCCACAGTTACAAAACGCCGCAAAAACTCCTTCGAATTGCGGTTAAACAACTCCAATCAATCCTTTGAAGTTGTCACACGATTACGTTTATGATCAATTGAGAGCAAACGCGGCACCCATCTTGCAGACAGCTTTCTTAAACCCAACTGATAATTTAAAATCGAAACTACTCTGCCATATGAAATGCCTATGGCACCAAGAATCTCACGCACTTTGGCTCTTCGATCACCCAACACCATATCGTGGATTTTTCGACATTTTCCGGTGTATTGACCTCAATTGGCTGTCCAGAACGTTCGGCGGCATTTGTACTTGTGCGACCACAATGAAAGTCAGGAAATTACGTTTTTTTACCATTGAAATCGATGGTGCAGAGCCCCCATAGTATTTATCAAGCTTCTCTTTGGTTTAATTGACGTTTTTTTTTCGCAAAAATTTAAGTTTAATGAGCACTCGAAATTCAAATTTTTCCATTTTTTAAAAAAATGCACGAGGTTGTATGTTTTGAACATTTGTTGAACGCAAAGTAAAGGACGGAACTTGCTCAAAATATGGCAGTAGTCTATTAACAGGTGGTACTTGATGAGAGCAGTGTTGCATTTCATATAACTACGAGGGAAGTTCGAAAAGTCAGGGACTTTTTGATGCACCCTCGTAATGTAAGTGAAAAACTTCAATGGATTAGAGGTAGAAATATAATTCATACCTATTTTAATTTTAACTATTACAACGAATCTGCAAAAATTGATAAAAGCGTATCCGCTTCGAACGCATTTTATTTACAAGAAACGAATTCGTATTATGAAGTCCGTTATAAGTTCGAGACAGAAGTTCAAAAAACGATTCGCAATTTCGTACGAAAACGAATTCGTTAGAAACGGATCCGTCCATTGGGTAGCAACGTAAAATCGCTTTATTGTTATCGGTGTTAGGGTATTTTTTATATTCAATTTCCCTGCCGGATCACAAGTTGTTACTACAGTACATGGCGACAGCCTCTGACATCTGTTCGTCTGTGACGACAGGTTCCCATAATATCTATAATATATTTCAGTAACACTTGGTATCTGGTAATAAAATAGTTAAATGTTGCAGAAATATTAACATAAAACTTTCATGAACTCTGGCCAATAAATTGCGGTGCGTTCACAAATCAGCGGCTGTGGTGGTTGTTTTTTTCTATTTCTTTTGTTCGAAATGCGTCTCGTAAAAGTTCTATTTAATCGCACATAAAATGCTACTATGTTTTTGAAAAAGATTTAATTTTCCATTAAATATTTATAACTTTCAGAATATAAAGTAAATACACATACGTACAGTCAACATGTTGTTGCAGAAAAGTGTTTGATTAGAGGAAAACAACACCTTTTTTAGTGAGGGTTGTTCAACAAATGCCAACACCCGGGTAGGTGTTGTCACTCACATTAAAGCTTACAAAAGGAATTTTAATAGCAACATATGAACTTTTTTTCGCTTTGATTTGCATTATGAATTATTTACTCTGAACATGCGATTATCCGTCTGTGCCGTCCGTCCGTATGGTAGAGTACTTATTAACATGTCACTCCATCAATTATGGGGGTCTTTAAGTAATTTTTTAATTGATTCATATTTGAAATTATGGCATTTAAGTTATGAAAACATATGTATTTTTTTTAGCATGCAATAACACTCGATTGCATCAGGAACACAAAAAACGATATAATTAGTTTTCAATAATATTAACAATAAATCATTGTTTATCATAAAGTGTTTGAAACGAAAGTATTTAACAGAATTATGAGGGTTTGACAAGAGTTTAGATGTGACTATTTTTTGTTTGAAAAAGCTGTATCGGTTTATAAAGGATTATTACAGATAACTTAATTCATCCAGATATTTTTTTTTTCACAGTTTCCGCATGTTTTCTAGAATCTGTAAAATACAATGTTCTTAATATCTGTGAAACGTCTTATCCAACCTGTGGTTAAATAAAATAAATAATAGCGAATTATTCGAGACACATCTCCAATAATTAAAAAAAAACAAATTTCATTGTACACCTGAAATATTTTCCTAGCATTCACAGATATTTTTCATTCAAAAATGCACACGTGACCACAAATTCATTCATCTTTGAACTAGTACGGTTTAGGGCCGTTCAACCCATATGATACCCCATCCCGATATTCCAGGACGTGGCTGAAGAACAGGCGTACATTAATTCCTGGCGAACCAATTAGTTTCTAGCGGTACCAAAAAGGATGTACAAGTAAAGAAGAAAAAACCGGCGCCATTTGGCAACTCTAGTAGAAGAGAACAAAAAAAGTCGACGCGATTCACTCAAACGCATTTCTGTCCCGCGTCATAACTTGATTACTTCATACTTTCTTCATTCTTTATGTAATTTTATTTAAATACGGTTGGAATTTTTATAGTTATATACAATAACATCATAAGAAAACTGCTTGTGTATTGAAATATTCAAACGACGAGGGAAAGAGACAAAGCAGAGAAACGACGCGCTTCACTCGTTTTCTTTGTTGGCATTCCACTCCATGAGTAAATTTTCTTCTCCATACCATAGTTCCCAGCAGGAAAAGGGAATGAATAGGAAGCGAGAAGGTAATGTGTAGCGTGTATTAAACGTTGATTTCAGAATGCATTATTCTTAACACAGGGATGTCCTAGGAAAAGAATGAATTATTTTAATGTGCCCAGAGAATGCATTATATAATTCGTTCTTTTTAATCCATTATTTAACATGTTATCAGGAATGAATTCTGTATTGCATTATTTATAATTATTTACGCGAATGGACGAATGCAAGGTTTATAAATACAATGTTAAGCCATCAGAAAAAAATCCCGTTAGATGACGTATTGTGACAAACTTCAAAAAGAACTGGATTGCCAACTATGTGTATGCCTACTATTACTTAAAATGGGTAAGATTTCATGTGAAAAAGTGTGTGTTTTACAGCGAGCTATCAACCTTGTAATTGAAATCACTTTGACAAAATTGTCAAGAAATAATTTGAACGCGCTATGAAGGGGGCGACAGATAACGGCATTCCGAATGAAAGAAGAATCGTCACACTCAGAAACAACACATTCCATCTTCGCAGATGTGGGAATGCACTGGGGAATCAATGTGCAATTTTGTCAAATGGCATTACCCTCTCGATTCTTTGGAATGTCTTATATAATGTAATTATTATAATGCATTATATAATTCATTCTCGATGTAATGCATTCTTCACTTTCCTGCTGGGCTGTTAAGGGAATGCAAAGAGTGGAGAGTGTGAGTGTAAATTGTCATGGGGGAGGGTATATAAGCTTCGGCCCGGCCGAACTTAACACCGTTTCTACTTGTTTTTGTATACACCGGGCAATGCTGAACATCAAATGACTCGCTTTGTTTGGCCATAGCAACAACAACGAAACAACCAAACACACAACATCACACATACTTTGTCCGAAGTAGCTGACGTATACGTGTGTCACATAACCACATGTTTGCCATATCAACAACAACGAAACAACCAAACACACAACATCACACATACTTTGTACGAAGTAGCTGACGTATTAGTGTCTCACCATAACGTCGACTGCGCAAGCCCTTGGGCTTGCAAATGAAATTTTGCGTGGCTATGCTTTATATCACCGTTCAACAACAGCAACAGACACATGTACATACATACATTATTATGTTAATAATATTGCAGTCGTGGGAAATTGTGTTGAATTTAATCTATGTGAAATAAAAAATCAAAATATTGATAGCTAAAAGCTTATACTCATAGACAAAGTAAAAATTCCACTCGTGAGCTAAAAAAATTCAGCTCCTCCTCAATATAAAGCTCTCACTCGCTCCCGAGCGAATCAAATATAAAAAATAGAAATTCGATTTGGAGTTCAATTTTTATTTTACTGGGAGTGAGAGCTTTATAATGAAAAGGAAAGTGCAGAATTATAAAAAGACTACAATATCGAATGTACCTACATTAAGTAAATAGTATACTTACTTACTTATCCGGTCTCGGACAACCCAGGGGGGTCAGGGACCTTACAAAACTGAGATAACATATTTCGTCAACCAGTTCGATCTTTTGCTTAATCTCTCCGTTGGCAATACCAAGTGTACGCAGGGATTCGTCAACCTGATCCCTCCAGCGGAGTCTTGGTCTTCCTATTTTTCGTCTTCCTTCGAGTTCGGTTTCGAAAACCCTTCGCGCTGGTTCATCTTCATCCATTCTACTGACATGGCCTAGCCAGCGCAATCGCGTTATCTTGATCCGCTTAACTATGTCAATGTCAGGATAAAGCTCATACAGCTCATGATTCATGCGTCGCCGATACTCGCCGTTGTGCACTATAGGGCCATACATTTTTCGGAGTATTTTTCTCTCGAAGACTCCTACAGATGTTTCGTCTGCTTGCGATAGGACCCAGGATTCTGCGCCATAAAGCAAGACAGGTTGAATGAGAGTCTGGTACAGCTGGACTTTTGTTACTCGAGAGAGGGCTTTATCTCTAAAGTGCTTGCTTAGCCCAAAATAACATCTATTCGCAAGCACAATTCTCCGCTTGATTTCAAGGCTGACGTTGTTGTTTTTGTTCACGGCAGATCCGAGGTATATAAATTCGTCCACTACCTCGAAGTTATAACGGTTATCAACGTTCACGCTCTGGTCTAATCGCGTGGAGGCCCTGTTCGTTGAAACCATTAATTTTGTCTTGTCCTCATTTACCGTCAGACCCACTTTTGCTGACTCCTTCACAATTCTCGAAAAAACCGCAGTAACTTCTCTAATTGTGCGCCCAATGATATCTATATCATCAGCATACGCGAGCAGCAAGTGACTTTTGCTGCTGATGGTTTTATTCATGTTGACTGCAGCTTTTCTCATAATGATCTCCATTAAGATGTTAAAGAGATCGCATGATAGGGTGTCGCCTTGCCTGAGGCCTCGCTTAGTTTCGAAAGGTTCGGTAAGATCCTTACCAACTTTCACTGCGGATTTGGTGTTCGTCAAGGTCATCCTGCAAAGGCGTATGAGTTTTGCAGGAATACCAAGCTCAGACATTGCTTCATAGAGTTTCTCCCGTATCGGCCTATCGAAGGCCGCTTTATAATCGATAAATAGATGATAGGTGTCGATTTGTTTTTCGTGTGTCTTCTCCAGGATTTGACGCAGCGTGAAAATCTGGTCAGTTGTCGATTTTCCAGGCCTAAAGCCACACTGGTATGGTCCAATCAGGTCAGCGATAATTGGTTTTAGTCTTTCGCACATTATACTTGATAGAACCTTATATGCTATGGATAAAAGGCTTATTCCACGGTAGTTGGCACAGATACTCGGGTCACCTTTTTTAAATATGGGACATAGTACACTGAGACTCCAATCGTCGGGCATGCATTCATCTAACCAAATTTTGCTAATGAGCTGATGCATGCACCTTATCAGCTCATCGCCGCCAGCCTTAAACAGATCCATCGGCTCCTGCGGCTTTGTTGTTCTTAAGCCGGGCAATAGCTGTTCTGACCTCGTCTTGGTTAGGAGGGGGCAATCGACGTCGTCGTCCATATTGTTATCGATTGTCCCATCGTCATTGGATATCTCAGATATCTCTGCGGCGAGATTTCCGTCCTTGTCTTTACAGAAGGGGGGCCCTGAACCATGTCCATTAGTTCCGTTTTTAACTTTTTGGCAGAATTTTCGGGCTTCGTTCTTCCTTCTGTATGTCTCAATTTTCTCACTCTCGTGCTTTCTCCACTGCCGTTTCTTACGCCTAAAGAGACGGTTTTCCTCCTTTCTCTTCTCCCTATACCGCTCAGTTGCAGCTTGCGTTGCAATTGACTGAAGCATTACCATACGTGCAGCGTTCTTTTCGTCATTTGCTATGCGACACTCTTCATCGTACCACGGTTTATTGCGAAGCGGTTTTTCGAAACCAAGTACGGTTGTTCCGGCAGTTTTTATAGAGTCGGAAATGGGTTTACACTGCGCATCAGGATCGTCATCGGGAGGGGGTGGGTTCTGTGCCAAAAGTTGCGAGAGCTTCCTTGAGTAGGCTGTGGCTACCTCTGGTAATTGCAGCTTTTCGATGTCCAGCTTCCTCTGCGTCTGGTTTCGTGCGATTTTCGCTCGTACGAACCTTTGCTGCTACCAGGTAGTGATCAGAATCGATGTTAGCTCCTCTGATCACTCGTACGTCCATTACACTGGATGAGTGGCTTCCATCAATTACCACGTGATCAATTTGGTTCTTAGTTCTTTGATCAAGGGATACCCAAGTAGCCTTGTGGATGTCTTTATGCTGGAATCCTGTACCACTAATGACCATGTTTTTTGCCGCGGCAAAGTCAATCAGTCTCATACCGTTGTCGGAACTGTCAGCATGTAAACTGAAATTGCCAATAGTTGGATTAAACACATTCTCCCTTCCTACTTTAGCATTAAAATCTCCTAGTACATGGTCAGGGCAGCGTAGAATATGTCTTTGGCATCATCATCTTTCTCTTCTGTCGGGGCATGCAGACAAATTAGGGAAATATAAAAATATTTCGCTTTTATGCGGATTGTGGCTATTCGTTCACTCACAGGATTGAACCTAGAGACTAGATGTCGCAACTACAAATCCGTAACCAAATTCATGTTTTTTTTCATGGCAAATGTAGTATATATCGCAGTTTCTGTTTCTTGTGCAGCCATGTCCTGTCCATCGCATTTCCTGGATAGCGGTAATGTCAGCCTTATAACTTTCGAGGACATCTGCCAGTTGGATACTTGCACCGGATCTATATAGAGTTCTTACATTCCAAGTGCATATTCGTAAATCGTGGTCCTTATAACGTTTGCGGGGGTCGTCAACAAATAGGGGTTGTTTATGTTTTCTTTTTCGTTTACGTATTTTCACTGCCATTATGAACGGTGGCGGGAGGCAAACCCAGCCCACCGTGTTTATGCATTTTACCTACTGCCAGGATAATTTGATGCAGCCGCCCATTATGGATCAGACGCTGACCAGGATGCGATATGTTGAACCTGGATTTTCTTCTTTTAGTTTCTATCCGCCGTTGGCCCGTATATTTGGCTCATCCGCCTTCTAAGGACAAAAGAACATGCCCGATTGTTTGATGAGCTTCAGTGACATCAGTCACCTACTAAACCTGATTTGATGCTCATTTGTTTCGCCTTCTCACTCTAGCTAGCTAACGGAGGTTTCCGAAAAGCCATTGCCCAGGACATACTGCGTGGAAGTACTGAGCTGCTTGGACTGCCCAATGAAGGAATCATTTCTGGCCACTCCCAAGTGAGTGGCAATCAGAAACTTTCCACCTCCACGGACAGTCCCATGTCCCATGTAAATAGTATATGCGGTGAAAAGCTACAAATAACGAGATCATTAGTATGGAATGATTGGGTCTAGAGGTCGACTAATAATTGGAATATAAGTATAAATGAAGATTCTAAAGGCAGACCAAAATTGTTTTGGGAAATGACTGGAGATATATTTTTTTCAGTGTACGTAGTTAAAAGGGGGCAACAAATTAAGAAAAGAGTTAGCCTTCAAAATGGAATAAAAATCGTTTGAAATATTTGAAAATAGTGTCTGTTGGTAAAAGGGGGATACATTGGTAAATATGATGCAACTTGCAATAACGGCAAAATATTTAGAAATGATTACAATGATTTGAAGTGATTATTAAAAATAATGTGGGTGGGTAAAAAGCTGTAGAAGGGACAGGAAAGGGTAGAACTTTAAAATGCGAGGAAAGTCGTTTGGAACGATTTGGAACATTGTAAATATAGTGTACGTAGGCAAAAAACTTGGAAGTGCAAAATAAATTGGCATCAATTTTTCCTGGGAGGCAGGAGAGAGTAAAACTTGAAACAAGGGGAACATTAGTTTGGAATGATTGGGAATGTGTTAATAAGAATAATTTCGACTAAACAAGGCTAGAAGGGGTAAAAATTGAAACAACGAGAAATTTAGTTTGTAATGATTGGGAATTTATTCAAAATAGTGTAGTGTCTATAAAATGGTTGAACTTCAAAAAGAGTCAAATTAGGTACAACGTAAAAAAGCGAAAGAAAAATTAAATACATGACATAATTTGAATTTGTTAAAAATTGTGTTCGGACGTAAAAACAGCAAAATTTGAATATGCGAGAAGTCTTCTTCATAAAAATTATATGTTTGTAATATAGGTCAAAAATGGTTAATATTAATATGTGGATAAAAAAAAATCAGGTCAAACAGGCGTAACATTTCAAAATGCGAGAAATATCGTTGGAAAGATTGTGAATGTGTTACTAATAGTGATGACTGAAAAAGGGACAAACATGGTTAGACTACAAACAGTTAGAAATTCGGGTTGGAATGGTTTATAACTTGTTAAAAATAGTGTATGTGGGTTAGAAGAGGGTAAAGAAATGCGGGTATAATAGGTCTTGAAGAGCATGTTGTTCGTAATTTTGAAAATTTTTAGAAAAACGCCTGTGTTTGCTTTTAATGTCAAAATGTTTAATATGCAATTATTAGATTTGTGTTGAACAAAATCAGATAAAATTATTTTTATCGGGTACAGCAAACGCATTTTACGTGACGGCTAACGTATTTTCTATTATCGTAATTTAAAACTTATTACAGGCTAGCGAGATAGTCTCAAAGTCAACACTTAACTCTATTGTCGGCACTTTACGTAAGACTCAGTCTAAAGATTCGGCAAATAAACATGAGAATTAGTCCTCTTTTGGCCCAACCATTGATCATGTTTTTTTATTATTTCGAATTTTAAGGATTTTCCTGTTTACTCTCGACGCAGTAATTGCTGTTGATATTTGTAACCAATTCTCAATCCTCCCCCCACAAACCCTACTTACTGATTCCATACAGATTTTGCTCACTTATTTCACACTTTTTTCTTATTTTATCCCACATACTCCTTTTTTTAACACAATCTCAACCATTGTGAATCTATTTTCGGGCATTTTGCAATTTTACCTCATCAGTCACTTTTTTCACTCACAATTTTCCAAACGATTTGGTCGCATTTTCAAATTTCACCCCTTTTCCACACCACAAATAGTTATGTATATAAAGGGTCCGCCAAATAACTTTTTTTTTTTGAAGATGCTATAAAAAAAAACTACTGAATATTTTCTCAAATTTCTTTTTCTATTTGAAAGTACAATCCTTCCGGTTAATAATGGAAAATTATTTCATTCAAATGGCTGCCTCGGCTGGCCATGCAGTAGCCTACACGATCGGTCCAATTTTTAAGCACATTATCGATTGTGTGCAGCTGTATTTCACCAATGGCTTCACGAATATTGTCCTTTAAAGCGTCAATTGTCTCTCGCTTGTCGGCGTAACACTTATCTTTGAGGGCACCCCACAAATAATAGTCCAACGGTGTCAAATCGCAGCTCCGAGGTGGCCAAACGACATCAGCTCTGCGGCTGATAATGCGATCTTCAAAAACAGGGCGCAAAACATCGAGTGTAGCTTCGGCTGTGTGGCACGTAGCGCCGTCCTGTTGAAACCAAATGTTGCCAATATTCTCCTCTTCAATTTTTGTGAACAAAAATTCGTTCAACATGGCCCGATAACGATCGCCATTGACTGTAACGGCCACTCCTTGCTCATTTTCGAATAAAAATGGCTCATTTATGCCTCTGGACCAAAATCCCCACCAAACAGTGACTCGTTTTGGGTGCATCGGCTTTTCTATGTATGCGTGCGGGTTTTCTGTGCCGCAAATGCGACAATTTTGCTTGTTTACATACCCGCCAAGATCAAAATGAGCTTCATCTGAAAAGATGATTTTTTTGGCAAAATCGGCATCTTCTGTAAGTCGATCGCAGGCCCATTTTTCCCATATTTCCCAGCGTTGTTCAAGCGTATACACAACCATATTCGTTCAGCGGAAGGATAAAACTAATTATCTGTCAAATCAGACATGAGCTAAGTGTTACCATTCACGAAATAAGCACTTGTTGAAAAAAAAACGTTAGATGGCGGACCCGTTACTAACAACAAAATATAACAAAAAAGTCAAAAACACGTTTAAATTTCATAGTTTTTCATCAAAACGACATGAAAAATTTAAGTCAACAATTTTTGTAGTTCCATCTGGTGTAAGCCAATTTACGTCAAATAGCTCTCTATCGCACCGACAGCACCACGAATAGTGTGAAAGGAAATGTCAGATGAGAACAATGGCAGCTCTATACGTCATTATGTTTGGATTGGAAGGTTATTGTTTAGAGCATAGAGTAATGACGTATAGAAAACATATGGGTTGCGAAGTCGAGCTTTAAATCGTAGTAAAAAAATCTAACCCTTTTTTTGGTTCTTTGCCCTGACCTCAAAATTTCCAAAAATTTTGCCTTTAGAATTTTTTTTAACAGTGTTTGTTTGAAAATTGATTTATTTGTGGATTTTTTATTTAGCTCTTTTTTTCGCTCTTTTTTTTAGAATATTTAGCCCTTTGTTGAAAGCTTCTAGTAACTCTGGGTTGTTATTTATCACAAAGACGATCAAGAAGTAGAGGACCAGAAGTTGGGCGCAATTTCCCTCGAACGGATTTCTTTCTAGCCTCATATCTTCATTATTCAATTTTTTTTACATACTTTATGTAATTTTACACATCTATGGGTGGAATTACTTACGTGTGTGTATACGCTGAAAAATTTTAAATTTTTTATTGTTTGGATATAAATATAACGTGTTTGCAGCTTGTAAACAAATATACTATACTTGTGCTCAAACACATTGTGGTTGCTATTCAATATGCAATATTATTCAATATAGATTATAATACTTTTACAACTTTAAACATAACGAGGATCTAAAACAAATAAATTTGAAACATATGGTAGGGCCAAACCAAAACAGAACGAGACAACTACAATTAGAATAGTTCGTTCTATAAATAGAACTTGCAAAACTTCTGCATCAATGCGTGTAAGTAGGAAAGCAATGTGTAAGTAGCGACAACAATCACTCTGCACACAATCAATAAATGTATTCGGTTAGTGACTGTGGCCGTCGGTGGTGCAATGGTTAGTGTGCGCGGCTCTTGTACATGAGATCCTGGGTTCGAACCCGGCTCTGACCACCTTCAAATTTTCTTTCGGCGGCGGCCACCTCGCTATCGAGGCCACTATCGCGGCCACCTCGCTATCGAGTATCTAGCCATGAAAAAGCTTCTGAAATTACCGTTCGGAATCGGTGTTAAACTGTAGGTCCCAATCAGTGAGTGAAAACTGGAAAGCGCACAGGTCAGTGATTGTGAGAAGTTCTCCCCAGTTCCTTCATGGGATGTAATGGGAAACCATTTATTTTTTTTTTAGTGACTTGTGTAAATACACACCGCAGTGGCTTAACGGGCTAGACGCTGCTGAATATGATGCTTCACAAACATCGAAACGATCGTCCAGCGAATGTGAGTTCGAATCCCACCCGCGGCATTTACATTTTTTTCACCAGCCGGAGAAAACATGATCTCTTACAGCCTTAAAGGAAATTACAACTTTATAATATTTGTTTTGTGGCTCAAATGTGACTTTGTTTGTTTGAAACTGTTGAAAACCAAAACGTAACAGACAACAAAGAAACAAAACGGCAACAGATCCATGTGTGGAAGCCGTTGCCCAGGATTTAGAGCCACCACCTCTTTAGAATATATTCTAAAACATTCATGGCTTGTATTATTAGCGCAAAACTTGATCTCAAAGAAGATCCCTGAAAATTATCCCATTACCCAACAATATCATTTTTGTGCATCATACTGAAAAATCGGTAATTTTGTTGTTGATTGGATGCAAATATAACGTGTTTGTAGCTTGTCCCAGCACATTGTGTTTTCTATTCAGTGTAACATGTTGAAAACACACTGATTAATAAGTTATTTTATGTTTTTGTGGCTTTATTTGTTGGAAACTGCTGAAAAAACGTGACAACAAAAACACAAAAAAGCAACAGATATTCAATTTATGAAAACAGTACGTGCAAAAATGTACCAGATTCCTGTAATATGTTGCTGGGGCCGCTCAGAGACAACGGCTCAGCCTACGGTATCTTCTGGGTCCTGTTAAAGAATCTGCGATCATTGACCCACTTAGAGGGTGTTCAAACCTTGATCATATCTTTACACGCAGCAGAGTATTTTCCAGCACAAACAAAATGTTGTTGCTGCGAGCTCAAATAAAACAATATCAAGGGCGAGACTAGAGACAAGTACCGATAAGTCCCTGTGTTGGGACTGGTAATGACTGGTATCAAATTCGTGCACATGAAAAACATTGAGGATAATCGATTTTCTTCGGTTATTTACTGCCCAACATTATATCAGAATACAATATTTTAATTTATAATATTTGTATTCCTTTGTTAGACCTTTGCGTTATCAATAAATAATCTATATTCTCCGAAGCTCTGAGAATATGGATTATTTATTTGAATTAATTTTTTGTGTAATTTTTTTAAACTGAAGACTTTTTTAAATACAAAGCTTATATTATTTGCAAAAAAATTCCAAAACAAAAAAGTGTTCTAAATTTAACCAGTGTCTGTATAACTATTTCGGATCTTGCCAAGATCTTCATCAGCAGACGTTTTCGGTATGGTCTTCGATGAAAAAATGGCAATTCTTCTACACATACGTTCGAAGAATACCCCGTAATGATATTGGGAACACTTTTTTGCACAAATGAAAGTTGAGTATCATATTTTTTTTCGAGTTTTAAGATTTCTACACTAAAACTCACTTTTTTGAGAAAGAGAATGAGAGTAAACAACATTGTATCGTTGAATTTTTCTTAGAAACATTAAAATGTTGCTTTTAGATGTTGCTGATATTTGTTGCGAAAATGCGGAAATAAATCGTCGGAATTACGCTGACATGTTTTTGTATGGAGTATTCTGCATGAAATTTCGATTCTAGCACAAGGACTTGTAAAGGTTAGGACGTGAAAGGTTAGGCGCCTGCTTGTAAGTAACTCCATATTGATCAGTAAAACCCTGCTAAACATCAATTATCGATAGCCGGACTTATCGAGGCCCGCAAGACATCATTGAAAGCACCATCGACACAAGGCAATAAACTAAAATTTTGGTATATTTGTTTCTACTTCGTCATTCGCATCTTTTGCAAGTCCCCTCGTTGTCCAAGTCTATGAAGAAAATACAGATACATATATAATAATATACCTACAGTTCAAAATCTTTATGATTTATTAGTTACGGTACAATTGGTTCCATATACATATGTATTCAATAGGGAATAATTAGCAATTTGTCCATGGCTTCCATTTGGCGTATTCTCTAGCTCATTGTTACTGGAGTTTTTATTGGTATGATTGCATATTGCCAATAAATTAGAGCGGAGATTAATGGTGACATTTTAAATTGTATGTGTTAATTGATCGGTTATGGATACAATGTATTTTACTACTTTGTATTGGGTTAATTGTTACAATTGTTGAAATTTAAAAAATGCGATATTGTGTGGAAGATTTGGTTTAATTGCAGGCGTGGATAAGATACACAGAATGTTGCCGCTTAAATTATCACTGGAAATTGTCAGTGACATAAGCCAGAATACATAATTTTCGATCATCTTGTATGTGCCGTCACAAACTCTCTCAATTGAGAGAATGGATTTGCCAAAGAGAATGAGTAACGCTAAAGAAGATTTCATACTGTTTACATACTTTATGTAATTTTATTTAAACATGGTTGGAATTTCTATAGGTAGATACAATAACATCATCAAAAAACTGCTCGTGTAGTGAAATATTCAACGAAGAGAAAGCAGAGAAACTAGACGCGTCTCTCGTTTATTTGTTGACATTCCACTCTGGGAGTAGATTTTCTTCTCTACCCTTTCATCCGTTTTGTACGTTCCACAAATATACTCGAACAACTCGGTTTGTAGGTCCTCTTCTCTATTGCAAGATTTTCCATTCAAAAAGTTTTGCGGACTCTGGAATAAATGAAAATCCTAAAGTGCCAGATCAGGACTATAAGGCGAATGTGAAATCACTTCCCATCCAAGCTCCATTATTTTTTAACGAGTCTGCAAAGAACGTTGTCGTGATCGAAAACCACGCCTTGGCGATTTATCAATTCAGGTCGTGGTTCTTTCAGTTCTCCATCAAGGTTCGTCAATTGCTGACAATATACATCAAAACTTATGATTTTGAACCAAAATCTATTACCATCTATTACTAACATTAATTACTCCCTTAAAATCCCACCAAATGGACAACATAATTTTTTTTGAGCAGTTCAGCCTTTGATGAGTTTTGAGCGTGTTCATCGTGCTTGGACCAGGATCTTCTTCGGTTCACATTGTTGTAAAGAATCCATTTTTCGTCTTCAGTGACAATGCGTTCCTAAAATGGATCATTTTGGTTGCGTTTTAGCAATAAATTGCAAGCCCGAGTTTAGCAACAAAAGCTCGTGCGGAATTCAAATATCAAGCTTTCTGACAAGTCCAAGCCGTTTCAAATGAGTTTCAATAGTCGTGTGCGACACCTTCAGCTTGTCTGCAACTTCTCGAACAAAAATGTGTCGGTCAGATTCGATAACGGCCCCTGTGGCCAATTTGTATCGTGAAATGTTCAGAACGAAATTCGTTGAACAAGCTTTGGAATATGATGTCAATCACATCACAAATATCCTGGTGTGCTTCCGCAGCTATTTTGCCTTTTCGGAAATACAAGAGCAGAATTTGATGAAAATTCTCATTTTTATCATCGCAACACGATTTGAATGAAAACTGACCACTGAAAACAATGTGGCATATCATAGTTATAGTCAGTTAGACATAGTCAGCCAAAAGCACCATCTATATGAGAAAACCGAAGTTACTTTCTTGCGAACTCAATATTTATACCCTCACCCATAGGGATGGTGTATGTATCGGTTATTGCGGGAAAAATGTAACGCATAAAAGAGCCATATTAGACCCTTAGTATTTTTGGAAGAAATTCGTTTTTGGACTTTTTAAGACCATTGAGCCATGTCCGTCTGTCTGTCTGTATCTCTGGCTAATCTTTACGATCACAATGAAATTTTGTCAGTGACTATTATTTGCCGATAACGTGCCCGATGGAAGCAGGAAAAGAGGATAACCAAGACTCCCCTGGAAAGACCAGACAGAAGAAACCCTCAGTATCCTTGGTGTTACCAACTGGCGAGGAAAGGCGAAGGAGAGAGCCAGTTGGAAGAATATGTTGAAATTTGTTTAATTTGTTTGTTTAATTAATATGTGTAAGACATTTGACCTCATGAGGTTGTAAAATAGTCAATAAAACTAAAAGGTAAAGTATTATTTGCCTCTTCTGGCACCTTCCACACAAATCGCCACATTTTGGACAAAATCACATTTATTCTGAAACTTTCTTCTGATAGATGTGATTAGCTTCAACTCATACATTGGCTAATAATCGGTAAATGTCTAGTTAACTGGAGAAAATGGGCGAGATTGCCATGCCCATTCTAGTACCTCTCATACAAAAGCTTGGTGGTCGTCTGTGTTTTCAATTGAATAAATCCCATGAAAGGCTTTCGACCTTAATTAAATTAGGTGTAAGGCTTTACGTCATCAATCGCCATCCACCGATTAAAACAAGGATGATTTTACACGCCCATTTTGCTACCTCTCATACAAAAGTTGTTTGGCCGTCCGGTTGTTCGGCACGAGAAGTCTCGCAAAAACGAATCAATAGGCGGCATGAAATAACCGCCCACGAAATAACTCCCAAAAATAAAATGAAATTAACCCCCAAAAATTAGTACAGGGAACAAAAACAACGATTTGTAATTGATTCCATCGAAAACTTGTCTGCTTTAAATTTTTTTTTAATAAGATGCATAATCTTACACTTAAAACAAGCTGAGTGAAGTTGAGATATTGATTCGTAAATACATTTGGAATTAGTGCGCGATTTTTTATTTTTTACAAAAATTTTTCCCTGCGGCGCTTGATTCTCCAAATATAAGTATAACACTAATTCCAAATATATTTACAAATCAATATCTCAACAAATCTCGTTAAAGCCCGATATATTTAATATTCAAATATAGTTTGTATTTTATACATACATATAAACAGAAAAAAGAAAAAGAAAAACCAAAGACGCCAAATGGAAGAAAGCCGAAGAAGCTTGACTTTTATTGGGAAAAGGAAACTTAACAGTTTCGGAATTTCTTTCGAGGATGGTTTTCAAGGGACATGGTGTACTATGTGCAGACATGAGCCGGGAAGAAAATATTTTTAAAGAAGAAAGGCTAACTGATGACGAATCTGCAGATGAATATTTTGATCTGCAAGTTACGGCAAATGATTATGAATGTGTTATTTGCAAAGTCGAAGCTCCAAACATTGTTTTCATCCAGTGCAAACATCTCAAAGTATGGAGCCAATGCGATATGAAGCTAATGGCAGTTACTATTTCAAAGGGCTCCCAAAATTACAACTGTCCATGTTGCCGGGTGATAAGAAACTATCCAAGTAATTACATATATTTCTAATTTATTTTTTTAAAAACTAAACAAAAATTTTGTAAAAATTTGTTAAAAACTAAATAAAAATTTTGTTTTTAATCACCTTCACCTGGCGGCACGAACGAAGGCCCCAATGAACTAAGGTCCCAAAACAAAAATGAACTAAGGCCCCAAATGTTTATACAGGGAACAACAATAAGTTTTTGGGGAAATAGTTGTTTTTTTGTGGTTTTATTTCATTTTTTGAATTGGGGACTTAATTCATAATGATATAAAACCCCAGTTTGTGAAAAAGAACTAAGCCCCAAAAATAAATTTGGGGCCTTAGTTCAATTTCTGAAAGAGCGAATATATTTTTGGGGCATTAGTTTATTTTCTTTAAAATGTATTAAATAGCAATATTTTAAAATTACCAACCGTTATACCGTTAAAATAAAGAATTTCGTTTTGTTTATTTATCCATTCTGTAACAAGATTAAGTAGTTTCTGATCTAACGTGGACGTGTAAAGGCAAAAAAAAAATTAATTTGGCAGTAGAAGAAACAGTGAATTGTTATATATAACCGAACAAAAAATGCTTTATCGGAAAAAATCGGAATATAAAGGTATGACAAAATACGAATGTAGGCAGAAAACCTGCAAATCCAGAGTGAACTTGCTTTCGTATGGAACGTGTGTTTTATCAAAGGGCTATGTTGATCATAACCATGGTGACGAGGAGACAACATACAGGGAACTAAAGGCTTTACATTTAATAAAACAAGATTGTCAAGATATGGCAGAAATTCTTGGTGGTACTAAGACTAATATTAGTACCATAAGAAAAGCTTTTAGAAGAACGTGTGAAAGGTAAGTAAACATTTTTTTAAATAACGCAAGTGCTTACATAAAAATCTAAATTTCAAAAATAGCAATCAAACCGATACAAAAGACATAAACTTTTTAAAAATACAAAGAGGCTTGCAGAAAATTGTAAGTAAAAATTTAGTAACATCTCCCAAAAACGCTTTTCAAGTTGTGGAAGCATTCAATTTCGAGAATGTCTGGAACGATTTTGGATTGTCAAAAGATGACTCGAACATACTCGTTCTGCCTATTTTCATCGCTAAAAACCGTTGATCTTATAAAAGAAAATATTTCTCTTCAAAAGCGGACATATCTCGTGGATGGAACTTTCAAAATAGTTCCTTATGGCTGTTTTAAGCAGCTGCTTGTTATATATCTAGAATATTTTGAAGAGGTAGATATTTATTAGATATTTCCAATATTTTTCGTATTAATGACGAAAAAACAAGCGAATCATACAAAGCACTTCTTCAGTATATTAAAGACAATATATTTGATTTAGACCCCTCAACATTTATAAGCGACTACGAAGAGGCGTTGAGAAGTGCTGTAAAGTCGGTTTATCCAAAAGCAAATCTTATAGGATGCTGGTTAGTAATGCCTTTTACATAATAACTTTATGTGAGGACTTACAGTTTTAAGTGTTTTAGTTTTTAACTATGTTATGTTTTTGAAATTATGTGTTTCATAAGTGAATATTTAAAATGTTTGGAACAAATTTTGAGTGCAAATATGTAAGTTGAAAATGAAAAAATTCGCGCATTTTACATTACATAGTTAAAAACTAAATGCTTTGTTTCCAACAATATAAGTATACATTAAAAATTGATATTTTGTTCATGTCTTTTTCAGGTTCCATTTTTGCCAGGCCGTAAGGCGAAACATGACGAAGCAGAAAGCCTTATTCGAATATATATGATCTTCAAGAAGTGCCTTTATCACCAAATCTTAGCATTGCCTTTATTACCGCAGGAGTTAATAAAGTGCTCATTCAACGATATAAAGTCAAAAATATTTCTGATAGACAGCAAGAACTTATTTTTACCGTTTTTAAAATATTTTGAAAACCAGTGGATCAATATTCAATATTTTTTAGCAGATATAAATATTTTATTTATATAAATAGGTTGGATGTAAAAACTTCTCCCTACATAATCGGGACACGAGCACAACTTCTGCCGTTGAAGCATACAACGGATTCCTAGGTCGATGTGCCGAAAAAAATTGACACTTTTTTAAATTCGTTCAAATAATTCGAAACGAGGAGTTTTTTAAAAGTCGTCATTTCGAAATGTTGTGCGAAAGTGAAGGATCTGTTGTTAAAAGAAAAAGGAAGAGTAGTGTTGAAAAAAATGAAAAAATTCAGGAAGCATCGCTCTTACTAAAATATGGGAAAATAACAGCCGCTACATTTCTCTCCCGAATGGTGTACGCAAAAAATGGTATATGTGTAAACATGGTAGAGTAGCAAAATATTTTTCAAGAAGAACCTGATAACGTTTTATCTGAAGACCTTGACGATCCACCCTCGTATAGTCAGAATATTGAGTGCTTAGTTTGTTGGGATAAAAGCTCAAACATTGTTCTACTTCCCTGCAAACATATGAAAGTTTGCGACGAGTGCAACCTCAAATTACAGGCTGATGCAATTTCCAAAGGCATGCAAAATTATATCTGCCCGTACTGCCGAACAATTGTGGAAGACACCATGCAGATATATACCTGACTTCTTATTGATTAAGTATTTATACAAATTTATCTAATTATTATATAAACAATGAAAAAATTTTGTTTTTTGTTATTTTTTTTTTGTTATGTATAAAATTTGAATACTTTGATAGTTTTTTTTTTTGTATTATATAAATATAATGTTTGTTTTGAATATTTAAAAAAAAACAAGAGTTACTTTATTTTTGAATTTTTTTATTGGGGTCTTTGTTCATTCTTACTTTGGGGACTTCTTTCATAATATCATTAGGGTTTTGATTCATAATGAATTAAGTTCCTATTAGTGGGGACTTAGTTCATTCCCATTTTGGGGCCTTAATTCATATCATCGTTGGGGTTTTATTTCATTATGAACTAAGTCCCCATTTTTCGGGCCTTAATTCATTTCCGTTTTGGGGCCTTAGTTCATTAAGGCCTTCGTTCGTGCCGCCCCTTCACCTTCTCATTTTACAAATTGGGGTTCTATTTCATATGAAATAAGACCCCAATAATGGGATGTTATTTCATTTTTGTTTAGGGTATTATTTCATTTAGTTGGAGTCTTATTTCATTTTTTAAACTGGGATTTTATTTCATATGAAACAAGCCCCAAAGTTTTGTGGAAGATATTTAATTTTATTTTTGGGGGGTTATTTCGTGGGGGTTTATTTCATGCCGCCGAAGCAATAATTATGAAATTTTGTACTGGACAATATTTAGCCAAATGCCACTCTCCTATAGAGTTTTTCCATACCCATTCTGGTACCTCCCATACAAAAGTTGGGCCGATGACCAGTTTATCGACAAAATTACAGTCGTAAACCACAACCTATCTTTATGAAATTCCATACAAAAGTTGGGAGTATCTCCGGTTGACCGACTTCTTTTTGATTTAATACAATTTGGTACTGATCAATATTTTGCAAAAGCTACTGTGTAAAATAAATTACCAACTTCGACATGCCTATTTTTGTACCTCCTATATAAATATTGGGCGGGCATTGGATTGGTAGTCCCAAAAAATCCCCAAAACCACTTACGATCCTAACCAACATGGTTATTAAATAATATTGAATGCCAATTTGCATACGGCCGCATTGCATTCACGCACTTTCGTTCTACTTAAGGGTCAATATAGGCGTTTTTTAGCAGAACTTGAACGCAATGGATAACTTTGGGTGAGGGTATATTTAAGTCGGTTCACCCGACTGAAATTTATGTACTGGTTTTTTTTTTATTTGTATAACAATACTTTATTTTTATCATGAGTACCATTTTTATTATTTTGTTAATATTTAAAGCGGTATAAGTCCAAATGAAACACAGAAACGACACTTCTCCATCATCTAAAGTATAAAGCCAAATATTTTTGATTCTAAAAGTTCAATATCCCCACAAAAATTTTGGAAATAAAATTAAATTTGTATGTGAACAAATATTTTTTAAATCATTCAAACACTAACCCTTCAACTATTTCGAAACGGATATGTGTGACTTAGGCCATAGAGAAATAGACAAGGGTCTATCCCTCTCTTTACTGTATCTTGATGACGACGAGGTTGGTTTGTGGTTTATGGTTGTCCATAAAGCCACAGAGCACTATAAAAGAGCTTCTATGCCTCTCATCGAGTTCTCTTAATGACAACGAGGTAGTATGCCATTTCATCAAGTTCGAGTTGCTTTGGTAATTTATTGGTAATTTAGAAATAAAAGGGAATGCGTATTTTCGTTCGATGGAAACATAATTTACCTGTCATTAGTATCAATCAAACACTTTTAAACTGAGTTTGCTGCATGGTCTATAATCTGTATGTACAAGGTGGCGCAAAAGTAAACTTCCAATGTTTTTTGGCTGTAATTTAAAAAAAAAATTAAAAACTTTGATTCTTCTTGTGGATTATTTTTATTTGGTCTTTTAATTTTCTTTACATCAAGTCGAGAATATGATGTCATGTAAATGGCCGCCGCCACAGTTGATTGTCATTTGAGCCCTTTTTATGGCATTTTCCATCACTTTGGCCAAAACTTCCGGCGATAGGTCCTCACATTCTTGACGGATATTGTCTATAAGAGCTGCAAGAGTCTGAGGCTTGTTGACATAAACCCGCGACTTCAAAAAGCCCCACAAAAAGAAGTCTGTAGCGGTCAAATCAGGCGTTCTTGCTGGCCAGTGCAAATCGCCAAAACGGGAGATTAGGCGCCCGGGAAATGCATACTTCAGCATATCGGTTGTGGCACGTGCAGTGTGTGCCGTTGCACCGTCCTGTTGGAACCACATATTTTCCAATCCCAATTCAGCAAGTTGCGGCAAAAAGAACTCGTTGATCATTGCTCTGTAGCGCTCACCATTCACAGTAACCGTTTTGCCCGCGACGTCTTCGAAGAAAAAAGGTCCGATGACTCCTCCAGCGAAAACAGCACACTATACAGTGACTTTGAGCGGATATAATGGCTCTTCGTGGGTTACACGCGGATTTTCAGTGCCCCAGAAGCGTAAATTTTGCCTATTTACGTACCCGCTAAGATGGAAATGGGCCTCATCATTCATGATTATTTTTGATGAAAAATCATCTTCCTCTTGGTGGTGATTAAGGATGGCTTGAGCGTATGTTAGACGCGATTGGCGGTCAGCAGCTAACAGCTGATGCACCGTATGGACTTTGTACGGAAACATATTCAAATCTTGTGCCAAAATTCGCTGTAAAGACCGTCGACTGATACCCATTTGCGTGGCACGTCGTCTGGTCGATGTCGACGGCGCATCCATGACATCCTCGGCTACTGCAGCAATAATATCTGCAGAACGGCTACTCCGGGGTATGCCACGCCTGGCAGCATCTCGTGTTGTGCCAGTCTCTTCGAGGCGAGCGGCTAAACGTCGCAGTGTTTCACCAGTAGGCGTTGAATATTTCCCTATAAGTCAGGTTGTGCCAAAGTCACCGACCGATTATTGGTCAAATAAGTAGTCAGCAATATTCCGCGTTCTGGAGCAGTGTAGCGTAACATTGTTTATTAACGTGTATTTCGCATGTGTTTACTACACAAATGTCAAAACAGGACTGACATTAGGGGCCAATGGTAAAATTTATAGCATTTTCTGATAGGAGGATTACTTTTGCGCCACCTTGTATAAATAATGGTCTATAATCTGTATGTCTTTTATCTCTCATTCTTCGTCATTTCCCTAGTGGCTTTTCGATCAGCTGTGCCATAGAAACCCCCTGATAAAACGAACATACATGAAAGGGAATACGTATTTTCGTTCGACGCAACCAACATAAAACCTAATTTAGATGTCATTAGTATCAATCAAATACTATTTAAACTTAGTTTGCTGCATGGTTTGATTCTGGTTACTTATCGCTCTCTCGTCTATCCACTCTGTTTTGTATCGTTTTCCTACTACGTAGTCGATCAGCTGGGGCATGGATACCCCATGATCGAGTTCGAGTTGCTGTGGTATTTTACTGTTTGTTTGGACATAAAACGGACGGAAATAAAAGGGAAAATTCAATATCTTTTTGTCAAGTAAACATGTTAAAGTTCTGTGAAAAACCGAAACCGGTTATGTGACGGTTGTAAGAATAGTAATAATAAATTATATGATTTTCCAATTTTAATGAAATTCTGGATTAAGAAATATGATTTCTATTTTCAAGTATGATTTTATGCTTCAATAAATTCTAACTGACATTTTCAAACAAAGTTTTTTTTTCAAATTTCAAAAAGAGTTAGTGAATTGAATAAGAATTTTAATTTTTTGTATTCAAATTTCATAATAGCCTCGTTCTTTTCGTCCAGTATACGCGTATACGTTACAGTCGATAATATTCCCCTATAAGTCGAGCTGTGGATAGTAGAGTTGTCGGGTTTCAAAACAAGTAAAATAAATGAAAATGTGAACTTGTCAATATTGTTTAGTTTTAACAGTTTCAGCTTTACCTGGAACAGACTCAAATTTACTGTACTCAAGTATTGTCTCGCTACTTACAATTCGAAGGTGGCATGATGGATAGCATATGCAACTAACAACCGTGAGACCTGGGTTCGAATCCTGGTTAAGTCGCATTTCTTTTTAAATTAATGTTTAGTTTTCAACTATATTTTTAATGATGTTATTTTTTTTAATACTGCTGGTATATGAGATGTTAAAACAATAATTAGTACGAGAAATAATAAAAACAATATTTTAATTGTGTGCTTTCTCTGAGGTTTGAACTCACGTTCAATCGATTTGTAGGCAAAAATGTATGCTCTAGGCCAGAAGCTCTGACACGGCTAAAGAGGCAAATAAAGAAGCAAATACATTGTGGTAAATGTTTAGTTTCTTAATTCGCACAAAAAATTTAAATTTTTTTCGTATTACAGACAGTCCCGTTTGTCGGATATTGAAAATCCAAAAAAATTTATTTGTTTTTTTCGACTTTATTGAACTGCATCGCATATAGGTTTGGAGATATTGCTCTCAAATTTCCTACAGTAAACAGAGTAGTTTCATGGCTTTAGGGTATGTATGTGCTAAATATTTCAAAAACTATCGTTTTTGATCAGTTTGACGCGACCAATATAAGTTCTTAGGACCAGAAACCTTCAATGAATATATACAGTTGAAAAGGTTGATATGTTCCCGAATTGATTAGGGTAAAAATCAACATAAGATAAGCAAAATGGGTCATAATTTTTAGTTCCAAAAGTTTTGGACGACGTAAGTTAAATCTCAAATTTGGACCAAAACGTGAATAACTATTTTGTTCTCCCCAACTTTTAAAAACGAAGTACACAGGTAAAAGGATGATACAATGCTCTTTCTAATTTTGACATTCTGGATACCAATTTGAGTTAATTTGCCGGAGCTATATCGTAAACATCCCTTACAACATACAATTTAGCATGTTTACAACTAAAATTTACCTCAGTGACCATAAATTTCGTCCACGGCTGTTATTGAGTTGAATTTCAATAGTATTCTCTGCCTACAATCGGTTTTTAACAGAACTTACAAATGTTTACTAGATCAAAAGGTATTGCATTTTGGCCGACTGAAAGCGATTCTTAACCACTGTGAGGCGGCCATAAGGCCGAAATCATATTCAGTCATTGCTACCATAAAATTATCTTTTACAAATTTATTTAAATTTATAGTCTATACGTCTTAAACCAGAGGAGTAAAATCCAATGAAATCGAAAAATTACATGGCGATTAACCTATAGTTAAAGTGAAATGTAAAAACATAATGTTACATCCCATGAATGGACAACGCAGTGTTTCTGACTAACAATGGGCTGTGTGTGTTTTCTAGCTTGGAAACTACAAATTGGAAACTACAGTTGTACACCAGATCCGAAAGACTTTTTGAGAATTTTTTTTTGTGTGGGTAATTACTCGATAGAGTATCCGTCAGAAAGCGAGGGTGGTCATAGCATGCATCGAACCCACGTTGTCACGCACAAGAGTAAAGCATACTAACGGTTGCACCACCGACGCACAGAGGGGTGAAATCGCTAAAAATGGATATTAATTGAAAAATGAAAATTTGTTTTTTTGAAAAATACTTAGTATCCGATTAAAGTATATAAAATTCTACATCACTACTGAAAATTTCAATGTCATATGTTGTTTACTTGTCAAGCTGCATTGTGTTAAAGTTAAGTAATTTTTGAGCTATTCGCGCACAATAGTGTTAATTGAAATTCGGTATATTTCGACGCTTAATATATAGTTTTTCGCAAGTCAAAAGTAATGCTTTCACTATGGAATCTTCAACCTCAGGTATTTTAGCGTTGTTCTAAAAATAATTGTGTAAACAAAAAATGTGTAGAAATATTTTTAAAATATATTTTAAAATGTGTCTAAATTTTGGCTATTTTCAAAATATTTGTGGATATTTAAATATTAATGGTGTTATTTGGCGTTAGTATATTAATTTTTTAACAAACTACAGTTCCTAGGCTTTCATATTCAGTAATAAAATGTGCCGCGTTTTTGCGCGAATTTTTTTTTATTAAATTAACTGTGAAAATAGTCACTCAAGCAAAGAACACCAGTTCTTGTCTTTTGTTTGCTTTGTCTTCGTTTTCTTTGTTATAATTGTTGCTTTTGTATATCGTTAGCAACTGTGTGTTACAATGACAAGAGTATTTGTTATTGTGCGTTATGTGTTGTGTATTGAAATGTGAAAACGTCAAACGTATTGAAAGTGATGTAAAAGCTTGTAATTGGTAACTGGTACTATACAAATACTTTAAGCTTCTGATCTTTTGCAAACTCCTATCTAAACTTTTTAGGAATAAGCAGCAAAACAACATTTTTCTCTCGTCGGAGCCTTTACGATATTATTCGAAATGCGGACTCTTCGCAACTTAATGAAAAAATTAATATATTGAAAGAAGAAATAATAAAGCGTACGAGCCCTATTGACATGAAAGATTTTGAAGTGAAATTCAGCACTTTCATTTCTGAATTCAAGAAGCGATGGTCCAAATCGAATAGACATCATGAGCGTTTTTCTGTGCAATACAAAAATTGGTTAGACACTTCCATCTCGTTTGTAAATCACCCAACAAATAAGAGAGGTCGCAAAGAATTGGAATTTGATGAATGTTCTACAAAAACAAAAAAATGCACGGCCTTACGAGATAATTCATCGCTGTCTGAGTTAAGTTATGCCACTCAAATGAGTTTGCGAGCGTCTGGCCAAATAGAGGCGTCAAAAATATTGAAAGATGTTACTTCGTCCCCTTCTAAAGCGACATTATATAAGGCAAGTTTAACATCAAAAGAACAGGGAAAACATCTGAGTGCGGAAGCAGCATTACTTGTTATGGTAGAAGCAAAGTTAACGCGCAGTCAGTATGAGGTGATTAGAAAAGCTGCTCCGGATAAGTTTCCTTCTTACAAAGTCGTCCAACAAGCGAAGAGATGCTGTTACCCTAAGAGCGAGGCAATAACAGTGTCCGAAACAAAAGCTGAAATAAGTCTGCAAGCTCTTCTTAATCATACTGTTGAGCGTTTGATTTTACTTCAAAAAGATGTTTTTGCAACCTTAAGTAATGAAGATTTGTCAAAAACTATTTTGTATTGTAAGTATGGATTTGATGGTAGCTCTGGACACAGCTCATATGAGCAAGCTTTCCACGGCCATGATGCCAGTGACGCAGCTGTTTTCATAACGTCTATTGTTCCGCTACGAATTATGTGCGAAAATAAGATCATTTGGAAAAACCCTCGTCCATCCTCAACAAGATTTTGTAGGCCTTTAAAAATCGAGTTTATTAGAGAATCATCTAGTGTCTCCACACAAGAAATGACATGAGTGGAAAAGGAAATAAGTGTACTTGAAAATTCTCTAGTGTACATTGAAAACAGACTTGTAAGCGTAGCTCATAAACTCATGTTAGTACTGATAGATGGAAAAGTCTGCAACGCACTAACAGACACAAAATCAACCCAGAAATGTTATTTATGTGGATCCACGAGTAAAGAATTTAACGATATTGAAAGAAGGATCGCTAAGGAGGTTAAAACAGACACATTGCAGTTTGGTCTTTCTATACTGCATGGTTGGATACGTTTTTATGAATGTCTTCTTCACGTGGCGTATAAATTACCAATTAAAAAATGGCAAGCAAGAACCGATTTCGACAAATTGGTTGTTGCTGAAAACAAGAGTCGTATTCAAACAGAATTTAGAAAAAAAACTCGACTTATTATAGACCAACCTAAACCCGGTTTCGGCAATTCAAATGATGGCAACACAGCAAGAAGATTTTTTGAAAACGCTGAAATCACAGCAGATATTACGAAACTAGATCTGGAGCTGATTAAGGACATGCACACAATATTAATTGCCGTATCTTGTGGTCATGGCATCAATGTAGAAAAATTTAGAGTATTTGCTCAGAATACAGCTCGACTTTTTGTTAAGAACTATCAGCGGTTTAACATGCCACCAACCTTGCATAAGTTTTTAATACATGGCCCAGAAATCATTCTGCATGCGATATTACCGATCGGTGAACTGTCTGAGGAAGCCCGAAACAAAGATTTTAAAAACTACAGAGAACATTTTTCTCGCAAATGTAGTCGGGAGGATTGCAATCGAGACATATTAAATAGGTTCCTACTTACTTCAGATCCAATCCTATCTGGTAAAACAAAATTGCCAAAAAAAAGAAACTCCACCAACTTCCAAAATCAGTAGTAGATCTACTAGTTTCGCCTTCAGTTTTGACGAACGTGGCACCAGAAGGCACAAATCATGATACAGATGACGACGATGATTATATCGAGGGCGATGCATTGGAGTTTGATGACTTTGGGCATATTTTTTAAAATAGCAGGTCAGAAACACATGTCTTATAATAAATATATACATTAGATACATCCAAAAGTTCTTTTATATATATATATATAAATACTTATATATATATAATAATATAATACGATATATATAAATACTTATGTATAAACTTTTTTACTATTTTGTAGATATGAAGGAACAAGCTATTTATATTTTTGAACAAAACGCTCACCGGACACATCCGTACACGATCGAACAATTTTAATATCTGCTTTGAGTCCCGAATTTAGTTACATATATGATACAATAATCCCCCTTTCGTCTACGTAATTATATTAAAAATAAATTGATTACTATGTAAAAATTGTATTAATTTTTTTTCCAAAAAAGCATTTTTTAAAAGGGGGCGTGGCACCGCCCTATTCCACCTTGGATGTAATTCATTCTGTACGATCAACATATATACCAAATCTCATCTTCATACCTCTGATAGTTCATGAGATATATCCGTTCTAAGTTTTGAGTTATATGGGCGGTGCCATGCCCCTTTATCCAATCATAACCAAGTATAGCCAAGGACTATTAGTAGGTCAACAGTACAACATTGGGAAAGTTTTGTGACAATCACTCTATTATTATGGCCGCCAGAGCGATTTTTATGAGGGGGGAGTGGCACCGCCCACTTTTCCAAAAAAAATTATAGCCTATGTCACTCAGTGATAACGTAGCATTCTAATAGTGAAAGAATTTTTGAAATCGGATGAGTAGTTTAATTGATCTCCATTTTTTGCAATTTCACCCCTCTGTGCGACCTAAGCTAAAAAACTACACTAAAGTCTGCTTCCATTTTTTTAAAATACATTTATATAAAGTTAGTTAATTTACCAAACATTTCTGAAGACAAAATCAAACAGTCATCAAAATTAATTTGACGCCAATTGGCAGAAAACGTTGTTATCAATCAGTGTAACGACTGTTATAGTTAAAATGAATTTTTTGGTTCGAAAATCTCGTCTTTGGAGGTTTCGTTTAACCAAACATCTCTTTTTAAATACAGCTGTTAATTCAGCTGTTAATTTACGCGAAATTTCGAAATGACAGTATGCTGGTGCACTGTGAATGCCCATGTCTCTCGTGGGTCGGCTGACAAAAGAGATAAATAATTTTTATTTTTATTTCACTTTAAAATACTCTCCCTCATTATCACCACCTCAAGTTGATATCTCTTTAATAGCTTTAATCAGATATTGTGTTAATGGCCCTCAGTTTCATATAAGTCTCACTTTCATTTAAGTTTCAATTTCAGATTTGTACATTGCAAATATTTGCTAAATCATCTGAATCAATTTGAATTAATTGTTCATTTAAATTCCACCACTATTCAACACAATAAGATTAAATGATAAATTATAATTCATAAAAAGACAATTGCAAAAAACTGTATCTCAATAATTGCGAGTGTTGCAATACACCACCATTACGAACACAATTATCCTCTGATATTCTCACATATTTCAAGATAAAATTGTGCATCTACTCCACCCACTCGCGAAATCCAAGCAAGAATGTCATACAAAACTAAAATGAAATTATGATTATTACCTAAGTTACTGCCCACCATTGGATACACACTGAAAAAAAACATTACCTGTCACAAATATATTTTTAGCTGGCAATTGGCGAAACTATGCAACCATTTTTTGTAATTGCAAATTGCTAGTATATTATACAGTGTTTCAAAAGTGACCACCCTATTGGAAGATGCTCTTATTTTTGCAAATGGCCACCATTGTCATTTGTGGACTAGACAGATGTAGAATACAAGTAAACAAGCCATGGAGCGATACACTCCCCAAGAACGCGGAATAATCGTGTCTATTTTTTTGCGTTACAATTCGTCTGTGGTGTTGGCGCAGCGCGAATACCGTCACCGACTCCCCGGCCGTCCGACACCGACTGCGCAAACACTGCGCCGTTAGGCCACTAACCTTAAAGAGTATGGGACCACACGAGACGTTGCCAGGCGTGGCCGGCCCCGGGAACGCCCGTTCTGCCGAGAATATCGCCACTGTTGCCGAGGATGTCGAGCTGTCGCCGGAAACATCGACCAGACGTTGTGCCTCGCAATTAGCCATCAGCCGGTCCTCCCTATGGCGAATTTTGGTCAAAGACCTGCGCATTTTCCCGTACATAGTCCAGTCCGTCGGTGGTGCAATGGTTAGTGTGCGCGGCTCTTGTACATGAGATCCTGGGTTCGAACCCTGCTCTGACCACCTTCAAAAAAAATTTCTTTCAGCGGCGGTCACCTCGCATAGTGACGGCGACACTATCGAGTATATAGCCATGATAAAGCTTCTCAAAATACCGTTCGGAATCGGTGTAAAACTATAGGTCCCAATCAGTGAGTGAAAACTGGAAAGCGCACAGCTCAGTGATTGTGAGAAGTTCTCCCCGGTCCCTTCATGGGATGTAATGGGAAATCATTTATTTATTTTTTAGTCCAGTCCGTGCATCAGCTGCTGCCTGTCGACCGCCAAACGCGTGTAACCTACGCCCAAGCCATCCTCAATCTCGTGGACGAAGTGGACGATTTTTCCACCAAAATCATAATGAGCGATGAGGCTCATTTCCACCTCAGCGGGTACTATCGCTATCTGGGGCACCGCAAATCCACGAGTGATGCACGAGGAGCCGTTACACCCGCTCAAAGTGACTGCATGGTGCGCTGTTCACGCTGGAGGAGTCATCGGGCCATTTTTTTCGAGAACGCCGCTGGTCAAACGACAACAGTGGACTGTGCGCGCTATAGGGCCATGTTAACCGAGTTTTTTCTGCCGCAATTCGACGAATTAGGACTGGAGGACATGTGGTTCCAACACGACGGAGCAACGGCACACACTGCGCGAACCACAACCGATATTCTGAAGGCGGCGTTCCCGGGTCGCTTCATCTCTCGTTTTGGCGATTTGCACTGGCCCGCAAGATCGCCCGATTTAACCGTTCGAGATTCTTTTGTGTGTTTTTTTGAAGACCCATGTTTACGTGAACAAGCCCGAGACCCTGGAAGCCCTCAAGGCCAACATTCGACACGAGTGCGAGAATCTGTCGCTCGAAGTTCTCGCCTAAGTGATGAAAAATGCCATAAAACGAGCCCGTATGATAATTAATTGTGACGGCGCCCATTTAACCGATATCATCTTCTCAACTTAACCAATAAAATTCTAAAGGTTCAAATAAACATAATCAAAAAACAGAATCGAAGTTTTTCATTTACAAAAAAATGAGAGCCAAACAACATCGGATGACTTCTTTCGAAATTTGACGCAAATTAAAATAAAATTTGTAAATATTGTAATATATTCATTATATATGTCTTTTATTTATTTAAACAAAATATAACATTATGAAACAATATCACAATTAGAGAATGGCCAGGCGGGAATTTCCAGCAATTCCGAGCATGTTCAATTCCCACTTTCCCGGGAATCCCGAGAAATTTGCTAAAGAAACCATTGGAATATTTCAGCAAAAAATTTAATCTTGCAGCTCATCTTGCACTAGGATACTCCTCATTTGTTTTAAATTGGTGTATTTTCGTAAAATATTAGTTCACTGAAATAATATCGATTATTCTTAGGGGTGCGTGTTCTAGAAGACTTTTGGAATATTCCTTGTAGCCTTGATCCACCAACACAATTTTTGTTACTACGAATATAAGTATCAATTGTGAATCTTAGGAAAAAAACAATGGTTTAACAATGTAATAGATACGTTTTTGAGATTTAAATTTTTATTATTTTATTATAAAGGGTTTTCCAATTTGAGTGACCTAATTTCTAAGTGACGTTTCGGCCATTTGTAGTATGTCATCATCTGTATTTTTTTTACATTTAATTCATTAATGTTTACAATTTCATCATGGAGAGATATGCGCAAGGACAACATTTAGAAATTATTATTTCCTCCCTTCTCAATCTCCAATTTCAACTTTTCGTGCGCTTTTGCCATTTTATAGTCGTAATAATCGTCCACCTGTGCTCGCTATTCGTCGAGTAGTTGCAAATTACGATCGTACATTTTCTTTAGATAATGCTCAAGTGCCAATAAGACAAATAACCGCTCGAAGTTCGGAAAATATTGCTGCCGTTCAGGCAAGTATTGCTGAAAACCGCAATTTCTCGATTCCGAGACGTTGTCAACAATTGCGATTGTCTCAAACCACAATCTAGCTGAGTTTGAGAAAGGATTTGGGCTTGCATCCTTATAAAATTGCTATCACTCAAGAACTGAAGCCATTGGACTACCGCAAACGTCATGAAGTTGCTAATTTTGTCTAGGAACAACTTTAAAACGATTACTATTTTTTTAAGAAAATCATCTTCTCCGATGAGGCTCACTTTCATCTGAGTGCTACGGTAAATAAACAAAACTGTCGATTCTGGTGCGAAAAAAAATCCACAAATTATTCGTGAACAATCATTACATATACCTAAATTGACAGTTTGACGTGGTTTCTGGTTTGGTGGAATCATCGGTCCGTACCCCTTTCTAAATGAAGCTGGTTACACCGTTACTGTGAATGGAGAGCGGTATAGATCGATGATAACCAGTTTTTTATGGCCGAAATTGGAAGATGTTGATCTTGACAACATCTTGCTCCAACAAGACGGAGAGCTACGTACCACACAGCATGTGCAACAACAGAATTATTGGGAGAAAAGTTCCGAATTTTTTTTTCGCGAAGACCAACATTTAGGGGATGTCCCCTATAAATGCAGCATTGCATTGAACTTAGGAAAAGGGGATATTAGTAGGGGGAAAGAGAGAGAAGTAATTGTTAAGATTCGATTATTTAAAGAAATTGTGACATTGAATGGCCTATAAGAAGTTGTGATTTAACACCATTAGACTATTTCTTGTGGGGTTATTTGAAGTCATTGATCTTTAGGAATAAACCAGTCTCTCTTCAAGCTTTACAAGTCGATATTAAACGTGCTATTCATGACATACGACTTGATTTAGTAGAAAAAGTGCTCGTAAATTGGGATCATTGAATTCGTTCCTGCAAAAGAAAACGTGGAAGCCATTTGAAAGATGTTTTATTCAGAACTTAATTGTATCGATTGTGCTTCACATTAAATAAAAAAACCATTTGAATTTCCTTAACAAATAGTGTGTGTTTTTTTAAGAAATCATATCACTCAAATTGAAAACCCCACTAGAATTCTTCACAGTATTGTAAATATTTCAAATATATATGTATTGAATTTTTGACAAGATCAGATCAATAACAATACTTGGCACTTCTATCTTCTATCTGACTTCACACCGTTATTTTCTAAAATACTTTCAAGAACCTCTTTCTTCTTGGATTTTGGCATATGCCTTAGAAGAGCAATTATTACCTCACCTCCTTCTCCAATAGATCGGAGTCGTTGTTCTTTGATCCGTGTATTCTTTTATACGTAAGATGTGTGGCTTTATGGCAAAGTACTACACTAAATACTTATTCCTTTTTCGACTTTTTTAATAATGATTTTTTTTTTTGATTTTTTTGTCACATTTTTTTTTTTCGATAACTCCGAAACTATTGATCAAATTATAAAGTGTTGTAGGTGTAAGTTGCTGATAATATAAATGTAAATATTTCCGAATTTATTTCAACAAAATAGACCGAGTTATTTTCCAGTTAAGATATATTATATGGAGAAATATAAATAAATAAATAAAAATTAAAATCCAAAAAACGTTTTACGTTGCAAATCTAAGTGGACAAAATTAAATCACATCCTTTCTAAGTTGAAAAAAAATATATTAATATTTCGTTTCGAATCCTTTATTCTGGATGACACACGCACATTTTGCCGGCTTAGAGGATATTAAATTATAAGTTATATTCGGTTATACTGCTTCCCAGGTAATTTTTACGGCTTCGAAAAGATCTGCCTTTATTTTGCGATTTTCTCGTTTGATTTTCGTGTTAGTGATCTCCCACAAGGTCTCAAATAGGTGAAAATCAGGCGATTAAGCAGCCAACGAAGAAATTCTATCCCATTGTTCTGGAACCTATCCTTAACTACTTTTGCTGCATGTTTTGGATCGTTATCATGCTGGAACCTCCATTGGAGTGGCATTTCTTCATAAGCATATGACAACATTACGTCCTTTATTATGTCGGAATATTTGAAACGATCCATAGTTCCATCGATCTTATGAATTGGCCCAATCCCTTGTCCAGAAAATCATCTCAAGTCCATTATGTTACCTCCTCCGTGCTTTACAGAGCCTTGCCTCCATATAGCCAAGGCCAATCTCAACTGGAGTGCCCAAAAATGGAAAAGTGTGCTGTTTTCTGATGAATCCAAGTATAATTAGAAGGCAACATATGGCATAAGGCCTATACGCAGACCAAAAGGGGAAAGGTGGATTCATAAATATAGCAAAGGCATTGTAAAGCATGGAGGAGTTTCCAAAAAACAAAGCAACAATTGGACCTCAAAAATGTATATTATAACCTATTAATCATCGTGTCTCAAACATGTAATATTGAATAGCAAACACAATGTGTTTGGACAGAAGTATAATATATTTGCGGCAAGCTACAAACAAGTTATATTTAAACAACAAAAATATACAGATTTTTCAGCGTGAATAGCGATTTTGAAACGAAGTTCCTTATCGCATGTTGCGGGGATGGGGGCTAAATGAAAATATTTTAAACAACTTTTTTTTTAACCGTATTATGCTATAACCCTGTATACTACCCAATATTATTCTGCATACTTTTAGGATTTCGTAGTTTAGTGTTTGAAAATTGTTCCAATTCGTTTTGTTATTTTATTTTATTGCATACCTTTAGATATAATATGCCAATGCAGTGTGTGTCAAAAATTTGCACAGTGATGGACGTTAAGAATACCAAGCCAATTATGTTACACCTTTCATGTGGGCTTTGGGATAGTCATGCCCATGTGAAGTGTGCTGGCTTCAATGGAAGGCATTATGACATAATTACGGCTAAGGAAAGCGGGCTTCGCTAAACATGTTGGAAGTGTAGGGAATTCGCTGTTGACTTTTATGAGCTATTTAAGGAGGCCAAGAAAGGATTTCAAAATGTAAATTCAGATTTTGTCTCTATTAGTTCGAAACTTAAATCGTTGGAGGATATGTTTGATGATTTTAAATGGTCTGAGGACATCTCGTCCTCCCCAAGACGGAATAAAATCTTCTAGTGATCGTAATTTAATTGTACCAGTAACTCCTAACTTGTATAATTTGGACAGTCTTTTCTTATCTCCGAAACAGTCGTCGTGTGTTGTTCCTGCATCCACAGATGTCAAGGACCGTAATTATTATGAGTCTTATTATAAAAATGATATACTAATGATTATATTATTAATTTTAAGTATTTTTCGAACGAAGTTCCTTATCGCACGTTGTGGGATGGGGGCTAAATGAAAAAAATTGTAAAAAACTTTTTTTTAACTACTTTATTACAACCCATTATTATCAACTATATTGGGTACTTTTGGTTTGGTTTGGTTTAATGGAAAGTTTTCTAGATGGAGCCTGCTTATTATATATTGTAGTTTTGAACCTAATAAAAGGTAAATTTAGAAAAGCCAAAATGAAAGACTGGCAAATCCATGAAATACAATGCATTGAAATACAATACATTAAATGCATTACATTTGGCATTACAATTGGTTTGTGTCTAGACTAACATATGGTTAGATTTTTTTTGTTTAATGGGAATTTTTCTATTTGAAGCATGTTTATTACATATTGTAGTTTTGAACCGAATAAAAATTAAATTTAGAAAAGCCAAAGTGAAAGAAGTTTAAAAAAGTAACATTTTCTTAAATAAGTGCGTTTTCTAAAAAAAATTAAATTTTCTCAAAAAATACATATTCATATTCTACATTACATTTGCTACAGTACATTTGCTTAAAAAAGTAAATTTTCTGAAAAAAAGTAAGTTTTTAAATAAGTACCTTTTCTTAAAAAAGTACATTCCCTTACAACAAATAAATTGCCTTTTCTTAAAAAACTGTCGTCTCTTTAAAGAGAACCTTTTATGTAAAATAAAATAACATTTCTTGAGATAAGTGCCTCCTCCTAAAATTGTACCTGTTCTTGAGAAAAAGAGCAATTCCAAAAAAAAATTCGCATTTCTTAAAAAAAAAACCTTTTGTTCAAAAAAAAAAAATCCTTCTCTTAAAAAATACCTTTCAATCAAAAACTCCTTTTCTTAAAAGTACCTTTTTTAAAAAATAAAGTAATACCTTTTATTTTCTTTTCTTGAGATAAGTAGCTTTTCTGAAAATAAGAAAATTTTCTTAAAAAAATAACCTTTTCCTAAAAAGTGTACCAGTTCTTTAAAAAGTACCTATTCTTAAAAAAGTACTTCTTTGTAAAAAATTCATACTCTTAGCCTTTTTCTCATAGAAAGTACTCCTTGTTTAAAATTAATCCTTTTGTTAATAAAACATTAGCTTTTAATAAAACAAGTACCTCTCGTTATAGAAAGGACCTTTTCGGGAAAATATAATACATATTCTTACAAAAAGGAACTAAAAATAGACTTTTTTTTAAAAAAAATACATTCAATAAAAAAAAATTCTTAAAAAAGTATATCATTTTACAAAAAGTATATTTTCTTTAAGATCCATTTAAATTGTTGTATTTTTCAACAGGCGCCTTAGGCGTGTTGCAACTGCCTAGTACGGAATATACAGCGAAAGGAACTTTGTTCCAACCGGGTGTCCCATGACACCTCATTTAATTTTCTTTTATAAAACTGTGTTCTGATTCTGTTAAATTGTATAAAGTGAAGGGAAAATGTGGTTATATACAACATACTCAAAAAGCTTGGAAAGGTTTGACAACTTGCAAATAGGTCTATAATTACAAATGTCTCCCTTGGAACAAGATTTATGAACTGGTGTGATGGAAACTATTTTACAAACTTCTAAAAAAAATGGCAACAGTTCAATGATAAATTAAATAAATAATTTAATAGCACACCTATAGATGAACTGCACTTTATAGATAATCGGCAGAGATACCATCAATATCAACCTTAGTTTATTCCTGAAGTTTTTGCTGAATTGAAATATCATTCGTTTCCGATATATTGAAGAGTTCCTGTAGGTTATTGTTGTCATTGACCACCTTGACATCGAAATCTCCAAGAAATATTTGTATGCCTGCAATCAGTTGGAAGCTCACAGGAACATCAAGTTGGTTATAGTGGTCGACCTTACCTTAGTACTGTCCTCATACGCATGTACCTCAAATAGCTTGCGGAATTTTAAATTGAAACTCACAATGATGATGCTATGATATTAGTCAATTTCTAGATGATATTAGTCCATTTCTCCGTTTCTTCATTGTGTGTGACTATCAGAGGATGGATAGCACAGACCAGTTGTTAATTGGGCTTTGCCGCTATTATTTCACTCAGACTTAGGATACCCACTCTGTAGGATTCCATAACCCATTTTACCTGCTCAAGTCTCGAATTTTCTTACATTCTAAGAACATATCGTCTATCATTGTTTAACGCCAAACATCGGTATTATGTAATGACTGAAATTTAGAATGGGTAATTCATAAGACCGCTATATCAGATCCTAGTACTTGGGCTGCCCACAACCTCTAGGCAGGCATACAAATTGAGTTTTACCAACTATTTGGGGTGCCGATTTTGCCTTATTACCTAATACGCATCAGTGTTAGCATGATATTTAGGTTGTGCAACAAGTCGTCTTCTCTGTTTACCCTACGTCTGATGGTATTCTAGGGGATACTTAAAGTTTGGCCATCGGTGGTCCACCTTTCCCCCTTTGTGCGCGGCTCCTGTACATGAGAATGAGGGTTCGATCCCTGCTCAGACCACCTTACATTTCTTTCGACGTCGGTCACCTCGCATAGTAATGGCGACACTATCGAGTACTTAGCCATGAAAAATCTTCTCAAAAATACCATTCGGAACCGGTGTAAAACTGTAGGCCCCAATCAGTGAGAGTAAAGATTAGAAAGCGCACAGCTCACTGATTGCGAGAAGCTCTCCCTAATCACTTCATGGGATGCAATGGGAAACCATTGTTTTTACTTAACTTTTGGACACAATGAGAAAAAGCCCCCAGGTAGTTTGTAAATTTATCTGTGCCGAAAATGAAAAACGACTTATGTGCATTTCCAACTTTTTTAAGTGAGCATTTTTAGGAGATACTTTCCATGGGAAGTTCTGACATTTAATTGGTTATGTATACAACATCTGGCGTATGTCTTCCTGATACATAAGTCAAATTAAAAAAAAATTAGATCTGGAGGTAATTGAGACTCCAGTGGTTATCGTAGTGCACTTAGTCAATATTTTCCTAAGTGCACTTAAGACGTTTTTCCTTTTTGACACAGATATTACAAGTGTGTATAAACATTTTGATACATTTATTTTATTCTGAGTGTATCACAAAGTTAGCAAGCCATGAGAGGCCCCCTAAGAATTGCATAAAAATCTTAATAATTGCTTTGGTGACATGCATGATATACCCAGTAATACCCCGCAATATAAACGCCACAGCCATCGCCCTGGCCTCTGCCCGACCCTTCAGTTCCATCCGCTCCACAGCGTATCCAATCAAATTGAAAATGTTTAACAGAAATTAAGTTGCTGATATTAATGCAAAGATATCGACAAAACATATGGTCTTTAACCGTAATGCAAGAGGACAACAGAGACAAAATCATATTTCTGTGTACGCGAGTCGAGCGAGTGTTGCTGCTGTGGCATGTGGCATGTGGCAGGCAGCATGGCATGGTCGGTTGACTAAAACACCCCAGAAATACTATAGAATTAATATTGTTACATAGGCAACGAATGAACGAATGTACAAAAGAAAACAGAAATATTATTATAAATGACAAGAAAATGATCTGAGCCATAAGATACATATATAAATAACATTTTCAAGTGGCACATGAGTACGCGGCAACAGTAACCGAAATGGGGCCTCCAAATGCAAAAAAAAGGCAAATAAAAATGCCTTAGCAATACATGAGGTAAATATTAGAATCTGAAAAAAGTTAGCCGGTTCAATGGTTATTTAGCTGTCTGGTGGTGTTGGTGCCACAGATACAATTTGCTACATTTGATTCGAACCATGTGGCAAACGCCCAAAATGCTGGCACCACAACAATGAGAGAGTTATGTTGCAATGCCACCACAACGAAATATACGGCAAAAACACAAACCCGCTCTTGAGGTAAAATTACTTTAATGGGTGAAACTTTAAAGGAAAAAAGGCTTAAGACAAAATCTCCCTCCCAAACAGAAAACAGCATTTAAAAATACTACTTACCTTTAGTAAATTAAATTAGTTGCAGCCTAAAGAAAAATACCAACGATATCATTAAATAAAAAAAGAACACCAAAAACTGTATGGCAAAACAAATGAAGGGAAATACCAAAAGGTTCAAACGAAAACGAGTATTGTTGCTGACCACTAGAGTAACTTTCAAAAAATATTGAAATTCCTCAGCAATTCACTCAACTACAATAAAAAAAATCAAAACAGCCATACTACTAAAATTAAGGTCATACTTAATAATTACAATTAGTATTTTAAAGCACATCGACAGTTTTACATTTGGCATCATGTTGCTTCAACAATGTTGCTAATCATTACTCTAGTTACAGATTTGTTAACGAGTTCTTTATATTAATTGGCTAACATGTAAAATATAGGTTTTCTGGTAATGGAATGCAGTAGGGTGTTATCGATCCGGAGGGAACTTGTTCCCGGAACTGACTCCCTCATAGTAAGAAGAGCAACCAGTTCCTTTTGGCATTTTTCATTAACGTCTTCTGTTATATCCTATATTTATAATATATATTAGCTTTTCAACTCATCTATGTTTATACACTCACCCATTGGGATGGGGGTAAATATCATTTAATACGTAAACAAATGTAACACATAGAACGAGTCATTTTAGACGCTTAGTATCTTTGGACGAAATTCGTTTTAGGTCTTTTTAAGACGTTTGAGCCATGTCCGTCCGTCTGTCTGTCTGTATGGCTGGCTGGCTGGTCAACACGATAACTGCCGTAAATCATTAAAGATCACAATGAAATTTTGTCACTGACTATTATTTGCGAATACTGAGTTTGGGATTGAAAATGGGCTTTTTGACCAAGCCCCTTCTGGTACCTCCCATACAAATCGACACATTGAGCACAAAATCATATTTCTTTCAAAACTTTCTTCTGGTAGATTTGATTAGTTTCAACTCTCACACCGGTTAATAATCTGTAATAACTGGAGGAAATGGGCGAGATTGTCACCCCCATTCTGGTACCTCCCATACAAATCAGGGTGTTCGTCCGGGTTGTCAATCCGATAAATCGTGTGAAACACTTCCGACCTTAATGAAATTATGAATAAGGCTTCACGTTATCAAACGCCAATCACCGATTAAAGCAAGGGTGATTTTGCCACGCCCATTGTGGTACCTCCCATACAAAAGTTATTTTGCTGTCTGGTTGTTCGAGAGAAGTCCCGCAAAATCTAACCAATCTTTATTAAAGTTTGTACTAGTCAATATTTAGTCAAATAAAGCTCTCCTAAAGAAAATTACCTGTTTTGCCACACCCATTCTGGTACCTCCCATATAAAAGTTGGGCGGATGACCGGTTGATCGACGCGACAGCTCTCGTAAACTACAACCGATCTTTATAAAATTCGGTACTAGGCAATATTTTTCTAAAACCTACTGTGTAAGTAATAACTGACTATTGTGCCACGCCCAGTTTCGTACCTCCTATACTAAAGTTGGGCGTATTTGCTGTTTGCCGACTCGATATCTCCAATATATCATAATCGATCTTAATAAAAGTAGGTACTGATCAAAATTTTGTCAACAACTTGCCATGCCAATTTTTGTACCTCGCATATAAATATTGGGAGGGAAACTAACTAATTTGGGTATTCCATAATATTTACCGCAATGTCGTCAATCTGCTATTGAATATGGTCACAACCGCATTAGAGGTTGTCACAACCGCATCAGAGGTTGTTACAATCGTATTAGAGATAGTCACTGCGACATTAGAGGTTACGACAACAGCATTGAGATGTTGCCACAACCATATTTGATGTCATCATATCCGAATTAGAGTTTTTCACAACCGCATTAGAGTTTGTCACAACCGCATTATAGTTTGTCACAACCGTATTAGAGGTTGTCACAACCGCATTAGAGGTTGTCACAAACACAATAAAAGTTGTCACAAACGCAATACAAATTGTCATAACCGCATTAGATGTTGTCACAACCACATTAGAGTTGGTGACAAACACAATAGAGCTTACCCTAAACGCATCCGAATTATAGTTTTTCACAACCGCATTCGAGGTTGTCACAACTGCAATAGAGGTCGTCACAACCGCTATAGACGTTTACACAACAGCAATAAAGGTTGTCACTACCGATTAGAGATTTTTTCAAGCGAATTTCAGTTGTGGGGAATAAATTCAGCCATAATAAACTCAATTCTTTGGAACCGTTTGATAGACGTACACTTACGGGCAAGTATTGATGTAAGATTGTTCTGTGGAGCACATCATGCGTACCGCAAGGGAAAACGTACAGGGACATCACTGCATGAACTGGTAGGATACATAGGAAAATCGTTGGCTACGTTGGAGTATTCTTCGGTAGCCTTTCTTGACATGGAGGGTCCGGTCAATAATATCACACCTAATGCGATAAGATTGGCGCTATCGGCCCTTAAGGTGATAGGTACGGTACGTTACCTCATGCTCACCAGGAGACGTGTCACATCCGAATTAGGCAGCGTGACCTCTAGCAGGTATATTAACAGAGCCACAGCTTAGAGAGGAGTCTTGTCTTCACTTGTACGGTACCTGGACGACATGGCAATAGGTATATGGGGGCAAGGATCCCAGTACCCTAAGAGACATTATCCAAAGTATCTTATCGTTAGCTAAAATGCAAAAAAGGGTAACTAACCAAAAATTCAAAATCGAATTTTTTATGATTGTTATGAATGCCATTAAACTACATGTCTTGAAAAAATTTAAAACTTCTGCGGTGAAAAATCTGCCTGTAAGCTTAAAGTGAAATTAGAAAAAACTTTGTTAAAAATATTTATAGTTTTCATTTTACAAAGTTGTTTGCTTCTCCTGTAAAATTATATTGTTGTTAGTTACGCCCTTTTGCATTTTAGCTAACGTTATGTACTTTTGGCAGATGGGCGGATGAAAATAAGGTAGGTGCAAACTGCGCCAAGACCAAGCCGATCCTCTTTACCCGAAGGTAAAAAATACCTATCGTGGAACCTATCAAGTTCAGTGAGTCTGACAAAAATATAGGTTTTTATTCTGGACAGCAATCTTAGTTTCAGTCCCAGTATATACATAGTGGAAATGTGGAGTGGAAATGAAAGATAAAAATAACATTATACAACTACAAGAGTGCTATAGGTTGTAAATGGGGAGTTTGTCCGAGGATTGGTTACTGGATCTAAACAGCGGTGGTGATTCCGATAATGCTATATCATGTGGTGCCAAGTGCTTGAGAAACCCACCTATTGTGCACTACTGACTTGGGTTTAGGGAATGGCGACGATGTGCATCACGGGCGATATTCGCACCACTCATAATGATCCACTGAATGAACTGTTATACTAATTGCCGGTAGACTTTATTGGTAGGCAGATTGCATCTATGTCTGACATCTGGCTAAAGCAACTCTCACAATGGAGCATGATCCGTGTCGTTCATGAAACAGTGCTGGAAGGTAGTCCCAACATTCATGCATTTGTCGACTACTTAAAACCGAAACGATTAATGGATCGGTAATACCACACTCTTATAGCGGGAAGGGATTTCTGAAACTAAGGACTTCAAGGTGTACAATGTGGGCACGGGGTGGTTCTGCGGATATGTGGTGTCCAGACTAGGGACTACGTTACACGTTCAACAAGACTTAAAGCGTGTTGTCTTGCACCTAGCGACTTGTAAGTAAAGGGTTTTTCAACAGAGACGCTACAAAAGTAAATCGATAGGGACAGCAAACGACGCCATATTTTTTCCCGCTCTTTTGACATTTCTCTTCAGTAAGGTTTGCCATTTCGTCATGGAAAGATATACGAGTCAACAACGAGTCGAAATAATTAAAATTTACTACCGAAATTTAGGGTCAGTGGCCTCAACTTTAAGAGCGCTACGTCCAATTTATTATCTTCAGCGAAGAGGCTCATTTCTGGCTGAATGGCTTCGTCAATAAGCAAAATATGCGCTATTGGTCAGACAGCAATCCACACGTAATCCATGAGTCATCATTGCATCCCGAAAAAATTACGGTTTGGTGCGGTTTATGGGCCGGCGGCGTCATTGGGCCGTACTTCTTCCGTGATGATCAAGACCGGCACGTTACTGTGAATGCTAATCGCTACCGTTCTATGATAACCGAATATTTTTGGCCCCAATTGGATAATATGGACTTGGAGGATATGTGGTTCCAACAGGACGGCGCCACAAGCCACACAGCCAATGCCACAATCAATTTATTGGTAACCAAGTTTGGTGAACGTGTTATCTCACGAAGTGGCCCAGTCGATTGGCCGCCTCGGTCGTGCGATTTGACGCCGTTAGATTATTTCCTGTGGGGCTACGTCAAGTCTATGGTCTATGCCAACAAGCCAGCGACGATTGATGAACTTCGTGCGAATATCGAACGTGAAATTGCAGCAGTATCGGCCGATATATGCTTGAAAACCGGCGAAAATTGGGTTCAGCGTCTGGACTTCTGCAAGCGTGCCCGTGGTGGCCATGCAAAAGAAGTCGAGTTTCATACATAATGGCATCGAACGTACTTTCACAGGAATAAAGAATTTCATTGGTATCTAAACCCGGTTTTTTTTTATTTAAAAAAACTTTTGTAGCACTCTTATTGAAAAACCCGATACATCCTGTAAGAGAGTTCAGATTGTGTACGCTTAAGGCAACTCAGGCCCATAGTGAATAGCAAAGGACGCATAAACCTCCTGGTTTTAGGTCCAAGGAATCGATGCTTGTTTCAGTTTTGGCGGGGCACTGTCGGCCTGGTAGACATACGGTGGGGACAGTTCAAATAATTTATGTATAAGCTATAAAGATGAGGAATAGGAATAATACACTGAACGTCTTCTTTTCACTTATCCTGCCCTAGCCGGCAATAGGATGCCTACTGTAGGATCCTTTCTATTAGGGACATGGGAGAATTATCTCAGATAGGTGTAGACAAGCTTCTTGGAACGAACTAAATGTTTATCCGGTGGGGCTCACGCTGAGTCTCGTTAGCTCATGTTCTAACAAGTCTAAGCGAGTCTAACCTAACCTAACCTACCCTATCCGAACTTAACCTATTTTAGCCTAACCTAAATACTTTGGCGTGGTCGTCGGTGATGCAATGGTTAGTGTTCAAGGCTCTTGTACATGAGATCCTGGGTTCGAACCCTGCTCTGACCACCTTCAAAAAAATTTCTTTCGGCGGCGGTCACCTCGCATAGTGACGGCGACACTGTCGAGTACATAGCCATGAAAAAGCTTCTCAAAATACCGTTCGGAATCGGTGTAAAACTGCAGTTATTGTGAGAAGTTCTTCCCGTTCCCTTCATGGGATGTAATGGGAAACCATTTATTTTTTGTAACTACTTTGGCAGATCGCTACGGTGTGGACTCCACCACACATTGAGACGGCTGAGCTCGCCATTGACCTGCTGGCGAAATAGAACCCCTCCTTCAGCATCGGTATGTGGGAGGTAATATCGTCGGTGCTGTATGTGGAAATTGGAGGAATGTATCCCCAGCTTGAAATAGATGTGGCCACTTTGTCGTTATTGGTTGCTCAAAAGGGAAGTATGAGGGTGGGGTTAGGGGCTACGAGTGGTGCAAATTAATTTTCGTTACTGTGGAGCTGCTGCGGCACATCTTCTAACGACCCTCAATAGCCAAAGTGTGGATGTAGTTCATCTCCAAGACCACTGAATTGATGGTAACAGAGTCAGGGGTTTGAAAGGCGATAACTACAATCTATTTGTGGCGAACATGTCTGATAACGTAAGCACGTCTATTGTAGCTTGGGAGGAATTAAAAGATACAACCTTGTCCTTGTGCAGTGGGGCAGTGAGCACATAAACTCGAGAGGTTAGTCAGTCTTGGATTTTAGTATACAGATGGGGCAGCCAATTATTAGGCCCGTTATTCGATCTTCTTACCCTCTGGAAAAACTTTCGGGATTCACCATTCATCCTGCACAATTCGGTTGTCTCACTCTCCCTCTGCTCCCTCTGCCATTTTCTCCGCCTAAATAGTTGGGTTTACTCCTTTCTCAGCCTCTTGTAATACTCACTCGCTGTACGCGTTGTAACTGACTGTTTCGTTGCCATACGTGCAGCGACTTTTCCATCAGTTGCCATGCGACATTCTTCGTCGTACCATGGTTTATCCTTTTGCGGATTTTGTTAGCCAAGTTCAGTTCTTGCAGGGTCTCCAAAGAATGGGAGAAGTACTCCACTGCGCTTCTGGGTCCTAGGAAGGGGGATTATTCTGCTCTAGCAGGGGTGTGAACTTTTGTTGATAGGACTTTGATATCTTTGGTATTTGCAGCCTGTCGATATCTAGCTTTTCCCGTGTTCGGCTTCGTACGTTTTCCGCCCTGCTGAGTCTTGTGTTAACTTTCTCAACCAACAGGTAATGATTTGAGTAGATATTGGGACCTCGAATCACACATACATTCATTACACTAGAAGGGTGCCTGCCATCTATTACCAAGAGATCAATCTGGTTCTTCGTTCTGTGATCAGGAGATAACCAAGTTGCCTCATGTATATTCAGACGTTAGAATCATGTGCTACTCACTACCATGTTCTTTGCAACGGCGAAGTCTGTCAGTCTAATTCCATTACCGGACATGGTATAATGTAGACTGTGATTACCGATGGATGGTCGAAAGACATTTTCCTTTCCCAACTTGGCATTAAAATCGCCTAGCCTAATTTCAATGTCGTGGTGAGGGCAGCATTCGTATATTTCCTCCAGACGTTTTTAAAATAATTCTTTGTCTTCATCGTCTTTATCCTCGGTCGATGCGTGCACACAAATTAATGAGATGTTGTAATATTGCACTTTGATGTGAATTGTGGCTATACGTTCACTCACTGGGTTGAACCTTGTCGCAGTATCTTGCTAACTATAAATCCGCACCCGAATTCGTGCTTTCGCTCATTGCAGCTGTAGTAAATATCGCAGTTGTTCTTTCTGGTGCAACCCTATCGTGTCCATCGCGTTTCCTCGATTGCTGTAACGTCAGCTTTATATTTTTCGAGGACATCCATTAGTTGGAAAGTTGCACCTGTCCTGTATACCGTCCAGAAGTTCCAGGTACATATTCTTAAATCGTGGTCCTTATAACGTTTGTGATGGTAGTCAACCGTTAAGAGGTTTCTTCGTTTTCTATAATTTTTTTTTATTTTCATTGACTATATAACGGGGGTGGAGGCAAACCCAGCCCACTATAGTATGCATTTTACCTACTACCAGGATGATTATGTTTCAGCCGACCATTATGGATAAGACGCTGACCAGAATACAGTGAGCCGAAACTAGATTTTGGATTCTTCAGTTTTGATCCGTTGGTCAGGAACGTTGGTTCATCCACCTTCAAGCGACAGAATAATATTTCCAATAGTTCGAAGAGCTGCAATTACAGGGTCACCTAATTAGAATGAGATGCATCAGTGATCGCTTAACCAATCAGGACGGTAACTGTCGTAAACTACAACCGATCTTAATGAAATTCGGTACTAGGAAATGTTTTCCTAAAAACTAAAAATTAACTACTGTATCTCGCCCATTTTCGTGCGTCCCATACAAAAGTTGGACGGCTTTCCGGTTGGCCGACTCGATATCTCCCGTAAACCACAACCGATCTTAACAAAATTTGGTACTGATCAATATTTTGTCAAAAGCTACTGTGTCATAACAAGTGAATGACTTCGCCATGCCCATTTTTGTACGAGGATACGATTCTCCCATTCCAGTCCACCGCTTTGACTGTTCGTTTGTCTCAGGTGTAAAGTGGTGGACCCATGTCTCATCCATGGTTAGAAATCGATGCAAAAATTCGATTTTATAGCTGGTGAAACATCGCCAAACACTCTACTGAATTATTTTCACGACTCTGTTTTTGCTCTGTTGAAAGCAAGCGAGGCATCCATCTTCCGCACAGCTTTCTTATTTTCAAATCTTCGGTCAATATACGATGTATAACACTTTTTGAAATGCCTATCATTGCAGCTAGCTCACTCACCTTCAGCCGACGATCATCCAATACCATTTTGCGGGGTTTCTTAACCGTGTCTGGCGTGGACAGCTTAAATGGTCGACCACTACGGTGTTCAACTTGGCAGCTCGTACGGCCTCGTTTAAGCTCTGCTACCCAATATTTTACAGTTTTTACAGTTAGTCTATAGATATAATTGTGCTGAAGAAGGGAAATCAAAATTCCAATTGGATGTTCCAAAATTGCATATTCTTCGGAAAAATTAAGTTTTAGGCGAAATGAACATGAGGTCATAAAATCCGAACAGCAGCTTAACTAGCAAACCCCAAATAGGAGTTTGTTAGGTTCGATAAGCGTTTCGAGAAATTTCACACAAGAAGGAGTTTGCGTTTTATGTGTTGCACTGTGTAACTTTACGGATTTTTAAAAATTAATAGAATCTGTATTTGAATGCAGTTACAAATATGACGATGATTTCAAGTACTATTTCGAAATCTCCATTAAAAATCTCAAGTGAACGACCTATGATCTATGCTCTATGATCTGTGTTCTCGCCCCTAAAATATTTGTATCTCACTGTTTTGTTTTATCAGTCAATAAAGTTTTGAATTCCTAGAAAACAAAAGACACAAATTTGTTATATTGAATTTCCGTTTCAATTGTTTCTATTGAATTTCGAAACCTTTATCTTCCTTTGTACATTTTAGTAAGCATACAAAAGATAAATTACTATTGAATTATTTTATGGAAATCTTATAATAAGTGTACGAATTATTAAAAGTTAATCAAATCGGTATTTGAATGCATTTTGGTGAAGGTTAAAAATTTGCAGGTAATTCATTAATATCTATCAATGTTTTCGAATTCCTAGACAACAAAAGACTTAAGACAAAAATTTGTAATATAGAATATCCGTTTCACTAGTTTTTATAGAAATTCGAAACCTTCATTTTCTTTTGTTATTTTTGGTAAAACAAATTCAAAAGCAAAACATTTATCTATTTACTAGTAGGGAATGCAAATTCCCGGACTTTTTCATTTCCCCGGAATGCGGGAAAAAAAAATAAATTTCTCGGGATCCCGGGAAGTCCCTGTTAAAATTTGAATCCCTTATTTTTCGAATTTTTTATATCAATTTTGTACCAGAAAAGCGCAAAAATAGTAAACATCTTAAATAACGCAATGTGTTACCTAATATTATATTTGATGCATTTAATACTACTATGACTACTATGAGGATTTAGTAATTTCCATGAACCTTACCTAATAACATTCGCACCAACCATAAGTATCTAAATATATAACTGCTGCAGATAAAACCAACGCTGTTTTATACAGTGTCACTGGCCTGTCCAATGAGAATCAGCATGCTATGTTTATATTCAACCGATAATTGTTTTGTGGCGACACACTCATTTTGAACTTTGACCGTTTTGTGTGACATTTTGAGGTGAAATTATTGGTGTCGATTTCGTACATAAAGTTGTAGTTTAAATTATACAAATCTTGAGCGTAATCGAGCGTCTTTTTGAATTTTAGTATCCTATCGAAATGGCAAATGGCAACACTCAGGGGATGCCCCTATATATGCAGTGCATTGTGTTGGCGAAGGAAAATTGAGGTAGTGGAGGCTGGAAAGAGGGAGTAGTGTCTGTTGACATTTGCCTAGAATCTTTGTATGTTACAATTGGTGGGAAATACACTAGCCGGAAGCCGGAAGTACGGATGAAGAACGAATTTTCTCTATAGTGTGTAGTGCGGTCAACCGGCCACTCGATAAAAAACGGATGAGAGTTCCTGAAAAGCCGCATACTTCGGCTAAATATCCTCACGTCCGGCATAAGTTGACGGATGTCCGAGGAACACATACCGTGGAAATATCGATAGAACAGGGACACGCAACCCATATTTCGACGATGCTCAAGGGAGGCAATAGAGTTGGATACCCTACTGTCCCCTATTAACACCGTCGCTCTCCTCTGAACAGGGTCGAGAAGCTCCAAAGATGTCCAAGCAGCACCTGCGCCCATATATGGGAGTTATATTCCATCTTTGCCTTGATGTAGGTGGTGTAGATATTGAGAAGATCAGATGGAGTGAAGTATTTCTTGCACCGCTTTAAAAAGCCCAAACACTTGAATGCATCTTCCGACACTTCAAGTACATGTTTTGCCCAACGGACATCACATTGTATTTTCATGCCCAGAACATCAAGGGCGTCTGATTCATCAATATCCACACCGTCCATAGACAATGACGATACAGCTGGGTCAGCAATCCGTTTATGCGACAACAAACTACACTGGGTCTTACCCGCATTAAAATCTACTCTATTCATTCGACCCCATTCAACAATGGACACCATATCCCTCCCGAGTATTTCATTCATCGTCCGGCGTTTAACTTCAATCTCTTGAAGACTTGGCCTACGGTCGAATAATTAAGAATGACAGAGATTACTGTCATCCGCAAAAGAGTAGATTGGATTCACAGTCTGACCAAGGAGATCGTCAATGAAAATAAGAAAAGGAGAAGGAGAAAGAGAAAGAACAAAGCCCTGTGGTACACCTGCAGTAAATTTATGCTCGTCGGATGAAACACCATCTACAAAAACTCGTATAGTGCGACCTCTGAGAAAACTCGATATAAATCGAATGAAGTTATCACCGACACCAAAAAGCAATGAGCTTTGACAAGAGTGCATCGTGCCATACTCTGTCAAAGGCCTTGGAAATATCAACAGCCACTACCTTACTCTCACCAAGCCGGTGGATAGATCGACTCCACTGTTCCGAAAGGAACGCCATCAGGTCTCCAGTAGATCTCATTCTACGGAAGCCATACTGCCGATCATTAAGAAGGTCATTGGACTCAAGATACTTCACTAGATGGTGGTTAACCATGCTCTCCATAGCCTTCGAGAGTGCAGAACAAATTTCAATTGTGCGGTAATTTGCAGGGTTACTTGCATCATCTTTTTTAGGGATTGGCTGGACATTAGCAACCTTCCAACGCGCCGGGAAGACTCCCGCACGGTATGTAAGGTTGAAAAGGTTGCGTAGTAGACGTGCCAGCGTCGAAGAGTACCTCTGTTGATATGGCATCCGGACTCGGGGATTTATTTACTACGAGATTCGCACGAACCTTTTTAATTCCTCGCGTTCGAAAAAAATATTTTGGGCATGGAACAAGATACGTAATTGATCACGGGGAGTGGTTGCTTGCTATCTGGCAAGGAAGAGTTCCTTGCAAACATTTCAGTCAGGAGGTTTATCAACCGGTTCAGTGAATGTTATGTCATCTTTAAGAAGAGTTGAGATAGAGGAAGAACTATCCTTTATTCTTCTTGCAAATGACCAAAAGCTCTTACTTCCTCTAGGGAAGTACATTGGCACAGTTGGATCTTGCCTGTTTGCGTAGCAGTTCAGTATCAACGTTTTTATTAGAACACCAGTCTCTGAATGCGTCTTCTTTAGATCTGACAGCATTCTTGCATGTCTGGTAACACCAATTTTTTCTGATGGTTTAACCGAAATAATTTTCGTTGGAATGAATGAATTCATACCAATCAAAATTATCTTCTCGATCATTTCAGCAGTAGCATCTATGTCATTGTTCAGAAAACAAAGCCTCCAGTTCAAATGCTGATAAAAGTTGTTGTGCTCAGCCCAACGTGCCTCTTCGTAGATAAAAATTTTTCGCTTTCAGGGTGCGAAGTTAAAAAGAGGTCGAGTAAATTCTGGTTGTGCCCTTGAACACACGGAATGTGCGTTCATCCATTGAAACTTCAAAATATCTAATTTAAAATCTAAAATTTCTTGTTAAACATTACAATTTAAAATATATATCTAAAATATATTTCCCAGAATATTAAATAAAATTAATAATACTGGCGAAAGTAACTAAAAAGAAAACTTTTGTAAAAAATTTACAGATTTGCATGTGTCAATAGGTTTTTATATCTGATTTGATCTCAAATTATTTGTTTCAAGAATACTTTTCGATTTTCTTTGAGCTATACAGATAAGGTTTTCTTCTGCAATTAGAACAAAATTAAATAGGCGAACCCGGATTTCAACTCTTGTTTGCGGGTGATGATTCCGACGTTTGAGACTCTTTTCATCAGCGCTCTAGGATTCTACGTCAGATTTGGAAACTATTTCTGAGTAGATATATTCGAAGATACATCGCCGCAACGAAACTGATTTCATTAAACTGAAAACGTTCGTCACTGCTACGAATATTCTTCATTACTATGATGAATATGTTCCATTGTTGTGATTAATATTTTTCGTTGATGTAAGGAGGTGGTTTGGGAATTTAGTCATCCATATGTAAATGATGCACAAATATTAACATCAATCTCCCTTTTTGCGCATTTTATATTATTTTGCACTTTGTTGTTTCGTGGCAAAATTAAAATGACATCGAATATATGTATATAGTACCGGACAATTTGTCGGTTATATGTATGAGCATTGTTGCTAAAACGGTAGTAAAAATTGATGTCAAAACAGAGTTCCTCTTAACTGAAAAAAAATGAGTATCGCGACTTTAATGACTGATACGATGCAGAACTACACTCATTATGTTAATTTAAAATGTTTGTCGAACTACAGTTGTAAATAAATAAAATTTTTAAAAATTCAAAAGGGACCAAAACCTCAAAGTTTTAGCTTAAATATACATGAGGTCATAAAATTCGAACCGCAGCTAAACTAGCAAACCCTAAATTGGGGTTTAATAGTACTTCGAGAAATTCCACACAAGAATGAGTTTGCGTTTTATCTTTTGCACTTTGTAACTTTACGGATTTTTAAAAATTAATCAAATCTGTATTTGAATGCAGTTATAAGTATGACGATGATTTAAAGAACAATTTCGAAATCTCCATTAAAACTCTCAAGTGAACGACCTAAGATCTATGCTATATGATTTGTGTTCTCGCCCTTAAAATATTTGTATCTCACTGTTTTGTTTCAGCAATCAATAAAGTTTTGAATTCCTAGAAAACAAAAGATATTATCTGTGTTTTTGAAAAAATCAAAAGAGGTCAAAACCTCAAACACTTAACCTCAAAACTTAACAATTACATTATTAAATGTTTTTCTCTAAAATGCACAATTGATGTATTCGTTGAAGTTACTGGAGCAACGCAACGATGAATATTAATTAAATCTTGTAGAACATGCTTTATTGTACCAACAATACCATCATGGGGAGAATGAAACTATACATTTTTGGAATGTAAATCATCTAACGAAAATGTCGTATCGCTACGATTAATTGATTTTGTTTCAGTGAACTGATACTAATATTTGACGAAAATACAAAAATTTAAAACATACAGAATACCCAAGTTCATGAAGCGGCTTCTAGATTACGATTTTTTGCCAGAATATTCCATTGCATTCTTTTCAAAAATTTCCCGGATAATATTCCCAGGAAAGCGGGAATTGAAAATTAATTAAATTCCCGGGATTTCCCGGGCGGGAATTCTCTAGTTACTGGTTACACTGTGCAACAATGGGTTTCGGGCCTCAACCAAACCAAAAAATTGTGAAAGTACTTGGACGTGGTATAACAAAATCACGCTCGGTGTTGCCCCTATACGTAACAATTTTTTTTTACAGAACGATGAAACTTTTGGAGGTGGGTCAGGGCCCTATTTCAGAGTTTACTTCAATAAATCCTAAACAGCTTCAAATAATGCATTAAAGCCTTTGACAATACCGTAGCTATTTTCCCATTTCACAATTCCCTGCAATATATTTCTAAGGAAAAGTGCACTGTTCATAGATTATTTCACGAAATGTCATGAAAAATTTCACATATTATATATGTTTTGACATTTCTTGCTTAACGGTAATGAAATTGCGGTAGCTGTCTTCAAAAGAATTATAGATCATAAATGTCTTGATAACTAAACAACAAAAATTATATTGAGAGCTCCATAATTTGTGTAGAAATAGTGCGTTTAACCGTTTTCTCTAAATATTCACCTATATGTATTCAATATTAATCAAATTACAAATTGATATCTTCAACAAAGTTGCAGTTTAGGACGTTAATGTGTTTGGCAATTTTGTCGAAAGCCTTAAGTTATACAACTTTGGAGAACATTATTACATTCCAGTGTTAATAATATAGAAATTATGAGCGAAAATTTTAAAAAAATTAAAATTTCTGAATTTGTACAATCATTTTGGAACCAAAATTTCATTGTTGTTCATTGGTATATTTGACAATATTTTTAAGTATATTAATCACTACAACTTTGTTGAAAATATGAATTTGTAATTTGTTTAATATTGAATACATATAGGTGAATATTTAAAGAATATGGTTAAATGCAGCATTTCTACACCAATTATGGAGATCTAACTATAAGTTTTGGTGATTAGTGTATTTAGAAAAGATATCAAGAAATTCATAAGCTACTGCAATTCATTGGAGGACAGCTACCGCAATTTCTTTACCGTTAGGCAAGAAATGTCAAGACATATAAAATATGTGCAATTTTTCATGACGTTTCGTGAAATAATCGATGAACAGTGTAATTTTCCTCAGAAATATATTAGAGGGAATTGTGAAATGGGAAAATAGCTACAATATTGTCAAAGGTTGTAATGCAATAATTCAAGCTGTTTAGGATTTATTGAAGTAAAAACTGAAATAGGCACCCGACCCACCTCCAAAATTTTCTTCGACCTGTAAAAAAAATTGTTTCGTATAGGGGCAATACCGAGCGGGGTTTTGTGATACCACGTCCAAGTTCTTTCACAATTTGTTGGTTTGGTTGAGGCCCGAAACAAATTCCCTTCATTTGTGTCATAGTGTTATCTTTAATTTATCGTTAGTTATATTTAAGGATTTTTACATATTAACAAAACCGGTATTTGAATGCAGTTTGTGTTTAAGGTTAAAAATAGGAGGGTAATTAAAATAACTAATCTAAAATAAAAATCATAGCAGAATTATATATGTGACTTGCTCCACGAAAAGGGACCTCTGCGCCGAAAAGAAGTTATTGAGAAAAACGCGTTTAAAAAAAGCGCTTCGTTTTTCCGCTACAGAAGAACCACCAAAAAAGCGTGTTAGGAGTAAAAAAGAGTAAAATTTTGATATTTTTGTAATTTTGTACCTTTGATATTGAACTTTTTTTTATATTTCAAATATTATAGATAATATATTTATATTTATATATATTTATATCACATTTTTAAATTTTTTGATTAATTATGTTCATCTTTACAGGTGATTTGTAAAAAAACTAAAAGACATAGAAACTTGCGATTTGCGGTTGAAAGAGCGTTTTTTTCCTATAAGAATCACTCAAAAAGTAAAAAAAAAATTTTTCGGCGCAGAGGTCCCTTTTCGTGGAGCAGGTCACATGTATGTATATTCGGAACAAGCCTAGCATAGACCTGAACCTCTAATCGAATTTGTTTTTTTTTTGTGTGTGGCGGTTGATGGTTCAGGAGGAGTAAAACGATGGGTACAAGTATATTATTGTTTTGTTTTATCTATACATTTTTTCGAATTCCTAGAAAGAAAAATACTAAAGGCAAATACTTTGTCCATTCAAGTTTCAATTATTCGATCATTAAGTTTTTTTTTTTTTTTCTTTCTTTAGATATTGTACAATTATTTCATAAATATTTTACAATGGGTTGTGTTGCCCCAGCGCCAGTTGGGCATTATAGGGGCGAGTTGGCAAAATTAATTAATGAAGTGAACTCTGTTTCACAGAAAATAGAATAGAATTAAAAAAATTTAATTTTACATATAATAAAATAAATACAATAAAATAATATGTGAGAAAAAAAACAACAAGGGTAAAGGAATTTATAATGATGAATGTTCATGAAAAATTACAATATTTTATACCAAAATCATTTCCATATTTTGAATAAGTTATGATTTTAAATGAGTTTTAAACATTGAAATCCTGATTATATCTCTTAATTCTACTGGAATATGATTAAACTCAGAGATTCCAGCATGCTCAATGCGCTGCTTTGTAGCTTCAAGTCTACATCTTTTTATAATTAGGTTTTGACCCATTTCTAGTATTATTAATATTATGATTTTCAGAAAACTCAATTGTATGCCGACCGATATTATGAATGGCTTTAAATATATATATCAACATTTGCATCTTATACGACCCATGGATTGGAAGTACAGATTTCGATATATCTTTATATAGAGGTCGTGTAGGATACATTAGAGGAAGATTATAAACTATTTGTAGTTTTTTGTTTTGTGTTCTTTGGAGAGATTTTAATTCTGTTGTTTTACGATGAGCATAAATCAATGGCATATAATTAAAATGACTGTGTATAAGAGCATTATAAAGTAATAACTTTGTATTCGCATCAAATTTGTTATTAAATTTAAAAACCAACCCTAGAGCTGCTGTATATGTTTGTTCCATGACAGGTTATTTTTCAAATGTACTCCTAAATATTTTATAGACTTACATTCATTGACATCAATACCACCCAGTTTAACACAAAATATATCATTTCCAATATTATATGGACGCAATCGCAGCAATTTTGATTTATCAACATTCATCACAAGTCTATTAAGTCTCATATACTCTTGTATCAACTCTACATCGTGTTCTATTTGGCATTTAACTATAACCTCATGTTTATAGGGATCATCATTAATTTACCATGTAACTTTAAATTTGATATGTCGTTTATAAATAATGTAAATAATAATGGACCTAAGACACTTCCCTGCGGTACACCAGTTTTAACAGTCAATATATATTCGGTGGTGCAATGACCAGTGTGCGCGGCTCTTGTACATGAGAACGGGGGTTCGATCCCTGATCAGACCACCTTACATTTCTTTCTACGACGGTCACCTCGCTTAGTGATGGCGACACTATCGTGTATTTAGCCATGAAAATCCTTCTCAAAATACCTTTCGGAACCGGTGTAAAACTGTAGGTTCCAATCAGTGAGTGCAAAACTAGAAAGCGCACATCTCACTGATTGTGAGAAGCTCTCCCCAATCCCTTCATAGGATGTTAAGGGACAAAATTTTTGTTTATATTGCTCTTTATATTTCTTATCTCTACATATTGCATCCTAGAATCAAGATAGCTATTAAATAATTTCAGTGCGCTACCTCTTATACCATAGAATTGCAGTTTCTGCTTTAAAATAGTATGATCAACCAAATCAAATGCTTTTGACAAATCAAAAAATATGCCGACAACACATAATCTAAGCTTTCACATACCTAGTTTGCAATATTTACGACTGCTTGCTGAATACCACTACCTTTTCTAAGCCCAAATTCCATTCTATATAACATTTCATTCTGGTCCAAAAACTCTGATAACTGCTCATGCAGATTTTTTTCAAAAATCTTATCAATTATTGGCAATATTGCTATTGGCCGATATTTTTCTACTGTTTGAGCAGTGCTATCCTTTGGAATAGGCACAATTTTGGCAATTTTGAGATCATCTGGATATGTCGAGGTTGTAACAATGTTGTTAAATATTTCCACTAGATGAGGAACTATAATATCCCTGCACTCAACTATACATTTACTCGAAATGCCATCATGTCCACAATTCTTATTAAACTTTAGTGTTGTCATTATCTCTAATATTTCATCAGTGCTAGTATGGCAAAATTCAAAGTTCTCTTGATAAACAGAAATACTGTTCAAGTTGTTGCAATCATCGGCAGGGTATCTTTGTATTGACATTCTCATATCCTCAGGAATGTGTAGAAAAAAATTGCTAAATCTCATACAAATGTCTCTGTCACTAAGAATGCGATGACCTTTCTCATTTCTCAATTGTTGCCCTGGTCTTGTATTCCTCCCTAAAGTTTCGTTTAAAAATTACCATGTTAATTTCGGGTTATCCCTAATGGACTCAACATTCAACCGCAGATAGTTATTCATATATCAGCGATTTTAGTAACCTTACTAATTCTTTCCAGTCTTTCCTCTATACAGGCATTGATCCAACATTTTCTCCCTTTTTTAACAAATTTTTCTTTAGTTTAACGAGTGCATCAATGTTGTCGTTAGCCCATGGAGTAATGTTGTTTAATAATTTGAAACGAAAAATTGTTAAATAACAAATACTTGGTGTAAAGTACTCCCGTTTCGTTTGATTCAAGTAAATTCGAAATCTTTTTTTGGTTACTTTTAGTAAAAATATCAAAGAGAAATCATTTATTTACTCAGTTATTTTCCAAATATATCACAGTATCTTAACGTATTTGTATAAATTACCCAAATCCGTATTTGTATGTATTTTTATTAAGATTATAAATATGCGGTTAATTTAAGGTATATCGGTGCTTTTGCCCCCAGTTGAATACCACTGTTTTCTTTTGCCAATCCATAAAGTTTTCAAAGTCCTAGAAAACAAAAGACTTAAGACACAAACTTTTTGTATAGAATTTCCGTTTCGTTTGATTTTGTGGAATTTCGAAAGGTGTAGTCGGAAGTTGGAATCCTAAAACGGATTTCATTTCTATATGTAATTTGCAATTGCTGTTGTTGTTGTGTGGGTCTTATTGCATATTAATTGAAAAAGAACAAAAAAAAAACACACATTTTTTGTTATTTCATTATTTTGAGTAGAACACAAAAAAAAAACAGTTTTTTTCTTCTACAGTTTCTTGACGCTTAAAAGTTGCAAAAAAAACACAACAACTTTAGCTTCTTGGGTGTAGTACTGTAAATGTTTTTAGTTGCTCATTCATTGTCTTGTGGATTTTCTGTGCTTTTGTTTCTTGTTATTTGCTCCGCTTCAGTCAAGCATTTTCGCTCTACTTCTTAAGCTCCGATACGTGAGTATGTAATGAATTACTGTGTGTGTGTGTATATGTAAGTTAGTGTACCTCGATTATAGCTAATCTAAGTATAAACATTCGCATTGGAACCGTAAGATTTGTGTTGTGTTTTTATTTCTTTGACTGACTTTTTTTTTTTGTATCCCGCCATCGATTTGAGTGCAATGAGTCTTTGTGTCTTTGGTGGAATGGCTTTGCTTTAGTTTGTTGTTGTTTTATTGTTTTGCATTTGAATTTACTTCTGCTTCTGCTCTGGTTTTGCTCCACTAGTGGTGGTTTGAACGCTGTTTCTTTTGAGGGTATATATTGCCGTGGCCTGGCACTTGTTAGCACAGTTCGTTAACAGTCCTAGTCGCGATTCTAGGAGGTTAAACCCACTGAGCGTGTGTTTAGTTTCATTCTTAAATCCAATCCTTTTTTCTAACAACAAGCAAAAGGACAATACAACAAACATAATATACAAGATACTGTGTGTGCCGTGTTTTTCATAACAATTGTGATTACCAAATAATTTAAGAACTCTCTTAAGTGTGATTTAACATTAATTTAACATGAAACCATTTGTAAGTAATACTGGTTTTACAATAAAAAGGACTAAATTTATTCATTTAAAAATAATCTAAAAAATATCAATCAAAAAGGAAAAAAACAATATTCAAAATACTTTAGCATAATAACAAAATCCCAACTAGCAGCAGATAGTGGAGTAAAAAGCTCATTCTTTTTTTGCATTAACGAAAGTAGCTAAGTTTTCAATGATTGGATTTAATTATTACGGTTTTTTAAAAACATTTTTTAAACTATTAAAAAATTGGCCTTGTAAAAGTTCATCATATGTATAGTTTGGCAAACATTTTCAAAACTGTTATGAAAATATATTTTTGTGCCTAAAATTATGTATTTTTTTTTCAAATTCTATTCTGTTTTAATGTACTGGTAAATCAAAAATTTTCAAATAATTTTGAAGTGATGTTTTTTTTTTAATGCCGCGTATTGCAACAATTTTGGTTTATCCTCTTCGAACTGCTGAAGGACAATATATTTTCAAGCTTCCAATATTTTCAAAAGTTGACAAAGTATTGTTAATATTACTGTGACAACATATCCTAACGCTATTTAAATATGGCAATTGCATGTGCTGTGGGTGATGTGGGCGAAATTGTATATCTAATCGCCGATTTGTTCCTTGATCTTTCACTTCAATATACGGCTTTCCATCAAGTGTTCTAATCAAGCTTAGAGCCATTAAAAACATTGTGAATATCACCGCCCTGAATCGGTGTTAAACTACAGGATCTGATCAGTGTTACGAAAACTAGAACGTACTCCGGCACGTTCTACAGAGACCAATGACTGGTACTGATTTTCACGAAAAATCTACTAGCGGGGTTGAGAAAGGCAAAAGAAAAGTGAGGTTCTATCCGGCGGTGTCTATGAAAAAATTGTAATGAAAAATATTTCTGTATTCAACTTCAGAAAGAAGTTTAAAACATTTATAAAGCATTACGCTAGCTTGGTGTTAAACCAATATTCTGGTCGAATTTCAAAATTTTGAATATGGAAAAAAAGCTTGTTAAGATATTTCAGTTAGATTAACTAACATTGATTCGTATCGAATTAAGTGAGTGGTATATTTCCTGCTATGATCATACCATGAATCCACACTCCTATTCTATACCAAATTCTATACTATTCTATACTAAATTCTATACTATTCTATACTAAATTCTATTGTAAAAATTATATACTATACTAAAAATATACTAATTTCCACACTAAAAAAATTTTTCTTCATAAATATTATGAAATCCTTCATAGATTCTATGAATGCCTTCATTAATTTTCGGCCTATCAAACATTTCCTAGAATGTATGAAATATATGACTTTCGTTTATAACATCATTCAATAAAGTTTTTGAATTCCTAGAAAACAAAAGACTTACGACAAAAGCTTGTTTTATAGAATTTCCATTTCATTTGATTCTATAGAATTTCGAAGTCTTCATTTTCATTCGCTACTTTGGTAAAAATATCAAAAGCCAAACATTTATTTAGTTATTTTTGGAAAAGCTCATAACTGCTATGGAGTTTTAAAAAATTAATCAAATCTGTATTTGAATTTAGTTAAAACTATGAGGATAATTTAAATAACTGTTTCGAAATCTTCATAAAATAGTTATATGCAAAATATGTGAAATATATGACATTTGCTCATAACATCTGTGAAATAATTTTGTAAAAAAAAATTTTTCATAAAAAATTTAATCAACAAAATTTTTTCATCAAAGCTATGAAACATTTTTCATTTCATATTTCACAAATTTGTTTATAACATTTATGAAACATTTTACAAAGATTCTACGAAATGGATTAAATGAAATTTGTTTATAACATTTATGAAACATTTTACAAAGATTCTATTAAAGGGATTAAATGGAATTTGTTTATAACATTTATGAAACATTTTCATAGATTCATGAAAATTACATGAAATTTGATTCATAGAGTCTATGAGACAAATTTTAAGAAATTTGTTCACAAAATGAACTGAATCATTTTGATTCACAAATGTGGTGAATTTGTTCATTGATTTAATGAATTCCTTCATTAATTTTCGACCTCGGAAACATTTTATAGAATGTATAAAATTTGCTTATAAACTCCATTAAATATCTTCGTTAATCCTATGAAACCAAATTTCTGCAATTTTTTTTATAACATCTGTGTAATATTTCCATAGACTGTTTGAAATCTTTTAAATAAATTTACTTTAACTTTTTGATGCCTGGCAAATTTTATAGCTATCTCCGATCAACGATTATTCTGAATGATGATATTAACAAATTAGTCATTGTATTCATATGTCACGAAATCTCTAAATGCAATGAGAATTCGTTAATACACAACTTGCGGGAAAAGAATGGTGGCACCCACACACAATATACTATTGAAAATTAATTTCCCCATTAAGTTTCTAAAATATATTTCTCAAAACTTTTTTATAAGTTCGTTTCGTCAACTCGTAAACTTTTATACAAATTATGTTTAATGTTTAATTTACGTAAAACTTTAAAGAATTAAATAAATCGGTCAATTTCCCCATTAAGTTTCTAAAATATATTTCTCAAAACTTTTTTATAAGTTCGTTTCGTCAACTCGTAAACTTTTATACAAATTATGTTTAATGTTTAATTTACGTAAAACTTTAAAGAATTAAGTAAATCGGTCAATATTTGAACTTTGTTAATACGAAGGCCCTAAAATTCCAAACATAGACATGATACTTTATGAACATATCATAGTTGAGTGTATAGAATTTTGAATTGAGTCTCCATACATATATATGATAAATATTTGCCCGAAAAGAAAAAGCTACAAATTGCTGCAACAAATTTGCAGGAGATGGGAAATCAATTATCATTTCTACCCTATTAATGTGCAACCCTTATACTTCCAAACATAAATATGGTAATTTGTAAACATATCATAATTGAGTGCAAATCTATACTAATATTATAAAAGGGAAATGCTTCTGAGTTTGTTAGTTTGCCTTGTTTAGTTTGCCCGAAAAGCAAGTAGCTATAAAATCCTTCAAGGATTTTTAAGATTAGGAAAATCAATTAATATTTTTACTCTCTTAATGTGAAACTCTTAAAATTCCAAACATATATATGGTAATTTGTGAATATATCATAATTGAGTGTAAACAAATTTTAATTCAGTTTGCGGATATTTATGAATGAAAAGTATTTGGTTTAACTAAAAAGATAAACCATAAAATGCGTCAAAGTTTTTTAAGGGTTCGCAAATCGGTCAACATTTGAACAATGTTCATAGGAAACCTCGCAAATTCCAAACATAGATATGTTTGTATATGAACATATCGTAATTGAGTGTAATTATAATTAAGTCAGCATACTTATGTATGAAAATTATTTAGTGTGCCTGACAAGAAAGGTTACAAATTGCTTTACCGAAGTTTGTTGTTGGCACATCGATTAACATTCCAATTCTGTTAGAAAGAAACCCCTAAATTTGGAAACATAGATATGGTAGTTTGCGAACCAATTATTGATTGTCAACAAATAATAATTGAATCTTCAAACTTAAGTTTGTAAAATTTATGTTTTCTTGAAGAAAAACGCTTTGAATTGCTTCAAATACTTTTAAAAATTAGCAACCCTATTAACACCACAACGCTGCTAATACGAATCCAAAATCGTTGCCATATTAAACAAATTCAAAGAGATTCCAATTAATTGTCAACAATCATTCTCAAATAGCTCCTCTCCACCACCACCATGTATTTCTATTATTTTTGTATTCAAATTCAAAATAATAGTAGTGGCCGCCGGTGGTGCAGTGGTAGTGTGCGCGGCTCTTGTAGATGAGTATGTCGGTTCGATCCCGTCGGTGACCTGGGTTAGTGATGGCGACTCACTAACAAGTACTTAGCCATGAAAAACCGTATCAAAATACCGCTCGGAATGGGTGTAAAAATGTAGGTTACAATTAGTTAGTGTAAAACTAGAAAACGCACAACCTCCTAGTTGTGAAAAGCTCTACCCAATCCTTTCATGCGATATAATGGGAAACCAGTAGTATCTTAAAAATTATTATCATTTCTTCCCCTCTGCGAGACCAAACAACCGCTATACGGTTTGCCAGGAATAATACATTTGAAAAAAAAACTGCTTTTTGAAAACTATATTTCTCGTAATAGAGATATACAATGGCCTCGAACTTAACGAATAAAATTAAAAAGTACCAATGAAAAGGCCGAATAAATATATATATATCCCTGATGAATTAGTCTAAGATATTTAAAAAAAATCCAACTGATGGAAAAATTACATTTATAGATCAATATTTTACGGATTTTTTATTCACCCGTGGCAGGAAAATTAGTTTAACTTTGTCAACTTTTGGTTCTTACTAGATAATCTTCAATTTCTATCAGCAACAATTTAAAATGCCGATGACCATCTCGACCGGTAAAAATCTGTTGATCTCAAATATTTTACGCGATTCATTCACATGCACTAAGGTTCTTAGTTGCAATCGTAGATTTAAGTTCTTAAGTAGTTATATAACAAAAGGCCTAAAACACGAACTTGATTTGATGACATTGTTGCCGCAGAATTTATTAATAATATAAGTATGTATGTGAAATTTACACCACATTTGTGGTTTCAGTCTTCGAGGTTAAATTTTTTTTTTTGATGTAACTCATCAATTAATATTAATTTACAATTATCTTCTATAAATCAAACCTTATGACGGAATGAAAAAATTAAGATAAACGAACTTGAGCCAAACTTGACAACCATAGCAACAAAACCTTTCCAAGTTTGACGTTTCAAATTTCGAGGTTGTACTTGATAAAATAGCAAATTTTCCACTTCTAGTTGTAAATCTAACAACAGCCAGTGACCACGTTTAATACAAAACGGAACGAAAGACTTAAGACACGAACTTAGTGAAATTAATGTAACCAAAATGGGACGTATTAGACAAGACAAGACCCTAAAAAAATGTTACCAAGAAAAAAAACGCCTAAACAATTGCTTATCTTACACCACAGTTTAGATGCATTAGGTGCACTAGACGGGTGCGATCGGTCAATGCAACGCGGGGTAGCGATTATGTTGCAACATGTTATC